>JAECXR010000068.1:37500-528211 GCA_018153035.1 Drosophila pseudoananassae pseudoananassae | reverse complement strand
TCGATATTTAAGCAATGTTTTGAATGAGGAAAGTTGCTTCTGGGTTCGCTGAATACTAAATGGTACTTTATTTTCTGATCGGATACAAATTGGCAGAGCTATGGCCGTCGGAAGGGGCAAAAGTGGGAAATTGCGAAAACCCACAATTTTGTGGGGGTACCCCTAGGAAAAATTTCCAAAAAGTAAAAATCGATATTTAAGCAATGTTTGGAATGAGGAAAGTCGCTTCTGGGTTCGCTGAATACTAAATGGTACTTTGTTTTCTGATCGGATACAAATTGGTAGAGTTATGGCCATCGAAAGTGGCAAAAGTGAGGAAATTGCGAAAACCCAACAAGTGGCGTAGAATGTGGGCAATCGATCCAGAAATCGTTTAAGGTACTCCGCTTGAGAATCGGATTAGAATTGGGAAAGATGTAGCCATCACTGTGGAAAGAAGCGATGAAAAAAAAGTATCCACTCTGTTCTGCGTAAAAGCAGTAGACTTCCACCAAAGATTATAAAGAGAGAATATAATATGGAGAATTTCGAAAATAACATCGATTATGAAACAGAATAGTTGTTTTATATGCTATTATTATGGTCACATTATAATTATCGATCGAAAAAATGCTTTCTATTGAATTATTGATACTATCCCTATCATTTCTACTTCTCCGCTAGTGAACCGTTGAAAGGATTGTTGAAAAGATTGCCTATGGTGTTATTTCTTCCTGGCTTTGCGTTCGTTTCGGACCAAAATATTCCCCTTTGAAGGAGCTAGAAGCTTTTCCTGGACTGACACCGCTCGAAAGCCAGGTCAATGGGCTTAACACAAAGCTTTTCCGCCACAAGTTTGTACTTGGCCAGAAGGGTGTTCGGATAGGGCAACGCCCGTAGGTCCTCGACATAGTTCATGTGCGCCCTTTCCTTTTCGCCGGGCAGCTGGACGTTGCTGGTATCATTCTCCGACTGACTGTCTTTAATGCGACCACAAAAATCATCTAACCTCTCCGTGAAATTGGACAAAAACAACTCAGGATTGATGGCAACGAAAACCTGGCCGAGATTTGAGGGTTGGCTCTGATTCTGGGGAATTTGTGTGGAATATTGGGCATCGGATAAAACTCCGCATAACAAATCAATGATGCAGGCAAGGGTGAATCCCTTCTGACCACCGGCGGCAAAGAGGCGCTGAGCACGCAAAGCCAGATTGGGAAAACATGTGGAGAATCCCGATTCATCCGCCGCCCATCCATGGGGTATATACTCGTTCGTTGACCAGGCCCATTCAATGGCTCCCAAGTCCCGCACGCTGGCCGCCATGTCCAGCGCAAAATGAGACTTTGCTCCCTTCACACAGAAGGCTAAGCAGTTGGCTCCAATGCTAGCCTCCTGAGTATCCGGTGACACCATAGAGGGCACGGCATTTGACATCACCAGGCCGGCGAAGCCACGAACTGCCGCCCGGAAAGCATACCAACTGGCCATTCCAAAGTGATGCGACTTCTTGGCCACCACGAATCCTATGCCCGCTTTCTGGGCTTTCTGAACAGCCAGATCCATGCAGAAATCCCCCACAATGACGCCCAATGCGGAGTTGCCGTCCACGTGGGCTGTGGCGGCTGTTTCGTTAATGACGCTTGGCTCGGCATCCGCCCTGGCATGGCCCATTTGCAGGTCACTCAGATAGCCATCCAAGCGATTCAGGCCGTTTCCGAAGTTGCCACGATAATCGGCCACCACCAAGAACTCGCTAATGGAACGCAACTTGCTGGTAGGCACATTCATCCGAAGCAAACAATCCTGTATAAATCGTCGAGCCTCATCCACCAGGACCAGAGATGTTTCCCCTCGCTGCACCGGAAAAGTGACGGGTTTCTGGAAGCCCCTATGCGCAGGTGAGGCCCTTTGGTAAGTGCGATGGCTTCGTCTTGTCCTGGCGATGAATTGAATTGGTCGGTTGAGCCACCACATTGTTAGCATTCCAGGAGTTAATTCAATAGAAATATCCGGCTGGGGTGGCTAAGTGTTTATATATATTTACGGGTTACTGGGATCAGTTTTGAAAAGTAAGCAAGGTAAAGATGCTTCTGAAACATGCTTAGGTTCTAGCATCAAGTTCTTCTTGAATCTCTGTCTGATCTCTGATACTACATGTTCCAGAGAGCCTTTTCCAATATTTCTTAGGTTTTATAGTTCTCAGAATCATTTTCATAAGTCATTCATTGGGTTGGTGAGTACTCTAAATATACTTTAGTACTTTTGTAACAAGCTTTTGAAACACAAATATATTAAAACTTTGTAAGTATTTTTATCTTATGGATGTTATACTAAAATTTCGCTTCAATTTCACTTTAGGCGTCACACATTCCTGATTTGGCTGATTTGAAAAGCGCCAAAAATCTTTCCAGTGTTTTTCCTAAAATGAGTAGTGAAACAGTGGCCTAAAAAAACTAGTGGCCAATAAACTTCAAAGCAGAGTTTTGAAGATGATTTTGATTTACGGTGTTGCCACGTTTTTTTATCCGAATTCGGAGTATATTTTGAAAATAAAATGTATTTAATGAAGCTTAAATTTCTTTTTAGCCATTTATTATGAATTTAATGTATTATTGTATTGCATTTTAATAAATTTTTTTCACCAATAATGATTACAAATTAATAAAAAGCCAAAAATGAATTTTGTATTACAATCTGGCAGCATTTTTAACTTATACTGGGTTTTTGTCTTGGCTAAAGAAATCGGAATTCTGTGACAGGCTACACATTTTTCAGTGGTTGTGAGCTTTTCTGTGGCAACCGTGTTAGATTTTGGATTTTAACTCTTCATTTTGTGTGTTACAGACATTTTTTTAAAATGGATTACAATATTTTTAATAAAACAGTGGATTACTGAGTATATTGTTGGGATATAGTGGATATACGGATGTTGAATCCCAAGTATTAGCGGATGCACTAGCCGTGCACTTAATTCAAGGCGGTGGAGGTCAACACGGCGACGCCACGCTCATAGAAACTGTGCGAATCCTGTCCGGCAGCCACAGCCAAGTCCACGGTGAAGAGAAGCTCTGTTCGGGTGGAGTTCAAGTAGACGGGCAACGTGAGCTTGCTGATACGAGTCTCCGAGGAGATCCTAGTAGACAACTTGTATTAATAAAAACTCCAATAAATCATCGGAATATACTTACTTGACCCACTTGAGGATGGTAAGGGACAGGTCCATCATAATGGTCGAGGCGAGCAGCAACTCGTTGTTCTTGCATTGGGCGCCCTGGAGCTTCAACCCGGTTACGCCGAAGCAACAATCCTTCTGATCGGTCTTCAGACCAGCATCCGTGATGGTTACTTCCAGGGCCAGCTCCTCGAGCGACCAGCTGTTAGCCTGGGCCACGCACTGCCTGGTGGCCGTTATGTAGGCCTCCGGGTTGAGCAGACCACCCAACCAAACGGGGAAGCCCTGCAGCTCCTTGGCTCCCGCCTGCGAGACCAGCTGCGACACCTTCTGCAGCTGCTGCACCCGGTTGCTGAAGTCCGTGATCCACTGGATCACCGTGCAGCCAGCAGGAACAGTGTATCGCTTCCAGCCCTTCGGGATGATGCCGCGCACCAGCTCGGAGAGCATGGAGCGGTGGTGGTTGGTCTGCTTCTTCTCGCCCTGGCAGATCAAGACCACATCCTGGAGATCTAGGATCACCGTCTGCAGCAGCCGGGCGCCGCTGGTCACCTCGCGTTCGAAGTAGCGGTACAGTGGGTCCTTGATGTTCTCCACTGTGCGCTTCAGCACCTGCAGGCTCTTCGGGAGCAGTTCCAGCCAGGCGGTGGCCGAGTTGTGCAGCGTCTTCATCCAGGACGGACGTCCGTCCTCGCTTCTTGCCACTGCAGAGGCCGACTGTTCCGACTGATCCTCCACGCTGTAGGCCAGCTCATCGTCGTCCTCCAGCTGCTGCATCTTCAGCAGCTTGCTCACCAGATCGGTTCCCCTGGTCGTGAGCAGAACCTTTTCGGCGTTGTTCGGGAGTCCCAACCACGAAGGCGTCTGGCGATCTGTGAGGTTCTCAATCCACTTCAGGAAGTGATCGCGGCGAGTTCCATCGGGCATAGTGATGTGCCGGAGGCCACCGGAGGATCCATCAACATTGGCCACCAAGGCAAAGTCTGCCTCGAAGCTGCGGGCGGTGAAGAGTTTCTTCAGGAAGGAGGTCAGCAGACGCTGATCGAAGTCGTTGTCGATCTTGCCTCCATAAATGGACTGGGACAGGAGCGTGACCAGAGCATCCCATGGCACCTTCTCCGGCGGGAGGTTGGTGCGACCCATGGCTGTGGTGTCGATCCAGGTGTCCAACGTATCGCAAGCGACGCGGAGATCCGACTCGTTGAACTCGTACTTCTTGGCCCAACCCAGGGGCACGTAGCGGAGGCGCTCCTGGACGATGGCATGGAACCAGGCCAACAGGAAGTACAGGCGTGCCCGCTCGCTGGGGGCCTTCATCATCCTGGCCGCCGGAACAGTGGAGAAGGTGCGCAAGAGGTTGGCCCGAATGCCCGGAGGAGGTTCGAACACAAAGATGCGGCCTGCACGGAGCAGGTTGACTGGAACCTTCGGGTTTATTTCCATAGTGAGGAAGAGCCGGAAGCCGGAGTGGGGCTGCAAGGAATGCATCTTCTTCTCCAGTTGGACCAGCCATTGCGGCGCCAAGTGGACGTTCTTCAGCAGGACCCAGCGACCGCTCTTGCAGGCCATGTTGATGGCCCGTTCGGCCTGGTTGAAGCCCTCGGCGGATCCGATGGCGATGCTGGATATCTGCTTGTTCTGCTCCGCAGCCAGGTCATCCACGCGTCCAGAGGCATCGAATCCAGGCACGGAGCACAGCAGGGCCGGGGTGTTGCAGTTCAACTGCTTGTCCACCACATTGGCAAAGTCAAGTTCCTGCTCGGCGTTGGGCATGAAGTCCTCGCCCAGCACCGTGTTCACCACATTGTGAGCGGCGGCGATGACGCGGTCCGGCCGGAAGGCCTGGATCAGCAGCAGCTGATGAACGGAGCTGACTATCGGGCTGAGGGCCTTGGACTCGTCCCACAACTGCGGCACCACCTGCTCCGGAGAGCTCTGCTGCAGCCAGGCACCCAGCTCCGGCATGCCGCGCACTTTCTCAAGCAGCTTCCGGAAGATGGGCAGCCGGGTGGCCAGGCGGTTGACTCCCTCCACCTGCTCCCCAGATAGGCCCTCCACGGGCGTGGGATTGGCCAGCAATCCTTCGCGGCTGCGCAGGAAGAAGTTAAACTCGGCATCCAGGTTGGACTCCGAGGTGCCCTTCAGATGGATCTTGCACATGAGCAGAGCGAAGGTCAGGCGGTCGTTGTGGAGCATTCCGCGGGCCACTCTTTCGTAGCAGACCTGGAACAGATCCTTGGTCACGATGCCCAGACGCTCCGAGTGGTCCGACTTGCCCTCCAACCGCGGATTGTTGTACAGCACGGTCGAGAATATGTCGAGGAACATCTTCAGCGAGTACTGGTACAGGAAGTGCACCTGGTTAAGGCTGTCCATGGTGAAGTAAATATTGCTGCACGCCACCGAGAGCGGGAGGTACTGCTGGGACACCGTCTCAATCTCAGCTATGACCTTGTCGGTCTCGTCCACCTTCTGGTTGATGTCGTAGGCCTCCTTCTTGAGGGTCTCCAGGGTGGTAATCACGGAGTCGTCGTCCAGGATCTTGCCCTTGGCGTCGTTCAGCGCCTGCAGCAGGCTCTTTTCCAGCTGGCGGAGTCGCAGACGGAACTCGCCCTGCAGCTTCAGAAGATCGGAGCGCTTCTCATCGATGTCTGGACGCTCCGCCTTCAGCACTTGGTTCAAGCACTGCGACTGGAGCGAGCTTCGGGTCACAGTGAAGTTCACAAACGTAACTCTGGAGCAGATGTCCGGAGGGAACTCGACAGTGGGATCCCGAGTGGACAGGAATATGACGAACGAGGGTGACAAGTCAATGTCCTGGTCACCGAGAGTGATCAGCACTCGACCACCCGTGCGTCGAAGTTCCCGGTTGAGCACGGGATTCAGAATAGGGTCATAGTTCTCCACGTCTTGCACCAGCAGAGGATTACCGAAGCGGAGCGCGGACTCCAGGTTCTTGCGGAAGGAGTCGTCCAGGAAGGACGTCTTCGTGATTTTCTTTCCGGCATATTCGTTGAGCAGGAAGGTAGTGGCCTGACCCGAGGGATCGATGATCAGAGGGTAGCGGTTAAAGCGCTTCAGCATGATGGCGTTCTCCGTGCACAAGTCATCCGTAGGCAGGGCGTTGGCCTGCCACCTGAGGCGCTCGTCGGGATTGGACAGATACTCGGTGCGTGCGATGTCTGCTCGGTACTGGATGCTGGCCGCCTGGAGATGCTGCGACCAGGTGGTGAACAGATTCAACCGATAGTGCTGGTCGAAGTAGCCACCATAGGCTATGAAGGCTGCGGACAGCAGCACGTCGCCCACAATCGTGGACATCTGAGACTTGAACGTCTCGCTGGTTGACTCCCAACGCTCCCGCTCAATGTTGAGGCTCTTGAGCAGAGCGATCGAGCGGTCCACCTTGGCCTGGACGTTCTCCAGATCCGTTTTGATGGCCTGGGCCTGGGAAATGAGCTGAGCGTACTCCTCCTTGTAGGCAGCAATGCTGCGCTCCAGCTGCTCCACCAGGTCCTTGGTCTCCTTGGCGCTGGCCAGGTTAACGTCGGCCTGCTCCTCCAGCGAGCGCAACTCCTCGCGCAAGGGCTCCACGCGCTTCAGCATGTCGGCGTACTCAATCTGGAAGTGGAACGGAATCAGGTTAATGGAAGGACTCCATCATCAGGAGCATTAGTCCCACCTGAGCTATGGCCCATTTGACCATGGGTCCGCACGCCATACTGGCACGGTTGACCTTCTCGAAGTTGTAGTCCGGGTTGCTAAGGTACTTGGACTTCATCTTCTCGCGCACCTCATCGCTTTCGGGGAATACAAGATCGTTATTAGAGGAGCCTCGAACCAGGTGGTTGGTTGTATTGGTTAGGGTGTATGAAGGCAAGCAAAGCATTGGGATTACTACCATGGCCCAAAACCATTAAAGTTCAAACAAAAGTGGCAGCCAATAACCGAAATTAGTTGGAAAATTAGAGGGTATTGCTGATATTTACAAACCAAAACTACGCAACAAAATAAAGTCCAATTTCTACACTCAAAAAAACTAGGGCATAACAACAACAACAACATCAACAAAAACATCAACGAGAAACAACTGGATTCGAGTCGAGAACGAAATGGGTGTGGGGGTGTTGGTAATAACTTGGTTCATGCTTACGTTATGTTCTCGGTACCGAAGTTAGATACAATTGAATTTATAAAATTTTCGCGCATGATCACGGCCCGGATCGATTTCCAATCGGTGGCATTCTCGCCCAGCAGCAGGCAGATCGATTCCAGGGCCAGCTTGACCACCGACGGTGGATTAGCCATGGTTCGGACCTCAACGAGCTGTTGCTTGCGTATCGACTTGACCGCTGCATCCGGGTTGGTAGTTGGGGGTTAACGAGGAGGATCAGAATTAATAAACGGATGTTATATAAGATTTGGCTAGTTATAGTTATTTACTAAGGACCCGCTCTCTCGGGGCGTTACATCTGGCACCTGGCAACTGGCATACCCTTGCACCATCTCTAGTGACCTCAAAATGCAAGAGTACAGTAGGATCGGCCAGCCGATCTAGATCCTTGGGAGCATCTAGTTTCACACACACACACACACAGAGGCGACTATACAGCCTCGGACACCGGATGTCCTGGGTATCGGTTAGGGGTTATATGCTGAGCTTAGCCAGTGCGCTGCGTATGCTTTGGTGTTGGTATACAGTGTACATGTTGGGTTATGGATGGGCATGTTTGGATTATACACTTATGGAAGGAGGATCGATCGCGGTTCGGATTAGAGATGAGGTGCTGAAGAGTGAGCGTGATGCTAGAGAGAAAGGTTGCGTACGTGATCTTGTCAGTCTCCAAGTTAACGATCGAGGAGATGAAGCTGTCTTTAACGAGGATGCCCCTAATGGCCTTCCAGTCGGTGGCACTCTCGTTCAGCAGCTCGCAGACCGACTCCAGGGCCAGCTTGACCACGGCCGGTGGATTGGCCATCGACCTCACCTCGGCCAGGTGTTTCTTTTTGATCGAGCTAACGGCTATGGGAGGAGTGGGAATATGGCAGTGAGTTGGGTGTGGAGTGCCGGGGTTCAAAATTAAAAACACGTCATTATAATTATTAAAGTTAAAGGCGATGAAGTGCATCCTTGTGGACACAAAACAGTCTCGCGACAATTCGTCCTTAGGGAATACCTTAACGCTAAGTAACAGATCATCATGTCCCTCCCTTTGGTGACCTGTCGCCCGACGAACTCACCTTGCTGGGCTTCGATGACTGCCGGCTCCACCTGAGCCAGGTCGGCCATCACATATTTGCGCTTCTCCTCGATCTTGACTGTTTGGTCGGCCAGCCGGATCTGGATCTCCTGCGACTGGATCTTCTTCTTCTCGGCCTCTTGCTGGTCCTGGAACATCTGCTTGAGCTTGGCGTTGGCCGCCTCGTTCTTGGCCTGCAGCTCCTGCTTCTTCACCGCCAGCGACTTCTGCATCTCCTCCACCTGCTCCACGGTCTCTGCAATCTTGTTCAGACCCACGTTGAGGTGGAGCTGCTGCTCCTCCAGGTCGCTGCGCTTCTCGTTGTACAGCTTCACAAAGTGATGGATGAAGTCCAGATAGTGGCGAGGAGTGACCGCCATGGTGCGTCCGCCCCGCTTCGCCAAGCGAGCGTTGGCCTGGTGCAGGGTCTGGTGGACGTACACGCAGGAGTTGATGACGGCGTCACGATGCGTGGGATTGGCCGGCACCAGCGGGCACACCGAGGGGAAGAAGTCCGGTGCGTGCCAGTTGGGTTTTTCGAGGTCCACGCGCGTGGTGAACTCCTTGCCCACCTGGAACAGGGCCGAGTCGGACCAGTCGCCGAACCAGTTCAGTACACAACGATTGAAGAGAGCCGGCGAGGTGGCCGCGCGGTCCTTCAGGCCATCCGTGGAGGGGTTCATGGTGAAGACCACGTGGAGATTGCGCATCACCTGCTGGGTGAACCACTTGTACAGCTCGTCGCTGGAGTCCAGCATGAGCCCCTCTCGCTGGGCGCCCTCCTTGCACTGGGTCATCAGGGTGGTGTACTCGTCGCCCTCGAACAACCCGGGCACCTCTCCGTTGGCCAGCAGGGTGTTCATGCGCTCCAAGAAACCAGAGTCCAGCACGTTGGACTCGTCCAAAATGAAGGCAATCTTCTCGTCCTTGCAGCCGGAGCGACGCAGAACGCATCGCAGATCCTCGTCAAAGTCCTCGCTGGTGTACTTGTTGTGCACCTTGATCTGGAATATGGACAAGCCGTTCATCCAGGCCACAAACCGGGAAAGCGTAGTCTTTCCGGCACCGGACACACCAATAAGCAGGAGGTGACCTTGCGGCTGGCGGAAGATACGATCGATACGGAGAACGTGGTCCAAGACCTCGTCGAACAGCACCAGCGGCACGTCCAGCTCCTCCTCGTAGAAGACCTTCAGCCTGGCGCGCACGTAGTCACGCAGCTCCTCGCGGTTCACCGGCATGTAGTCCTTGCTGAGCCAGTTACTGTAGAGGATCGGCCGCTGGAGAGCCTCCTCCTGATTGATTCCGGGGAAGTGCTTCTGGCCCACCAAGTCAATGTTCTCATTGGTCCAGCGACGTTCCGAATCATCCACCAGACGATCCTGGAACAGGCGCAGGGCTTCATGGGCCCAGAGACGCACCAAGCCTTCAACGGGCAGCGAGTCCAGAGGACGAATGGCTTCGCAGATACCGCGCACCCAGCGGGTCATCTCTCGCGGGGAATACACGTAATGCGGCTGCATGTCCTGGGTGAACCGATCCTGGGAGGCCAGGTAGAACTCCACCATGGCGTTGGTCAGGGGCTCGGCGTAGCCACGGAGGGCTGGCATCAGGCGCAGCATGGCGCGCGAGAAGGTGCCGTAGATCTGCTTCAGCGAGGTCTCTCCAGGGTAGTCCACGTAGATGATGGGCACGTGTCGCAGGAAACGATGCGACAGGGGCTTGCGACCGGGATCGGTGGGCGGATTGCAAGCGCCCACGAACTGGATGCGCTCCAGGGACACCCAGGCCTGGTCGCTGGCCCGGTAGAAGCCCTTGTGCTCCACCAGCTGTCGCAGGAAGGAGATCACACGCTGAGTGCCGTAGCTGTCCATGTCCGGGAGATTGATTTCATCGCAGAAGAGCACCAGCCACTTGCCGATCTGAACGGGCGAGAGCACCACTCCGTTGGGGGTCTTGCGGTACTCGCAGTAGTGGTCGAAGGTCTTCAGCAGCAGCTCCGGCGTGGTGGCCGAGGAGAAGTTCAGGCCCACCACTTCCATGTCCGGCAGGGCGCGAAGAGCCGAGAACAGGGTCATGGTCTTACCGGAGCCAGGGGGTCCGCAGAGCACTGAAACGAAAAGTTATGAAAGCCATCCATTGGACTGTGAAGAACTGTAAGCTCACCCAATGGCTTGTGCTCCGCCAGCCAGGTGTAGAGAAGCGACTCGTGACGCACGGTGTCTAGCGTGGGCACCACAATGTCCGGCGAGGCCACCTTGTGGGTTTCCACCTCGATGACTGGCACCTTGTTGCTCCAGGGCACCCACTCGCCGTTCATGCTCACCTCGAAGTCGATAATCGGAGCACCCGCCGCTCCTGGTAGGGGAACGGTGGTCACGCTCCTCACAAAGTCGCCGAGGTCGGTGCGCACCTTGAGCTTGGCGTCGCCAGCGAACGACCAGAGAACCGAATACACCAGAGCCTTGGGAATGTAGTGCTCCAGCTGGTCGGTGGAGCACGGGAAGTCCGGATGCTGGGAGTTAAAGTTCAAGACGTTCCTGGCCGACTGGTTCAGCATGGAGAACAGGGAGCTGAGGGCGCGCAGACGGGTGAAGTCCATGATGTGCTCCTGGTCCATGGCGTACTCCAGAGTCCGCACCACGATGCCGTCGGCGGAGAAGAAGGGCTGCAGCAAGAGGGCAATGTCGCGCTGCACCTGGAGCGAGGGTGAGACCTCCTCCTCCTTGTCCTTCGCCGGCTTGATGACGCCCACAAAGTCCTCGTCTCCGTCTTCCAGCGGGATGCTCCGCAGTCGCGACAAGTAGTTTTCGAATATCATCTCCGTGGAGAGCACATCCTCCGAGAACCAGACCATGCCGCAACGGGACACTGTGGCCAGCGTGGCGAACTTCAGATCCTGCACCTCAAACATCACCCGGACGTTGGGGGGCAGGGAAAGGCGCTCTCCGTTGGGCAGGGTCAGCAGCTTGTTGTCGTCCAGCACCGAGTTGAGGTTCTCCACCCACTCGGGATCCACGTCGCCGTCGAATATGATCCACTGCCGCTTGTTGATCTCACCGCGCACATTGTCGATGATCTTGCGCAGAATGTGGGTGAACAGGCCATCGGTCCACTCGCGGGTGTTCGGATCCAGGACACCGTAAAGGGCCTCCTTCGAAATGGCCTTCGGGTCAATCACATGGGCCACGCCCTCAACGCCCTCGAAGCGCTCCAGGGCTTTGAGAAGGGTCCTCCAGGCGGTGGACTTGCCGGACCCGGATGGGCCGACCATCATCAGGCCGTGGTTCAGATTGGAGATCTGGTAGAGTTGCAGCACCTGGGGGGGAAGGAAGGGGTTGTCAGTAAGTACGAGGAGCTCGAGGAGTACGAGGACTAGTTACTTTGTCCACCCAGGTGGAGCCGAGTCCCTGTTTGGTTAGTAAGCATGTGTGGATCGAATGGTTATGAAGTGAGTTAGGAGTACTGGCTATCCAGTGGGCTGGCGCCCATCTTACCTTCTCCATCCAGGCGGCGCCCTGCTCGTCGCCCTCGCCGCAGACCAGATAGTCCTCCTGGCACACCTTGCGAATCTCCTCCTTTAGGCCCTTCATTTCGGCACGGGTGTAGCCCACATTCGGGAAGACATCGCTGAGGAGCGAGAAGAGCAGTGGAATGTCCTCGGCCACCAACTTGGGCACCATGGTCTCGCACACCGACTGGATAAGGATCTCCTGCTCCGGCAGGTTCTCGGCCACCGAGGCCTCGTCGATGTTCTCGTCGCCGCGCTGCTTCATCTGCTCCTTGATCTTCATGATGCGGTCGCGCTTGACGTTTCCGGCCGAGATCAGCACGGACTTCAGGGCACGCAGCCCAAAGTCGTAGTGGCTCTGGTTCGAGAGCTGCTCGTCGCAGAGCTTGAAGAAGGGCACGATCTTGCAGGCCAGTTTCTCGGCGGAGCGGAAGCCCTGGGAGAAGAGCATCACCTCGGCAATCAGCTGGCGGTCCGGCGTGGTCATCGCCAGCGAGCGGAAGAGCTTCTTCAAGTTGTCCGGCAGATTGGAGCGACCGGCGTAGCCCGGGTTCATGGTGATGAAAATGGCCATGTCCGGGGAGACGCGCACCTGCTTGCCCACCAGCTCCACCGAGATGCTCTCCTTGTTGCTGTCCATCTCGTACTTCAGCGCCTCCTGGATCGTTTGGATCTGCTGCGAGCAGGCGGAGAGCATGCGCTCCTCCAGTCGATTGAACTCGTCGAAGCATCCCCAGGCGCCCACCTGGCACAACCCGACAAAGATGCGGCCCATGGCCTGGAAGTCGAAGGTCTCGTCGCAATTGAAGACCAGAACGAAGCGACCCAGCTGGTTGCCCAAAGCCTTCACGGACTCGGTCTTTCCTGTGCCTGCCGGTCCGAACGGAGAGCCTCCCAGCCGAGACTCCAGAGCCTGGGTCATGGTCAGATAGCAGCGATCCGTCAGAGGAGTCTGGACCAATCGATCCTGCACCCCCAAGTACTCGAACCCGTAGAAGAAGCGAGCGTTCGCCATGTGGATGGTCAGCTGCTGCAGCACCTCCGTCTGGCGGGGATCGAAGTAGAAGCGCATCTCGCACAACCACTGGAAGGACTTGGGGGAAGTCACACCATTGGTGATCAGCCGGCGAGTCACCGTGCGCTTGTGCACAAACTCGTTGATCAGGTGCTCTAGCTTGCGGCGGCGCAGGGGAGGCTGCTCCTGCAGAACAGAGTCTGCCAGGACATTCAGAGTGCTCTCCACGTTGCCGAGGACGCGCTGCATCGGCTTGGCGTTGTTGTTCTCGGAAGCCTGCTGCAGGGCCGTCTCCACATCCTCAGACCAGAGAATCTGGGCGGCCAGGACCACGATCTGGGCCTGGTACTTGTCGCACCACTCCATGTAGGCCTGCAAGAACCAAAAAGGAATGAAGAATACCAGAGGATTACATAGGAAACAAACCCACCTGTGGGTCGATCTTGCCGTCGCGGAACTGCTTGATGTCCTGCACGGCCTGGGCCAGAAGGGAGGCCAGCGTGAAGCGCATCTGCTTCTCCACCAGCGACAGCCACTCATTGATCTTGGGATGCTCCACCGTGGACACTGGGTTAATGAAGTGCACCTCCTCGCCCTCGCGCGACGATATGCCCAGGATGACATTGTTCTCCTCGTTCAGGAGGATGGCGGCCACGCCGGCGAACATCTTCTTGAAGTGCTTCTGCAGCCTGGCGATGTTCTTGCTGTTGCCGATGATTTCCAGCAGATCCTCGTCTCCCACAAAGTAGAAGCGCGGGAACGAGGTCCTCTCCCGCTCCAGATACTCTCCCAGGGCCTTCTGGATCTTGCCCAGCAGATCGGCCAGACGTTCCAGGGACCGCTGGACTGCTGGGATGTTCAACACGTCCATGACCTTGGGCGACTTGGTCACCTTCTTCATCAGTCCAAGGAACTCGGAGCTGATGCTCTGGAAACGAGAGGTCTCCACGGGGAGCAGAGTCTTGATGTCAGCGCTTCCCGAGAATATGCCCTCGAGGTACACCCAGCGCCTCTGCACGTCGATCCAAACATCGAAGAG
This sequence comes from Drosophila pseudoananassae pseudoananassae, assembly GCA_018153035.1. NCBI lineage: Eukaryota > Metazoa > Arthropoda > Insecta > Diptera > Drosophilidae > Drosophila > Drosophila pseudoananassae. Next base: position 514,252 of record JAECXR010000068.1, on the reverse strand, counting down.
GGCGTTGATCCTGTTCAGCTTCTCCTCCCAGGTCAGGGCCTCCTCCTCGAAGACCTTGTAGTACGGCGACAGCTTCATGGCGGCGACCGAGTTGATGTGCTCCTTCACCTTGTTGAAGAGATCGTCCCACCCGCGGATGATGCGGCACTTGTTCTGGTAGTTGATGAGGTCCAGCTCGTAGTTCTGCCAGGACTCGCGGACTTGCTTTAAGAACTCCTCCAGAGCCATCTCGCCCTGCGCCACCAGGATGATGTCCTTCACGACGCCCTCGTTCTTCTGCAGATTCACATCCCAGACCTGGCCCAGGGTCAGGTCAGAGATGACCCAGTTGACGCGCAGCTGCTTGGTCAGCTGCTTCCAGTGGCGCTCCTTCAGGGCGTCCGACTTCAGCTCCACAATCAGCATGTTCACCTTGATGTAGCTCTGGATCAGCTTCTTCACGTACTCGTAGGACTCGTACATGCGCAGGCGAGCCGGCAGCTCCTTCAGCTGGGCCATCATAGCCTCCAGCTGCTGGCGCAACTTCCTGGGCTGAACCGACAGCCAGGGCTTCTCGCGGGTCTCGTCAATCTGGGTCCAGACCTTGGAGAGCTCGCTCCAGACGCCGCGCAGATCCTGCAGCTCTTCCAGGGCCACGTTCATGCGCTCGGAGCTGTTGTTGGGCACAGCGGACTCCTGCAGCTCCAGGGCTTCCTTGGCCTTGGCCACGTTGTCCCGCTCCTCCTTCAAGCGGGGAGTACTTGCTCTCAAAGATTTGCAGTTGCTGCAGAGCATCGTCGGGGCGAATCTTGCCGCCTGTCGGCTTGGTCTTCTCCCAGTCGTTGAGGAAGTCCACGGTGCGGGTCTCCACCGCCTTGTCCTCGGCCACAATCTTCGCCTGCAGGCTGGCCACCTGCGTCTGGATGGCCGTGTCCTTGCGCTTGATGATCTCGTTGAAGGCCGACCACTCGCCCTCAATGTTGTCGACGTGCAACCAGTTGTTGGGGAACTGGAAGCGCTGGCGCTCCAGGATGCGCTGGGCCTCCCTGAACACCTCCACCTGCTTGTCCCAGGCGATCATGTCCTTCTTGAGGGACTGGACATAGGTGATGAAGCTCACAGCGTCCGAGGTGCTGGCCGCCTCGATGCTCTGCATCTCCAGGTCGGTTCTTGACTTGGACACCTTGCTGTGGAAGGTGCTCATCTCGGTGCCCAGCAGGGTTCCGAACTTGCCCAGGGCCTCCTTGTGCCAGGAGTCGTACTTCAAGGTAACCTTCGCCTGCACCTTGGCGTAGTCGATGATGATGGGGCCGTAGGCGCGTCGGGTGTCGGAGGTGTCGAAGGTCGTGCGGGACTGCTTGATGTCGTTGAGGCACTTGATCCACAAGTTGACGTCCTCGCCCAATCGTCCGTAGAGCGTGTCCGCCTGGAGATCCCACAGGCTCTGGTAGCGCAGCCACTCCTCCACGTAGTTGCGCACCTCGCTCACCTTGTTCTCGATGGCTCCGTAAGCGTTCTCCAGAATCTTTCCCTCCGGCAGCTTCGTCAGAAGATTGCGGTACGTCTGCGAGACCGGCTTCTCCAGGCCCACCTGGTAGCGGGTAGACTGGAGGCGCACCTGCGAGGTGACAATGGCCTGCCAGGCGAAGAACTGTTGCATGATCTGGAAGCGAGCCTCCTCGATCGAGGGATACAGATACATCTGCTGGTTGGTAATCCTGATCTCGTGCACGGCGTTCGGGATCTGCGGCTCGCCTCCCAGCTTATGAGTAGGTTGGGCTGGAGCATCCGTGTCCATAGAGGTGTCCACCTCCTTCTTGTTGCCAGTCAAGGCTTCGGTCCAGGCCTGAATTCCGGCCTGCAGTCGCAAAGCCAGCTTCTTCTCCACCTCCTCGTCCAATCGGGTGACCCACACGCTCAGGTTGGAGTACTGGCGCAGCGACAGATCGTCCACGGCGTGCTGGATCTTCGAAAGAATCTCAACGAAAGTGGCGGCGCTGTACGGACAGGTCTCTAGCGAGCGCACGTCCACATCCAGCTGTTCCTCCACCACGAGCAAGTCATCGACCTGAAAATGAATGGGAGGATAAGTAGGAAGGACCACCAACATATGACAGCCATTACCTTCTCCTGGAACTGGGTCACGCACTCCGACAAACGAAGCACGTACGGATCCAGCTTGTACGACTCCCAGATGAGCCCGATTCCCTCGGAGACGAGGTTGAGGACATCCTTGCGAAGGCCTGCCACAAGAGGCACAATGCTGGCGCGGTCTTCGATCTGCACGTTACCCAAAATTTTGTTAGTAACTATCTTAGGATATGCAATAACTAGTTGGGGTTGCATTGGCATGCGGGGTGTAAACAGAACTAAACTAAGAATGGAAATCAAAGGGTTGCAGGTACTCCACAAAGAACTTGAAACAAACTTTGGGGACAAAGGACACTACCTTGAATACGGAATTTTGTGCTAGACTCCTATTATTAAGCTGCATGAAAGAGAGGTTGTTGGTTGTACGGTTGGTTTAGTACGAGAGTGGATATCACAACTAAGACTAGCGAGGTCAGTGTTCGAAGTGTGGTGGGTGAGGAAGGACAAGCTGCACTTGGAGCGCTTGCTCCAGCATGGTGACATCTTGTGCTTGGGTGGAAGTGGAGTGGCAGGTGTGTTTGTGGAAAGTGTAAGAGCGAAACAGAGTGGTTTCCAAAGAAAAGCAAGTCCCATTAAAGTTCCCCCAACGCCTACCTTTTCCAGAGTGCGTTCATAGGTGCGAACACTCTCAATCAGCGATATGGCATAGGGATAGATCTGGTTCGCCTGATGCGCCTTGTTCACGATGGTCAGTGGAACTCTACAAGGAATAGGAATCATATGAACTACAGGTGAGAAAGCGATTGTTTTCAAGTCCTACCTGAAGCCCAAGTTCTTAATGTTGCGCACTTCCTTGGCCAAAGTGATAATTTCCGGCAGGAAGTTGACCCTTAGGCGCAACACATTGCCACGTCCAATGCGCGACCGAGTGGACTCAATGGTGAAGATCCGACCAGTGCTTCCGAAGTTGCGTTCCTGAACCTTGCGGGCCCACTCGTGGAAGACCTCTGAAATGGACAGCTTTGCCCGGAAGCTGTCGCCGTCCGCCTTCAGCTTTTGGCCCTCAATGTGGGTCTCCCAGCCCTTGCCCAGCACGTCCTCGACGCGCTTCAAGTACATGGTCAGCTGATTGTCGATCTGGCGGGCCCAGATGATGGAGCCAGCTACAGGCGGCAGATCCCGCACCGAGGACAGGCGGCAGCTCTTGCTCTGCGGATACTGCACCTTAAACTTTTCGTGCAGGGCCTCGATGTCGTCCTTCACCCGCTGAATAAGCTGCGTCTGGTACTCGCGGATAGCCCCGCGGATGTGCGGACGCACGAAGAGCGCGTTGAAGCGCGAGAAGATGCGGAACATTTCGTTGGCGTTCTTCGCCGTTCCGAGCTGGTCGCGCAGGTGAGCGGTGATGCGGGTTTCCACGCGATCTAAAGACATTCAAAATTGGTCATAGGCATGCTGGAGATTCATTCAAAAAAGAGAAAACCCACCGATCTTTTCCTCATATCGCTTGACAGCCGCCTCCCAGGCCTCTGATCCCTCCTTGGTGATGTCCAGGCAGTCCACCTCCTTGACGTTCTCATAGGCTAGGTTCACCTCCTCGATGGCATTGGCATCAGCAGCGTCCAGGCTGTAGGGCTGCTTGGTCTCGGCAGTGGTGCCGTCCTCGCTCACTGCCGGCTTGTTGGGCCGCAGGACCCGCAAGATGACAGTGCGCAGCTGCTCATGCTGGCGCCGGAACTTGCGCATGTGCTCCATCCGCGTCTGCAGCTTCTTGTGGGCCGGCGAGACGCGCCAGACCATCTTGAGGTGCTCGTCCCGCTTCTTCTTCACAATGTCGCGCAGGAGCCCCTGCAGCTTGTCGTACTCGTCGTCCCAGCAGCTAAAGATTTCGAAGCACTGGTTCATCACGCGCTCGAACTCATCGAAGGGGATGTGCATCAGACGCCGGGTGCCCAGCACCTTCAGCAGCTGTTGCGATAAGTCGCGCGAGATGGCCTCGATGAGCTTCAGGCATCGCTGGATGGGATACTTGGTGTTGCGCACCTTGCGCAAATGCGAGAATATCTGCTGCACGGCCGGACGAATCTTCTCCAGCTCGGTGGCGGAAAGCAGATCGTTAATGGGAAAGTCCTTCATCAAGGGATTATAATCGGCCACAGTGGCAAGGGCCTGTTTTAGGCCAGTGTCCGTGTCGAAGGACACGGTGGCATGGAAACGCTTGCCATGCTTCAAAATATCCAAGGTCAAAGCCACCTCCGGCGACTCGCGCTTCTCCTGAATGCGGTAGAGAGCACGCTCCAGGTTCAGCCAAAACGAGATTTCCTAAAACAGATGGAGTAAGGTGTAAGTGTATAACCATATTTTTAATGAAAAGACTCACCTGGAGTGCAGTGCCCGACCCCGGGTCTCGGTTCAGCTTGGTCACCTTCTTGATTTCGGTGATCCAGCGATTGACACCGGTCTGCAGCTGGTTGAGGAACGAGGAGTCCTCCACCCTGTCCCCGAAGTCAGCCACCTTGGCCTTGCGGCCGTCGTCGGCGCACTTCCGAATCACGTTGTTGACGGTTTGGTGGGCCGTCAGAGTGATTTCCGGTATGTCGATGTTCTGCTGCAAGTGCAGCAGTCCCATCTCTAGCTCGGCCAGCTTCTTCTCCACGGAGGGAGCCATCTTGTCGCCGTCACGGTCAGCGCGTCCCGACTCCTTGACGTATGACTTGAAGTATGGCGCCAGGGACTTGCTGATGAACGCGTGCAGCGTCTCGTAAGGTGATCCGTCCGAGAAGTTAATCAGCCGCAGCTGCGAGTGAATCGACTTGTCCGCCTCCACCACCAAGCCGCGCTTGATGCAAGCCAGGGAGGCCATGCGGCTGTTGGTGAAGTGGACATCGTTGCTGATCTGGTAGGTGACCTGCTCCTTTTCCTCCTCGCCCTCCGCCGGCTGCTCGCTGTCGTCCTCTGCAAAGATTAGATTATATAAGTGGAATCCAGTACTCCTATCCTGTTTACTATATTAAACATTAGCACTTAATCCTGAAAACAAATAAAGATAAAGAGTTGCACCACCAACCACCACCCGATAAGAACCATTATCATTGATTGCCTAAACCCCCCAGAACACCCACCAGTACTTATTAGTAAGTAAGGCACTCACCCTCACCCACAACTCGACACGACCCATTTGGCATTGGACTCAATGGCACGGCACTGACACAATTTCATTACCAAGGCGTCGACCTCCGGAAATTTAGCGGCCAAGGGAGAACCTTCAAAATTCGTGCGCTCAAGGCTGGACCTTGGCGCTGTCATTGCTCCCGCACAGGTGGCCCTGTTGGCAATGCCAATGCCATCTCCCACTGCCAATGTCAATGCCAGCCCCAAAGTCGCGAGTAACCGAGTCAGTGGGTCAATGTGTGCGCAACTTCCAAGGTCGCTTCCGTAAACAAACCCAACCTGTTGCTCGCTTTGTTTACAAACAAAAGCCGGCAGCCGGCGAATGGGAAAACAGCTGACGGAAGTTATCGGGAAGGCGGAGTCATCGCGCTATCGTTATCGAAGTGTTAGTCAGATGGGCTGACGTCATGCGCAGAAACTTGTTTTGATGCCCTAACAAAGAGAATAGCTGCTATAGCATAGACTAAAACTGAAGGTGTATTTTTATAAACAATAAGGGGTTGATAATGTTCTTATATTCTAATACAGGGTGCCCAAGCTAACCATAGGGCAGAGCAAACTCCAATACCAATGCAAAAAATCACAAATACATTGGAGCAAGAAATTTTTTTTGCAAGTCATGCAGTGAAAAGTTGTTGGCAATACAAAAACGTAGTGTTGTTGTTGCTCAACCCGAAAAAATTGTTGTTGTATTTGGGCTTTGCCTATGCTGGGAGAAACTGAGAAACTCATTTCCCATATGAAAGAGCAATTCCAACAACAAAGGAGCACGAGAGCAATGGGGCTGGGCACCCCTGTTCTAATACTTATAACTTATCTCATTATTTTATTCGTATGTTCCCCAACTAACATAATTTTATTCCATATTATCCCTTTTTTTTAATATAGAATTTAGAATAGTTTCCAAAAATTAATAAAATTTCTAGATCCTAACCCATATATTCCTAACGTTATTCAACTTTCCTAACATAAATAACAAATAATAAAAAATTCAATACGTAGAGAAACCAAAAGTCGACCTAATAAGGAAACAGACCTCTCCTATTGGTATTCAGCAAAAAACATCTGGCCAATTGATTTTTAACTAACTCGTTTTGTATTCTAATAGCCCACCACCTACAAAAATGAGTCATTTTTCAATTGAAAGATTCTTTTTGTAGCTATATATTCCACTAAACTTTGAATTCTTCTAGGAACTTTCTTTTATCTTTCAACAGACGCCATTTTGTATGCAATTCTTGTGGTACTTGTCTGCCAGCGAGGCACAAAAACTCTGCCTACCTTTAATGCAATTACGCTGGACATAAAGAGCCTGGACCTGCGGATCCGAAAGGAACTTGCGAATGGTATCCTGGTTGATTGGATCATCCAGAGCCGCGTTTAAAGACACAGGCACCACATCGTCGTCCGGCAGCAAGATGGTCACCGCCTTACGCAGATAGTTTGCAAATGCATCGTAATTGGCTATTGACACATTCACGCCCGGATCCACCGACGTGTCGGTGTTCTCCAGGGAGTCACCCATGGTTGTAAACGGTTTTTTGTTCGGTTTAATGCAGTTAAATTTGTTTAATTGGTTTTTTCACTCCGAGTGAAAAAATTACGTGTGAAGTTTTTTTCGCGAATGTAGTTTCAGCGTAGCCACACAGCCGAAAAAAGAAAGCTTTCGATAGAGCTGCCATAGAACGGAGTATATCGAAAATGCAATGCTTGGTGTGGCGTTGCCACTTAGTCAAAAAGCCTTCCCGCCAAAAAATATCTATACAAATGCAAGCCTCTAAATCGATGTGGCAACTCTGCGGCATACCACAGCTGTTTTACTGTGGAATGCATTTCAGTTATTGTGATCTTGTTATTTAATAACTTATAAATGTGTAATTTAATCAATTAAAAATACTAAGATGCAAATTCTACGACACCTGCGTCCTGGGAGTGGACTACCGTGGATAAGCTGGCGTCGTCTAATTACCCAAAGCTGCACAGGAAACAAGGTAAATGGATAAGTAACAAGTAATGGCAATTTAAAACGATTACTATTTTATAGACCATAGATCTAACAAATGAGGTGAAACATAAAATAGAAGGCCACTGGAGAGAGCAGCTCATCGGTGGGCAGTTTAACCCCAAGGAGGCCAAAAACAAGTACTATGTTCTGTCAATGTTTCCGTATCCTTCGGGGAATCTCCATATGGGCCATGTGCGAGTTTATACCATCGCAGATGCTGTGGCACGTTTCCAGCGAATGTGCGGCAAAAATGTGTTCCAGCCGATGGGTTGGGATTCTTTTGGCCTGCCGGCGGAGAATGCTGCCAATCAGCGGGGAGTGGAACCGGCTTCTTGGACGGAGCAAAACATAGACCAAATGAGAAAGCAACTTCAAAGACTGGGGTGCTCCTTTGACTGGAACCACGAGCTATCCACCTGCAGCCCACAATACTACAAGTGGACTCAACACCTCTTCCTCATGCTCCATCGCCACGGATTGGCCTATCAGAAACGAGGCTCTGGTGAACTGGGATCCCGTAGACAAAACTGTTCTGGCAGACGAACAGGTGGATTCCAATGGCTGTTCCTGGCGTTCCGGGGCTAAGGTGGAGAAAAAGCTGCTGCGGCAATGGTTCATTCGAACAAGTGCCTACGCCAAGCAGCTGCTGGATGGACTGGAGGATCCGACACTACGGGATTGGCGGGATATTATCAACCTGCAACGCCATTGGATAGGCGAGTGTGATGGTCACGCCTTTACGCTGCTAACCTCCGCGTCAGGACTGCTACGTGTTTGGACCGCTCATCCCGAACACCTTAAAGATCCTCACGCGTTTCTGGTCCTTCGCAGCAACCACCATCTGTCGAAGATAAAGGATGCCAGCATTCTCAGCGTGGAGAACCCCTTTGCGGGGACTACAATGCCTGTGGTATTTGGGGATGATGTGAAATTCCCGTCAAAGTGCGATGTTTACCTAGCAGCTCCCAGTTTCCGCAGCGAAGACAAGGAGCTGTGGGACTCGTATGGCCTGGCATTTTGTTCCAATGGTCAGGATGAAGCCAGTCTCAACCCCGGTAACTGGGAGCTCCTGCGAAAGGAGGTCTTGCAGGCAGCCACTCGCTTGAATGTGGGAGGATATCGAGTATCTTCCAAGCTGCAAGATTGGCTGATCTCGCGGCAACGCTACTGGGGAACCCCCATTCCCATAGTTCACTGTTCCAAATGTGGAGCAGTGCCTGTGCCAGAAGATCAGCTTCCAGTCACCCTGCCGCCAAAGAACTCTCCCAAGGAAGCCTTTCTCTGCGAGTGCCCAAAATGTGGGCAAAAGGAGGCTCGTCGTGAGACCGATACCATGGACACCTTTGTGGACAGCTCCTGGTACTACCTGCGATACCTGGATGCCCAGAACTCTGAGCGTATTTTCGACTCGGAGCTTGCCAACCGCTTCATGCCCGTGGACTTGTATATCGGCGGAAAAGAGCACGCCGTGCTGCACCTCTATTATGCCCGTTTTATGAATCACTTCCTGCACAGCTGTGGCCTTTCCCCCACTAGCGAACCCTTCTCCCGCCTGCTGGTTCAGGGCATGGTCATGGGTCGCTCTTTCAGGGTGAAAGGCAGCGGACGTTATGTTCCAGAAGCAGAGGTAGAGGTGGTGAACGCCAAGAAGAATCAAGCCGTGCTAAAAGAAACCAAAGAACAGGTGGTCATGAGCTGGGAAAAGATGTCCAAGTCTAAGCTGAATGGCGTTGAGCCCAGTGACATGTTCGATGAGTACGGTACGGACACCACTCGCCTCATTATCCTGGCCGACGTGGCGCCCACTTCCCACCGCAATTGGTCCAGTGCGAGTAAGTATTAAAATTTAATTCTGATCCGACATGACATTGTAACTTTTGATCCTTAGCGTTTCCTGGGATTCTAAACTGGCAGAAGCGCTTGTGGCTAACTCTAGAGGACTTCCAAGCCGCCAGAGAAGACACATCTGCGCAAGTGGATGTCAATAGCGAGGAGTTCGTCGCCGATGATGCGAAGCTCTTTGACGCAAGAAACTTTTACGTGAAAGGAGCAACGTTTAACTACCGGCATGCTCATCAACTGAGTGTGGCTATCTCCAAGATGCAGGGACTGACCAACTCCCTGAGGGTAAGTGAATTGATTATGGCGTCAAAGGACTATTATTCTGAATTGAATCCCCAACCCTAGCGTACACCCAAGCACATTCTGCGCCACGGGAAGCAGTTCGAAAGGGCTCTAGCCGCCCAAATCATCATGTTGGCCCCGATGGCGCCGCATTTCGCCTCCGAACTTTGGTCCAAGTTTGTGGCTGTTCCAGGAAGACTGAATCCAGCCAGTGAGGAGCTGCAGTGGTCTGAAGATGTGCTGGCGCAGCGTTGGCCGGACATCGATGCCGCCTACAACCTCGACCTGAGCATCAAGGTGAACGGCTTCGAGAACTGTGTGATCAAGGTGCAGCGTACTCTCCTCGACAAGGTTACGCACAGCGATGCCCTGGATATAGCCTTCAACACGGAATCGGTAACGTCGTACCTCATTGACAAAAAGATACGGACCACCAACTTTGTGCTCTATCCGGGCATAGAAGCGATCTTGAATATCTACGTGGACAAGGTGCCGAAGAAGCAAAAGCCAGAAAAGAACGATGATGCGGAGGCTCTGCCCAGGGTGTAGGATAAGACGAATGTAGGAATCGGAGCCATACTACTTATATGAAACTAGGTACTTTAGCAAAGATGAAATGGTTTTAGTTAGCAAACATTTTTTTATATTTTTAATTTGTAATGTTTTTGGAAATATTTTGATGAACTATTCGAGTGCTCTTCCATTACAAGATGAAGTGGAGGTGGAACCCAGGGTTCAACCCACCCGAAGGCATTTTCCGTGATGGCCAGATAAACGGCATCCTAGTTTGGTACTCTTTAATTATGTTTAATGTTAAATATTTATAAAAATTGGACTAGTTGTAAGCAGCTGCTTTACAGGATTGGTCACGAGGGACAAATGTAAATGCCTAGAATCGTAGGAATATAATGGTTGCTCTATTGGTGCACCTCTATCTAAAAGAAGCCACTATAACTAATAACTTTTCTCTGAATCTCTCGTGGGAAATGGCCCATCACTTCATTAGCTCGCACATCAGATTTCGCAGGTAGACATCCAGCTGGGCGTAATCCAGGAGCGTGTTCCGCACAATATCAAGGAGCATGCTAGGCCACAGGGTTTCCAGTTTGTGCAGCTTCTCCACAGCGTTGCAGGTGTTTTCCAGCAGGAGCGCAAAATGTTGTCGACCCCTGTCCCGGGCACTGGGTGCCATGGCTGTGCTGCCGGATTCCTGCGTTGCATTTAAAGACAGGGCGGAGGACGAAGCAGGTCCCGGTCCTGCGGCATTTTTCTTCCACTGGAGCGCCTCTTTTCCCACCACCAGGCGCAGAGGCTTGTTGTCGGCGCGGAGAAGCCATTCCTTGGGCGACTGCTTGCTGGCTGTGCAGCTCTCATCCAGCCGCAGTCTGGCCAGCAATGGTTGGAGCATTACTTCGGGCATGGACCACAGCACCAGGTCGGACAAGCCGGCGTACATGGCGTTGGCAGCCTCCACCTCTGCTTCGGTAACCTCCTGACCGTTGAGCTGCTTTAAGCCCCAGTGCGAGAGCCGGTAAATGGCATAGGCTCGCCAAGAATCTTTGGTAGTGATGGCGTTGCCCTCGGAGTCTATCAGCAGGCTACTCAAGCCCTGCAGCTCCGCCAAGCCATTGAGTTGTCCCAGGCAAGAGATATTCGTCTCCCGGAAAACAAAGTGCTCGGCGTGTGGAAAGCGCAGCTTGATCCTTCCCAGGACGCATACAATGCTGTTGAAGTTGATGTAGCTGAAGTTCAGGGTGTGGACGTCGTTGGCCTTGGCCGGATTCCACTGCTTGTCGATGAAGCGTAGGGCGCCCTGTCCATAGATGTTCAGGTATCTTCCACAAATCTCTATCAGGTAATCGCCACCTTGTTCTCTTTCCCTTTCAGCGGCACTGGGCTTGGAAACCGTCATGGCCGCAGCGGGAGTCGCTGCAGCTCCTCCTGCTCCTGCAGAGGATCCCCCTGCCCCCGCGCTGTTGCCTGTCGCAGCGGTTGCAGCTTGTGAGGATCCGGCGCTTGTTTTCGGTTGGGTGGCCACCAAGGAAAGCCCATTGTTGGTGGTGGCCTTCCCTCGGCCTCCGCTGTTGGAACTGCTACTGTTGCTAGTGCTACTGCTCACGGTCTGCGCCCTCACTAGACTGCCGGGCATATACCGCCTGGAAGAGGAGCCGCCTCCGCCCCTTTGGTTAATCTGCAACCCCAATTGTGTGATGGGGGCGTGTCGGGATCTCTGTTTACTGCTGGTTGGACGACTGGGGTTGGAGGTTCCATTAGCCGGCACAGGCAGCGAATTGACAGCCGAGCCTGGTGGCGGAGGGGAGGTGGCGCTAGGGATGGGAGTTCCTGGCACAGCCGGAGGAGTTAAGGTCAACGCCGGGGGAGAGGGTGAAGAAGCCACAACAGCCAGTGGAGTAGTCTTGGCGCCATCCGGTGATGGTGTGGCTGGAGCAGGTGTAATCGGTGATGGTGGAGACTTTTCAGTGGCCACCACCTTGTTGCAGTTTTCATCGATTTGCGGGGTCTGGGGCTTAGTTTTCCCATTAGCCTCCTCGTTATCCGTGCTGTAACAACTGGAGCAGGAGTCCACGTTAGGTCCCAGGCTGGAAGCCTCCGAGGAGACGCCCTCTTCCTCTAGAGGAGTCTTCACATTGTTAGAAATTGGTGGCAGCTTAATGAGAGCTTGGAGCTCGTCCATTATCTCCTTGGGCTGCTGAGATTCCTCGGAGGTCTCGGTCTCCGGCTCCTCGGCCGTTGGACCTTCGTTGGACTCGTTGATCTTGGCCAATTCGCTGGTGAGCCGGCTTTTCGGACGACCGACAACTGTCTGCTGAGATCGGAGAAGCTCCCAGTTGGTCCGGGCATTGGATATCACCTCCTCCCGCCGAATGCTCTGATAGGCCTCCGAGCTACCCGCGGCAGCCTGGGCCTGTTCCTTATGCTGGCGCCAGGCCAGGGCAGCACGACGTACTTGCTCCGTGATGGGCATTTGGCTGAGCGACTGCAGCAATGGCAGATAGGAAACCAAGAAGGAAACACAATCGCCAGCCAGGGACACGGGGTTGTTCTCTATGGTGACCTCCAGGAGGCGACTGGCCCTGGCAATGCTGGCCATGTCATCGACCTTGTGCAGATCATTATGGCACAGCCAGAGCCTCTCCAGAGCCACCAGATGCTGGAAGCCATTGATCCGCCGCAGCTTATTCCTCTTCAGGTTCAGTTCTCGCAGGCACCGGAGTCCCAGGAAGTCCTGCTGGTTGATCTGCCGTATTTGGTTCCCGGCAAGATTCAGCGACTTGAGCTGCTGCAGGCAGTTGATCTTGCTTCCCAGGCTGGTGAGTTTATTTCCATGCAGATCCAGGACTCTCAGGGAGTCTTTCAGGGACGACAGTCCTCCAATGTCTGTTATCCGATTCTTTCCCAGGAGCAGCACAGAAAGCGCCGGTAATCCATCCAGATTGGCAATTCGCTCGATTTGGTTGTCGTACAGATCCAGGAAGACGAGTTGCTGGAAGATATTCCCGTAGCTGGCACTTAGGCTAAGTTGCTTGTTCTTGATGCTCAACTGCTCCAGGGCGGCGAAGGAGCTCAGGACACTGTGCGGGTCTTCCTCCTCGCCGCAGGCTCCGCACAGGGAGAGATTGCTGCTATGTAAGGGCGCTGCTCTCATCGCAGCTCTGGAGGAGATTGCTAGCGCCACCACCCAAGGCCACTGCTCCCTTGGTGGCCTTCAGCAGGGCCCGGCGTTGGATGAGCTGCTGCTGGTGCTTCATTGCTTGGAGACTGTTGCTCACAAAGCTTTTGGACTTTTCCAAGCCATATCGCATCCTAAGAGCTGGCGGAGGCGTCAGCTGGGCCTGACCGTAGTTGTAGCCCCTCTTGGCCAGCTTGGAGCGCCCGGCAGGGCCGCCGCCATTGATGGCCAAGGCCTGCGTTGTCAGTGGGCTTCCAGAGCCGGGACTGCCTCCCGACTTGGGCGATAGCCGGTGGTTGTACGAGTTCCCACCGGCATTGGTCATGGCGCGGGTGAGTCTGCCGGGTTGATGGCCTCGAAGGCTGGAGCGACCACCCTCCGGCTTGTGTCCATTGGTGTTGTTGTTGTATTCTGAAACATATTTTTGGAAAAATTTATATTTTCGTGTTTTTTTAGAGCCGCATGTGACATACCATTCTGCTTATTGTTGTTTCCTTCCCTTGGCGTGGAAATGGCAGGCGGCGGAGCCACCGGCGGAGGAGGCGGTGGCGGCGGCTGCTCCTTGGGTATGTGGAAGGTGTTGATCAGATTATGCTGCAGCGAGAGTAGTCGCAGATTGGGCTCCTGCTCGAAGATGGGAATGGCAGTGAGCCCTCGGCGATCGTAGTTGATGCGATCCGGCAGTTCCTCCCGCTCCTTGGCCAGTCTCTGAATCCTGCATATGCCATTGGCCTGGGGAGTCACTATGGCGCCGCTTACCAGGGTGCCACCTGTACTTCCAACGAGGGTGTTTGGCGTGGCTGCTGCGGTGACGGGGCGACAGTTATTCGAGGCCGCCGATGAGGAGGTGGACTTGGAGCGCTGTCGCTGGATGCCAACACTGCGTTGCAGATTCCTTTGGGGCTGGACCTGTTGCTGCTGCTGCTGTTGCTGCTGATGCTGGCGGATTTGTACATAGTTCCTCTTCAGGGGCTGCGGCTGGCCCACCTGGAGCTCCGACTGGGGCTGGATCTGTTGCACCGGTCGCTTGGGGATGGCGTTGTGACTTAAGGTGCTATGGGAGCGACCAATAGGACGCCGGCGTAGTCTTTGATTAAAACTAGGAACGAACGGTTCGATTTTCAGCAAAGATGTTTGAGGTAAGTAGTTCTGTTGTTGTTGTTGTTGTGGTTGTGGCGAAGGGTTTGGTGGAGCAGGTGCAGGAGCTGGAGCTAGAGCGGGGGCTGGGACTGGGACTGGACAGGAGGGCTCTGGAGCTGGTGCATCATCATTCAGAACCGAGCGACTCCGGCACTTGGCCATGGAGATCAGCTGGCGCCGCCTGGCATGAGTTGCCGCCGCCGTCGCCGTGTTCGTCCTTGTTGGCACCTGCCCTTGCACTTGCACCTGGACTGGCAATTGTCCTTGCCCCTGGACAGACACCTGGCCCTGCCCGTGCCCCTTCGCCTGCGCCTGCACCAGAGCCTGACCCTGGCACGTTGCCGTGCGTGTGGCACCTTCCACCTTCGAGTTTCATAATAGTTCGATGCGGGCTAGCGATTCTTGAAGAGCGTCGGACATGGTTAATTGGATATAGATGATCTCTTATCCCGTCTCTATATCCGTTGCATAATATGTACTCCGACAAGAGCCTAAAAAGAGATTAAGCTAATTAATACAGAAACCAACTTAAAACTATACACTCTTTAAAATGGATTCTATTCGAAAGTAAGATTCAAGATTTTGTTGTTTGTCTATTTTTTAGACCAAAACACCACCTATAAATTGGGAATTTTATGATTTTATTAAAGAACTTACCCACTCGGGTGTTAAAAATCTGAGAGAGTACGAAAATCCAGTCCCGGTTATCTAATTTGAAGTTGCATTCAGCTCTGGGCGACGGATTATGGATTAGTTTGGTTCCTTTTGGGGACACACAAATAGATACAGTGGGCGTGCGGGTTCGGAAAATGGGAGCGACTGCTCCACTTGAGCCGCTGCTTCTCCCTTCAGTTCTCGTCGATTTTTGGTGATTTTGACTATTTTTTGGTTTGTTTGGTATTCAGTCTTTTGGGGTAAAGGTATAGTGTATATAGTAAATGGTATCTGTGTGCTCCTCGAGTGTTGTTGGTCGCCTCTGTGGCAGCTCTGAGCCCGGATTCTCGGATTCGAGGGCTCAGGCATGCCGTGGGCCTGTTTTATTAGTTTGTTTATTCGGGTTATACATTCACGATTTTGGCTTGGCGCGGTTGCCATAGACTGCGGTGCATTTAGGGAGACAGTTGCTGTCCTTGTTCTACAACCTCTCTCTCTCAGTTTGAAAATTTGAAAAAAAATATTTGTCAATTTTGATTAGGAATTAAGAGGAATAACTAAAAAATATGTATAAACTATAATATTATAATAAAATGTAAATTTAACCATAATACTAATAAAATATAAAATAACGTTTATATTTATTTTTACAATCTAAAATATAAAATAATAATATAAGGAAATAATAGAACTTTTATTTGTAGTGTGGCGTTCAGGCTATTGCTTCGTGATTTCTGTTATTAGTTTGTTTATTTAAAGCTCTTTTGGGGCGATTCGAGGCCCAGGCAGCCAGGCAGCCAGGCCGACGACTGTCGTCCCAGCTGACGGTATGGCTGAGTGACTGACTTACGGGCGGATAGACGGGCGGGCGGTAACCTGGGCGGACAGGTAGACAGACAAGCAGCGGTCCGCGGCCAAGTGAGGTCCATAGAAACTAGTAATAAGATAGTTGGGTTTTATTTTCAAAAATTTATTTTATATAGCATACTTTTATGGGCGTTTATAGATAAAAATCCTTTTAGATAAAAACCCTCTTAACATTAAATGTTAGCCTCTTGTTAAATAAAAATTTCAGAAAAAAGTGCAGGCCCTTTTCAAAGAGATTTTCTCGTGTTTTCCGTGGTTTTCCCTTAGTCTTCCTCTTGGTAACCCATGGGTGAGCGCCCTCAGTTTTCACCTTGGCCGTGTGCAATTGAAGGGAAAAGTCGTTTGCATTAAAAACCCATTTCGTGGCTTTTCATGGCTGTTGTTGGCATTGTTGTAGTTGTTGTGGCCGGATTTTTTGTTGCTGGTGGAAACAGTTTTGATTTTGGCATACAAGAGCGACAGAGAAAGGAGAGGCACGCACATAATTGCCTGCCATCGTAATGGTTTCACGTGCCTGCTGCCTCTGCCACTGCCGTTGTCGTTATGTTGTTGCAGAATATGCAAAAGTTAAGCGGCAACCGCAGGCTAGAAAGAGAGCGGCGAGGAGAGGCCAAGACAGAGAAAGTACACCCACAAACACCTAAGCAATTAAAGAACGAGCGAGACACACAGAGGGATATTCGTCGCCTGGCAAATTGCCTAATGCACTTAAAAAAATACCTAATTGAAAAAAGCGAATCAAATTTATATTAAAACCTAAAGTATTTCATAGCCAACCGAAGTTGGTCTAAAAATAAAATACAATTTACTAAGCTACTAACTATTTTGAAGAGTGTTCTCTGACTGTGGGGGAGCCATCAAGTTGGACGCATCAATCGAAGACACTGCAACAATTTGAGTTTAATTGATGCCAGTCGGCGGCAAGAACAAAAATCGAATATGCCAGCCGGCAGCAGAAGGAGTGTGCGTGCGTTGGCATTTATGAGCTGGCGCTCCGCCCCCCTCCGACCGCTCCCGCCGGAAAAGAAAGCCAGCCGTCTGGGCCTCCGGACCATAACTGAGCCGCTGATTGGCAGCCACACCAGGTGCGAGAGATCCTGCTAAGACCACACCTTTCCACCTCCTGCACTGGCTGCCATCTTGTTTCAGTCCCGTTATTGGTAACGCGACGGCGACCATTGAACTTTTCCAGTGCGGCAACAAGTGAGTGGAGGCAAAAAGCAAGTTTAAATTTTGAAGGCAAATAAAGCTATTAATTTAAGCTCAATAGCTAATAGCTATATTTAAGCAATGTTTTGAACGAGAAAAAATTTCCAAAAATTAAACATCTATATTTAAACAATGTTTTGAACGAGGAAAGTCCCTTCTGTGTTCGCTGAATACTAAATGGTACTTTGTTTTCTGATCGGATACAAATTGGCAGAGCTATGGCCATAGGAAGGGGCAAAAGTGGAAAAATTGCGAAAACCCACAATTTTGTGGGGGTACCCCTAGGAAAAATTTCGAAAAATTAAAAATTTATATTTAAACAATGTTTTGAACGAGGAAAGTCGCTTCTGGGTTCGCCGAATACTAAATGGTACTTTGTTTTCTAATCGGATACAAATTGACAGAGTTATGGCCATCGGAAGGGGCAAAAGTGGGGAAATTGCGAAAACCCAAAAATTTGTGGGGGTACCCCTGGGAAAAATTTCGAAAAATTAAAAATCTGTATTTAAGCAATGTTTTGTACGAGGAAAGTCGCTTCTGGGTTCGCCGAATACTAAATGGTACTTTATTTTCTGATCGGATAAAAATTGGTAGAGTTATGGCCATCGGAAGGGGCAAAAGTGGGGAAATTCCGAAAACCCACAATTTTGTGGGGTACCCCTAGGAAAAATTTCGAAAAATTAAAAATTTATATTTAAGCAATGTTTTGAATAAGGAAAGTCCCTTCTGTGTTCACTGAATACTAAATGGTACTTTGTTTTCTGATCGGATACAAATTGGCAGAGCTATGGACATCGGAAGGGGCAAAAGTGGGAAAATTGCGAAAACCCACAATTTTGTGGGGGTACCCCTAGGAAAAATTTCGAAAAATTAAAAATCTATATTTAAGCAATGTTTTAAATGAGGAAAGTCGCTTCTGGGTTCGCTGAATACTAAATGGTACTTTATTTTCTGATCGGATACAAATTGGTAGAGTTATGGCCATCGGAAGGGGCAAAAGTGGGGAAATTGCGAAAACCCACAATTTTGTGGGGGTACCCCTAGGAAAAATTTCGAAAAATTAAAAATCTATATTTAAGCAATGTTTTGAACGAGGAAAGTCGCTTCTGGGTTCGCTGAATACTAAATAGTACTTTGTTTTCTGATCGGATACAAATTGGTAGAGTTATGGCCATCGGAAGAAGCAAAAGTGGGGAAATTGCGAAAACCCAAAATTTTGTGGGGTACCCCTAGGAAAAATTTCGAAAAATTAAAAATTTATATTTAAGCAATGTTTTGAATAAGGAAAGTCCCTTCTGTGTTCACTGAATACTAAATGGTACTTTGTTTTCTGATCGGATACAAATTGGCAGAGCTATGGACATCGGAAGGGGCAAAAGTTGGAAAATAGCGAAAACCCACCATTTTGTGGGGGTACCCCTAGGAAAAATTTCGAAAAATTAAAAATCTATATTTAAGCAATGTTTTAAATGAGGAAAGTCGCTTCTGGGTTCGCTGAATACTAAATGGCACTTTGTTTTCTGATCGGATACAAATTGGTAGAGCTATGGCCATCGGAAGGGGCAAAAGTGGGAAAATTGCGAAAACCCTCAATTTTGTGGGGGTACCCCTGGGAAAAATTTCGAAAAATTAAAAATTTATATTTAAGCAATGTTTTGAATGAGGAAAGTCGCTTCTGGGTTCGCTGAATACTAAATGGTACTTTGTTTTCTGATCGGATACAAATTGGCAGAGCTATGGACATCGGAAGGGGCAAAAGTGGGAAAATTGCGAAAACCCACAATTTTGTGGGGGTACCCCTAGGAAAAATTTCGAAAAATTAAAAATCTATATTTAAGCAATGTTTTGAATGAGGAAAGTCGCTTCTGTGTTCACTGAATACTAAATGGTACTTTGTTTTCTGATCGGATACAAATTGGCAGAGCTATGGCCATCGGAAGGGGCAAAAGTGGGAAAATTGCGAAAACCCTCAATTTTGTGGGGGTACCCCTGGGAAAAATTTCGAAAAATTAAAAATTTATATTTAAGCAATGTTTTGAATGAGGAAAGTCCCTTCTGTGTTCACTGAATACTAAATGGTACTTTGTTTTCTGATCGGATACAAATTGGCAGAGCTATGGACATCGGAAGGGGCAAAAGTGGGAAAATTGCGAAAACCCACAATTTTGTGGGGGTACCCCTAGGAAAAATTTCGAAAAATTAAAAATCTATATTTAAGCAATGTTTTAAATGAGGAAAGTCGCTTCTGGGTTCGCTGAATACTAAATGGTACTTTATTTTCTGATCGGATACAAATTGGTAGAGTTATGGCCATCGGAAGGGGCAAAAGTGGGGAAATTGCGAAAACCCACAATTTTGTGGGGGTACCCCTAGGAAAAATTTCGAAAAATTAAAAATTTATATTTAAGCAATGTTTTGAATAAGGAAAGTCCCTTCTGTGTTCACTGAATACTAAATGGTACTTTGTTTTCTGATCGGATACAAATTGGCAGAGCTATGGCCATCGGAAGGGGCAAAAGTGGGGAAATTGCGAAAACCCACAATTTTGTGGGGGTACCCCTAGGAAAAATTTCGAAAAATTAAAAATCTATATTTAAGCAATGTTTTGAACGAGGAAAGTCGCTTCTGGGTTCGCTGAATACTAAATGGTACTTTATTTTCTGATCGGATACAAATTGGTAGAGTTATGGCCATCGGAAGGGGCAAAAGTGGGGAAATTGCGAAAACCCACAATTTTGTGGGGTACCCCTAGGAAAAATTTCGAAAAATTAAAAATCTATATTTAAGCAATGTTTTGAACGAGGAAAGTCGCTTCTGGGTTCGCTGAATACTAAATAGTACTTTGTTTTCTGATCGGATACAAATTGGTAGAGTTATGGCCATCGGAAGAAGCAAAAGTGGGGAAATTGCGAAAACCCAAAATTTTGTGGGGTACCCCTAGGAAAAATTTCGAAAAATTAAAAATCTATATTTAAGCAATGTTTTGAATAAGGAAAGTCCCTTCTGTGTTCACTGAATACTAAATGGTACTTTGTTTTCTGATCGGATACAAATTGGCAGAGCTATGGACATCGGAAGGGGCAAAAGTTGGAAAATAGCGAAAACCCACCATTTTGTGGGGGTACCCCTAGGAAAAATTTCGAAAAATTAAAAATCTATATTTAAGCAATGTTTTAAATGAGGAAAGTCGCTTCTGGGTTCGCTGAATACTAAATGGTACTTTGTTTTCTGATCGGATACAAATTGGTAGAGCTATGGCCATCGGAAGGGGCAAAAGTGGGAAAATTGCGAAAACCCACAATTTTGTGGGGGTACCCCTAGGAAAAATTTCGAAAAATTAAAAATTTATATTTAAGCAATGTTTTGAATGAGGAAAGTCGCTTCTGGGTTCGCTGAATACTAAATGGTACTTTGTTTTCTGATCGGATACAAATTGGCAGAGCTATGGACATCGGAAGGGGCAAAAGTGGGAAAATTGCGAAAACCCACAATTTTGTGGGGGTACCCCTAGGAAAAATTTCGAAAAATTAAAAATCTATATTTAAGCAATGTTTTGAATGAGGAAAGTCGCTTCTGTGTTCACTGAATACTAAATGGTACTTTGTTTTCTGATCGGATACAAATTGGCAGAGCTATGGCCATCGGAAGGGGCAAAAGTGGGAAAATTGCGAAAACCCACAATTTTGTGGGGGTACCCCTAGGGAAAAATTTCGAAAAATTAAAAATTTATATTTAAGCAATGTTTTGAATGAGGAAAGTCCCTTCTGTGTTCGCTGAATACTAAATGGTACTTTGTTTTCTGATCGGATACAAATTGGTAGAGTTAGGGCCATCGGAAGGGGCAAAAGTGGGGAAATTGCGAAAACCCGAAATTTTGTGGGGTACCCCTAGGAAAAATTTCGAAAAATTAAAAATGTATATTTAAGCAATGTTTTGAATGAGGAAAGTCGCTTCTGGGTTCGCTGAATACTAAATGGTACTTTGTTTTCTGATCGGATACAAATTGGTAGAGCTATGGCCATCGGAAGGGGCAAAAGTGGGAAATTGCGAAAACCCACAATTTTGTGGGGGTACCCCTAGGAAAAATTTCGAAAAATTAAAAATCTATATTTAAGCAATGTTTTAAATGAGGAAAGTCGCTTCTGGGTTCGCTGAATACTAAATGGTACTTTGTTTTCTGATCGGATACAAATTGGCAGAGCTATGGCCATCGGAAGGGGCAAAAGTGGGAAAATTGCGAAAACCCACAATTTTGTGGGGGTACCCCTAGGAAAAATTTCGAAAAATTAAAAATCTATATTTAAGCAATGTTTTAAATGAGGAAAGTCGCTTCTGGGTTCGCTGAATACTAAATGGTACTTTATTTTCTGATCGGATACAAATTGGTAGAGCTATGGCCATCGGAAGGGGCAAAAGTGGGGAAATTGCGAAAACCCACAATTTTGTGGGGTACCCCTGGAAAAATTTCGAAAAATTAAAAATCGATATTTAAACAATGTTTTGAATAAGGAAAGTCCCTTCTGTGTTCACTGAATACTAAATGGTACTTTTTTTCTGATCGGATACAAATTGGTAGAGTTATGGCCATCGGAAGGGGCAAAAGTGGGGAAATTGCGAAAACCCACCATTTTGTGGGGTACCCCTAGGAAAAATTTCAAAAAATTAAAAATTTATATTTAAGCAATGTTTTGAATGAGGAAAGTCGCTTCTGTGTTCACTGAATACTAAATGGTACTTTGTTTTCTGATCGGATACAAATTGGCAGAGCTATGGCCATCGGAAGGGGCAAAAGTGGAAAAATTGCGAAAACCCACAATTTTGTGGGGGTACCCCTACGAAAAATTTCGAAAAATTAAAAATCTATATTAGGCAATGTTTTGAATAAGGAAAGTCGCTTCTGTGTTCACTGAATACTAAATGGTACTTTGTTTTCTGATCGGATACAAATTGGTAGAGCTATGGCCATCGGAAGGGGCAAAAGTGGGAAAATTGCGAAAACCCACAATTTTGTGGGGGTACCCCTAGGAAAAATTTCGAAAAATTAAAAATTTATATTTAAGCAATGTTTTGAATGAGGAAAGTCGCTTCTGTGTTCACTGAATACTAAATGGTACTTTGTTTTCTGATCGGATACAAATTGGCAGAGCTATGGCCATCGGAAGGGGCAAAAGTGGAAAAATTGCGAAAACCCACAATTTTGTGGGGGTACCCCTACGAAAAATTTCGAAAAATTAAAAATCTATATTTAAGCAATGTTTTAAATGAGGAAAGTCGCTTCTGGGTTTGCTGAATACTAAATGGTACTTTGTTTTCTGATCGGATACAAATTGGTAGAGTTATGGCCATCGGAAGGGGCAAAAGTGGGGAAATTGCGAAAACCCACAATTTTGTGGAGTACCCCTAGGAAAAATTTCGAAAAATTAAAAATCTATATTTAAGCAATGTTTTGAATGAGGAAAGTCGCTTCTGTGTTCACTGAATACTAAATGGTACTTTGTTTTCTGATCGGATACAAATTGGCAGAGCTATGGCCATCGGAAGGGGCAAAAGTGGAAAAATTGCGAAAACCCACAATTTTGTGGGGGTACCCCTAGGAAAAATTTCGAAAAATTAAAAATCTATATTTAGGCAATGTTTTGAATAAGGAAAGTCGCTTCTGTGTTCACTGAATACTAAATGGTATTTTGTTTTCTGATCGGATACAAATTGGTAGAGCTATGGCCATCGAAAGGGGCAAAAGTGGGGAAATTGCGAAAACCCACAATTTTGTGGGGTACCACTGGAAAAATTTCGAAAAATTAAAAATCTATATTTAAGCAATGTTTTAAATGAGGAAAGTCGCTTCTGGGTTCGCTGAATACTAAATGGTTCTTTATTTTCTGATCGGATACAAATTGGTAGAGCTATGGCCATCGGAAGGGGCAAAAGTGGGGAAATTGCGAAAACCCACAATTTTGTGGGGTACCCCTGGAAAAATTTCGAAAAATTAAAAATCGATATTTAAACAATGTTTTGAATAAGGAAAGTCCCTTCTGTGTTCACTGAATACTAAATGGTACTTTGTTTTCTGATCGGATACAAATTGGTAGAGTTATGGCCATCGGAAGGGGCAAAAGTGGAAAAATTGCGAAAACCCACAATTATGTGGGGTACCCCTGGAAAAATTTCGAAAAATTAAAAATCTATATTTAAGCAATGTTTTAAATGAGGAAAGTCGCTTCTGGGTTCGCTGAATACTAAATGGTACTTTGTTTTCTGATCGGATACAAATTGGTAGAGCTATGGCCATCGGAAGGGGCAAAAGTGGGAAAATTGCGAAAACCCACAATTTTGTGGGGTACCCCTGGAAAAATTTCGAAAAATTAAAAATCGATATTTAAACAATGTTTTGAATAAGGAAAGTCCCTTCTGTGTTCACTGAATACTAAATGGTACTTTTTTTCTGATCGGATACAAATTGGTAGAGTTATGGCCATCGGAAGGGGCAAAAGTGGAAAAATTGCGAAAACCCACAATTATGTGGGGTACCCCTGGAAAAATTTCGAAAAATTAAAAATCTATATTTAAGCAATGTTTTAAATGAGGAAAGTCGCTTCTGGGTTCGCTGAATACTAAATGGTACTTTATTTTCTGATCGGATACAAATTGGTAGAGCTATGGCCATAGGAAGGGGAAAAAGTGGGGAAATTGCGAAAACCCTCAGGATTTTGATGTAGAATGGATTTTGATGTAGATTGCCCAGAGCCAGAAATCGTTTAAGGTACTCCGCTTGAGAATCGGATGAGAATTTGGAAAGATAGAACCATCACTGTGGACCATAAAGGGAAAACCCCATTTTTAAGGGGGGTTTTTTAAGGTTTGTGTTCTAATAGATTTGTTTTATAACAAAATTCTAATACTATTTGCATATATATGCGATATTTGCAATAAATATCCAATATTAACCCCAAGGATATATCAACAGGTATATCAGCCGGGTATTCGGCCCCGCCCAAAGTTAGTCTTTTCTTTTTTTTTTTTAGAAAAGACGGTTAGCAAAAGAATATATGGTTTCACTTGTATTGAAAATGGCGAAAAACACCACAAAAATTCTCATACGCCACGTAGTTACTAATAACATAGTATTAATCATACGACCTGTTGTACTTTGAAACGAAGTATACTCTAAAACTTTCCTTCCTTAACAGAAAAAGAGCAACATTTTCAGGATTTTTTTTACGAATCACTTGTTTTGGAGATTGCTTGAAAATGAAATTCAGCCCGTCCTGACTTCCAATTTAAGCTTTTTCAGGGTTTATCAAAGCTGTTGCATGCTGTGATTGTGTTGTTGCATGTGCAGCTGCGACCGTTGCTGTTGCACTTGGGCATTGTTTACATTGATGGTCCGACCTTCCCGCTGCGCTGACTGTTAACCGTTAACCCGAGCCCTGTTTACTGACACTGCTCTGCGGTGGCTTCCACTGCCGTTGACATCCTTGTTGGCCATTAATTTTGCAGACTATTGCGTGGGCCAAATGGAAAATGTCCACGCTGCTGTCCCGCCACTGCTCTAGATAAAGTGTGCAGCCGGAATCGGGCGGATGACTCTAAAGCTCGACGTGCAACCTTTGGCCTTCCCTTTGCAACATTTGTACTTTCACTTTTAAGACTGCACTCAAAGAAACTTTTGTATATATTTTTATTATAATAGTATGAATAGGAGAGGAGGACTTTGCCAGGACGCCTTCTCTTAGGAATGT
This sequence comes from Drosophila pseudoananassae pseudoananassae, assembly GCA_018153035.1. Lineage (NCBI taxonomy): Eukaryota > Metazoa > Arthropoda > Insecta > Diptera > Drosophilidae > Drosophila > Drosophila pseudoananassae. The sequence goes on along the minus strand of JAECXR010000068.1, from coordinate 489,582 downwards.
TAAATTGAAAGTTATGCTGTAGTTCCTTTCAGTGCATTGTTGCTCTTGTGCTCATTATCGCGATTGTTTCTGATGTTGCTGGGCTGTGGCTGTTGTTGTTATTTACTTTTTAATAATTACAGAGCTCCACTGCAATTGTCCCTGACCACAAGCTGAATAGGTCAGACAGAGAAGGCTATAGAAGGAGCGACGGGGACAGCGACGGGACAGATAGCCGGACAAGTTGATAAATTGCAAGCGGAACGCTGGGACAAAGAATGCCAGTTGGCTGACGCCCTCGCTGAAACGGACACCTCGCTTATTAGGTACAATACCAGCAACAACAATAGCTTTAATACATAAAATCATGACATTTTTTAAGGTATTTGATACTATTTAGGTTTATTCAAATGTTTAGTTTAGTCAAATGTTGAGTTTATTCAAAGATTTTAGGTAAGAAATGGATATTCTAGTTTTATTTCTCACATTATTTCTAAAATAGGAATTCAGGAAATAAAGTATAGAACAAATTAAATATTTTTAAAATAAATGTATTGTATTAGTGTGTTTTTATATTTTCTTTAGTTATATAGGTTTAATTCTTATAAAATATTGAGTGATAGGACTGTGATAAAATGTTGACCTTTGCTGTGCAAGTCCAAGTATCTTATCCCAGCTCTTCGCACCCAGCTCTTTTATTCCTTGAACCTCTCATTTGCGATGGACCAGCAATTTAATCAGCCTGCCGGAGCGCAGAAAAGCTGATAATACCGTGATGAATAATTTACATCCATACGCATTTATTCGATGACAAAGACCGATATGGTGTATATAATTAAAAGGGCAACATCAGCAAATATCAAATAATGGAAAAAACTTCCAAGGAAATCACTTGTTGTTTCCACTCATAACCCTGAAACCTGACTTTTGAGTTCTGCGTGTGAAATCGTTTTAATTAGGTGTGGTAACTTGTTGCGGCTCGATTGGGAGAACTTAATTTGGATGCCAATGCCGGTAGAAGGAATTTAGCCGTATTGTCCCGTTCAGTTGCGGAGATTCCTGCTGCTGGCGGCTCATGTGTAAAATCAGAGCCCACCGCCACCGCAAATATCATCAATTCATCAAAGATGTTTGCGGTGGTGGCTAATACCGATATGCCGATGTGAGCGACCGCAGTAAATTAAACAGTCATGAGTATTATGCGAACGTTGGAATGGCTAGAAATTATACACTATAATAGTAACTAGCAATTACTGGATAAATTCCATTATTTAATAAAACTATTACTTTTGTGATCGAAATAAATATGGTATTTATTAACAGTCTTCGATATATATTATGGTATATATGAATTTTTGAATAGGTGATTAATGATTGCATTTCAAGGCACTTTACCAAACTAAATATTTTATTCGTTGAACTTGAACTTGAAGAGGTTGTTCTGGGCTGAAGTCTTAATGGACTAGATTTCAGAGGGAAAACTAATCGGGTGATTCGAGATCATTGGATCGCTCTGTTTGTTTTCTGTGGCTTCCTCAGCAATCTCAGCAATCTTGATCGTTTATGGTTAGTGTCCTTCCGTTGAGACACTTTTTCCAAGCCAAGTTCTGGGTCCAGTTCCAGTTCGCTGGCATTGAGAATTTGTGCTACGTGTGCCTCGTCGATTGTGCCTTTGAAGATGAGCGGATATGGCCACTCGTGGCATACCGTGGGTCCGTTGTAGTCCCTCAGAGCCTCGATCATTGCGTCGAGGCGTCGCATCTCCTCGCAGTCATCGTTAAACTCTCGCACCTCATCCAGCAGAGCGGCCACATCGGATTCTAGCACCTGTTTGGAGGAGAGCGTGGTTTAAAATTGGATTAGCTGGAAATCGCTTATTTTGCTCGATTTGCATCGGGGGTAGGGTGTCCAACGGCCCTGACAGCGACAGTGACGGCGTTACGGTCATTGATAGCCTTACTTGCCCACTGGCTGAGCTTCTCTCCCTCCAATCATGTCATTCATCCGACGATGTCGGCTCGAATTTCAGATACAATATCTACCCATGGGCCCTGCCGATACTGTGTCTATAAGAGCCCAATTACCAATGCCTCGGAACCCGACCATCTAAGCGCATGTTGGGGGCATGTTTCACGAGGGGTAACCGCACTTGCATCTAATACTTGTTTCCATAAAAGTATCACCAAATGAAAATTGATTTAAAATAGTTTTAATACTCTAGATAGATATTAAAATATTTATAATAATAAAACACATATTTTTCGAGTTCATTTTTATTCATTTGTAACTATTTTCCTTTCCTTGACTGTTTGTTAACCTGTTCGCTTGCGGCCTAGCCGACATTGTCTAATTAGTGGTGCAAGTAATCACTGCAACCACCTCCTTCCCCGCCCTAAACCCTATGCACATCCAAACATTTCGCTCCCAATAACGGGCTATAATTGCATTAACATGTTCCAAATGCCTCAACTTTTAACAGATGCCGGGCGGCGTGCTGTTTTGGCCAACAGGTGATAACAACACACGGTAGAGTGGAATGGGCCGAGTGGCAAATGGGGTTAATGTGCGTTGGGGATTGACAAATGGGCTTAGAAAAAGTTTTAGTGAAAAAACTGGAAATTTACTTTAATTAACATCCCATTTAGACGCAAGTTCATAATAAAAACTGAATAACTTTGTTTGGAAAGTTAATTTATTTCATCAAGTGTTCCGCTTACAAAAATGTTTGGTCAACAACTGATAACGATATTGTATGGCGATGCACTGATAACAAAAGTGGGACAAAGGCCAGATAAGAAGGTAAAAACAGAGAGAAACAGAGAGCTTCGGTGTGGAAACCACTTTTGTTAACAACAAGTGTCGCTTTGTGGGGAAGTTGTGGGGATCAAGGGGGAAAGTTGAGGTCTGGAGCTTCGCTCGTTCAATTACCAAAAACTCGATATGCAAATTAATAACACATTTTAGCACTTGACGGACCCGACCGCGCAAACTTTCAACCCTGCAGAGCAGCTGCCGCCGCCGCTGCACCGCCGCACTAATTGGCGACGTCATCGCGGCATTTGTGACGTTGCGGGGTTTGTATTTTATTGCCCAACCGCCGCACCGGCGACACTTGTCCAATTTTCGGAGAGTTTTTTTATTGTACTTTTTACATAGCGCTAATTTGTGTGAGCTTTTTCCATTTATTTGCCCGCTTTCGGTTAGTTCGCGGTGGCTTTTGCTCGTTTGTTATATTTCCGTGGCATCCGCTGGTCGCTGGCGAATCCGCTCCCGAACAACGCTCGGTGTTGACTGAGCCCCTATACTCTCGAAAAAAAAATTGTTTACATGCGTCAATCAGTCAGATACTTAAGTGCATATGTGTGTACTTTCCACCTCCCACACAATGGCATTGGGGGGAGAAAATAAAGAACGTAATGAGAGCGTTGTCTTCAGCAAAGAGCTCTTCATCCACTGGCAATGTCGGCTATAAAATAATAATTGATTGGATAATAAGCTCATTACTAGATAGTTTTAATTCAAATAAAATATTTATGAATAATGATACTAAAGGGCTTGAAAACAATACCACATTTTGTTAAAAATCTCTCCCTAAATAGTCAAATAAATATATCGAATTTTGTTATTTAATAGATGGTTAACAGATATGTAGTATTTTTCTAGTTTGATATTCCAGCCTCCTACTAGCAAGCTATATGTTTTCTGAGAAAAATATCTTTTGAAGGCTAAAAACCTGCAGCATCTTCCCCACTTAAAGACGCCGAGAAGTATGCAGCAGTTTTGTATTCATACGCCAGCCACAATGATTTTAGAGCAGCTCGTAGTCTTGGCCTTAATCGGGCTTTTGTTTTGCCAAACCCATCCCGCTGAAAAGCCAAGGCAAGCCCCAAGGCAAAACCAAACAAGCATCAGCTGCTGGCCATTAAAATTTTAATTTTGTGCACCATTTGCCACCATCTTGGCCCACTGGGCACCAATGGCAGCAGCAGAAGGAGCAGCACCGATCCCATCGCTGTTGCCATCGCCATCGCCATTGCCATAGCAATCCCGTCCAAAGCCCTTGGCTTGAGCGATTATGTTGATGGCCAGGCCGAGGCTGCTTACCTGCAGTCAGTGCCACGCCCACAGCCATCACACACCCATCCTCCCTGTCGATAATACGCTCAATTCAATTTGCATATTCAGTTGTCCAATGAAGCGCACACCACACGGGAGCAGCACGGAGCGATCCAATCCCGGGGAACTGCTTCCATCTCCGCAACGTAGCACGTCCAGGAAAATGGTATTTTTTCAAGGCGTCCCATCCAGGTTGCCGGCCACTTGCAAGCAGCCGAATTGTGCCGCTGACAGGACGGCACACATGAGCTGCATGAACAGCTTCAGTTCATGCACTTGAAAAAATTATGTTTAATTTAAATTATCTAAAACTAAAACAAAAGCAAAGGAAAGGCAACGCTGCGTATGCGTGATCTAGCAGAACTTGAATAGAAAAATTTAAAACCTTAAAAAGTGTTTAGAAATTTTCTTAAAAAATGTCTATAGTTCCAAATGTAAGATAATATGGAATTTAATAAAATAAAAAAAAAAAAATATCCTCCAACATATCCTTATATGTTTATATGAAGTATTCTTGGAACTTCTACTAATTCCTGTCCGTGCATTTTCAGCTCCCCAGCTCGGATACCGCTCCGAGTCCTGCCGGCATGGAGTCCTCCTCACCTGCTGTTAGTCCATTACGTTAGCAATTTAACTTGCGCCACGTAAACATGATTATCATCTTAAGTGCAGTGGGTGCGTGTGTTTGCGGGCGGTGCAATGTGCGTGCCCAATGGGAAAGCGGAAAAGTGGGTGGGAAAACTTCGCCGCCAGGTGCGGGCTGTAAGCTCGTTGGCTCGCTGTTTAACAAGTTTCAATCTGCTTAAAACTGCAATTAATTTAAACGATTTCGTTCTTTTGGCCCATTATTGCCGAAAACAGTGCAAAAATAACAGCTTCTCGCATGCCAACCCTCCGCCCAATCCCGATTCTGGGCCCAATCCGGATTTCAATCCGGTTAGAGTGCTGCTGCCCTAATTGAGCTTGTCAAAATCAGCCAGCCACCATGGCCAGCGCATGAAGGATCCGCCTTTGGAGCTGCCCAGGTGTTCTGCCCAGGACTGGTGTTCCAGTCCGGATTCGGACCATGTCACCTGCAGGTGTCCGGTGGTGTCCACTGCTGATGCTGATGCTGATCCTGACGAAGCAGATTGCAGCCGATTGAGGCAAGCGAGCAATCGCCTAGAGTTTCTACACATCCCTGGTGGTGTGGCGAGAAAATTGCAACAGCCGCTTGATTAATTTGGGGGCGGATACAGATAAAATTCGTGGGCGTGGCTGAAAGGCAACACCATTTTAAGGTCTACGGAATGATGGGTGTGTCGAGGGTATCGAGTTGTGATGGGTGTGCTGGGTAAGGGAGACAATTGTGTCTCATTCTTAAGCTAAATTTTTAAGAATTTTCTTTGGGTTTATAGAGATTTAAAAGAAAAAAGGTATATTATTTAATTCTTTTTTGTTTCTTTTGATGTTCAAATAATTGTTGTTACCCTTTTGGTTAATTCACTGTCTGACAGGATAAATGCGAGCCTGAAAAACAAGGACCAACGACAAAGAGTCCATCAGAGACAGACAGCCAAAAAACAAGGGAGAAAGCACCAACAACTACAACTGCATTTATGCATGCAAATATTAATATAGATATACACTCCCACACACTCGGAGGTCCTGCCAGAGACAGACAGACAGAGAGAGAGAGAGAGAGCATCACAAAGTACCGTTGACAAACCCATTATCAGGAAAACAAACCGGAGATTAACTTGGCAAAATGTCTGCAGACGTCAAAAAAACGGTAGTGGCGACCGAGTGCAAGCGAGAGAGCGACAGAGGGACAGCCGCCAGATGCTGAATAAAATATGAGTTCACACAGATACTCACAGGCACACTCACCGATGCAAAATTAGAGAGAGACGGAGGAGCACGCATTGGACGAGCGGCCCTGCAGAAGTGACACATGAGCGTAATAACAGCTAAGACCTTGCTAAGCATCCGGCAGTCAACAACCACTTGCTGGATCCTCGTCCACGTCCTGTGCTACCCGCTACTCATCCTTCAGCACGTCCTCGATGGGAGTCCTGCTCTGGTCGAGCATCCCCCGGCCTGGCCGGGTTTTTGGGCCGTCGCTGCTGCACTCAGCATGATTACAAATTATAACGTCTGAGCAATCGCCGCCCGTTTTCTAGCTCTAAATTGGTGACTGCGAGAGTGTTAGTGCAAAAAGGGGCGGGCCCGGTTGCCGCCCATAGGAAATATAACTCCTCAACTTTTGCCAGCCCTACTGAGCGAAACAGAAAGGTTAAATGAGGAGCAGGTATGTATATTAACAAATGTAACTTCATTTATTCTATGAAATATTTTAATAAATCTTCAAAAAGAGAATTTGGAAATGTACAAAAATGTATCATGTTTTTTTCAGTGCATTTTGATATTGCCACAGGATATATTTTTTGCAGAGGAGTGAGGTGAGGCAGACTGACAAACGGTTAACGAATTTACTGCACGCACCGCTCGCCAGATTCCGCTCTCTGCCTTCTGGTGGTTGGCCAGACAGGATGCCCCGTATGGCTTGCTACTGGTTGGTCCTGCGATCCCAAATGCACGCTACCGTTTCCATCCCCTGCTCGCTCCTGCAACCCCTGCAGGCGACGCTTCCGCTTCCCCGGGTCCCTGCTTAGATAATTCCGTTAGCCTGCAGTGTTTTCGTTGTTGTCCTAATAACTTAATTATGCATTTACCAGCAAATTGCTGAAAATGCTTTTTTTTTGGGTGCAACGTTTAAAATGGCGTCTGCGCCTCCGGAAAGTACAATGTGGTGGGTGGCAGGTTGCAACCGTCTGTCTGCGGCTTTGGGCTTTAATCGCAAAAGCCTGCAACAGATTGGGGCTAAAGGCCAAGGTGAACATGTGTATCTATTGTGTTTCAGCAGGCTCTGGGGACTTAAAAACAAAGCTGTTCTTGCTTAAAGTGTAGTGGATTTCGCGCAAGTTTAAAGGAGGAGTAATAAACAAAAATAGAAGACTGTTTTTAAACTGTCCCTTTAAAACCATAAACTAAATAGAAACATTCAACATAAACCTAAAATAAAAAGGATTTACCTTCGGTTGTAAAATATCTTAAACACTTAAGCCCCTCCCACTGCCACCCACTGCCCATTTGAATAATATTATAATAAGAAGAACTATACCCTGCTGCAATTGAGCAACCTTTTTGCTATCAGGACATCATGTCCTGGCATCTACAACTCACTTTTACTACTCCACTAAGTTTATGACCACTTTCGCTTCAAATCGCGTGGGAGTGGGTGGTGGGCCTTCGGCTGGGTGGGTGGCACGTGGCAGAGTTCGCGATTTTTCAAGACGCAAGGTCAAGCCGGAGTAACCCATTGCTGTGGCCGCAGCCCACGCTCATCCTGCCGCCAAATCGAGCCGAGCCCAGACCTAAATCCTTTTTGATTAAATTCAATGGTTTATATCCAATATCCCCCCCTAGCATTTTATATGTCTTTGAAACGCATTTTTCTCAGAACAATCCCATTTTTGTACTGCTCACCGCCCAAAACCGACCCACACACACACACGCACGCATACACGGGGACATAAAACAAAATGGAGACAGTCGACCGGAGGAGAAAATAGATTGAAGTGTAATCATGGTTTTGAACTGCTCCTCGGTCATACATTTAATCCGAGCCAACGTAGCAGACACAAAATGGCCAAAAACGGCCAACGAAGTGAGAGAGAAAGTAAGCGTTTAGCTTTCCCCCTCTGCCATAGGTTTTCTTAGCTCAGAGCATTAAAAAATATCCCATCAAATAAAATAATATAAAATAAATTATATATCCCACAATAAAAACTATCCTATGTAGAAATCTTATAATAATTTTGAAAGATTTTCCTTTCAGTAAGTTTTCTTTCACGATTTTTCTCTCAGTGTGAATAGTCACATATATAAAACAAAAGACATTGTAATTGGAAGAGATTGGAACAGGGCCAACGAGGACGAAGAAAAGTTCGAGGGCTCGTGCGGTGATGCTTATTCCGCCTGACTGATTGGTGGCTCCTTTGTCTCTGCTCCTTGCCTAGGATTTGCCCCATGCCTGTCGCCCCGTGCAATGTCCTTCCCCCAACTTCCACCTCTCTGGCTTGAGTCCCAGTCTCCGTTTTCTACGAGTGTTATCTAAGTTTGTTTGAATAAACTTAAGCGAATGTTTTGTAAGAAGATTTCCTTTATTGCCAGAAAGTGACTTGGCTATGGATGACATTCACATATGGCTAACTGGGGGAAAGGACGAAGGGGAGTGGATAAGAGACAGGAACTGCAGATTCCCCCCTCTTGTCTGAAATCTCGTTTCAAGTTCACTTTGCATTCTGTCTGGATTGTCTGTCTATTTGACTGTTTTTCTTCTCCCTGTGCTATCGATTCGATTCGATTCGTTTCGGTGCTCCATAATACCACCTAAAGCCAATTTAACAGCACCAGTACTTGACCCGGACTTCAGTGTATCATAATAAAAGCTATAATTTCAGCAATCTAGGAGCACCGGACACAAACAAACAAAGGCTTAGCTTGGAGTGCGGCTCTGTTCGATTTTGAAATAATAGTTAATGGCCGTAAAATTATACGGCACGGACAAGTGTCCTTTGGATACTCCTCGGCTCGGCCGAGGCTCTTGTGGTAGAGTGAGAGAGTTTGCTGCAATAATCGTTTTGCGGTTGAAAGTTTCCTTCGGCAAGATGATTATTACAAATAATCATATAGTGCGTTTCCGAATGGCAGAACTACTGGGAGCGTTAATTTCTAAAATGCCAGACCGAAGTTCTATCATTTGGGTGATGGGATCAAGGATACACATGGCGAAAAGGTTTGAGTATCTTCTAAATTTTGTTTTCAAATTTTAATCTCGAATGGTCTTGAAGAAGATGGCCAACAATTTGTTTCCTGTGCAAAATATTAGGAGAACGAATGCATAATCCTGAGGAAGTAGCAATAATCTTGATTAGTTTTCTCGGCCTCCCAAACGGTAACAAAGAACATTTAAAGGAATGCCAAATGAAGCCTTCTTCTTGGTATTATTTATGCAAAGCGCTACAACATCAATTCATTAAGGAAACACAAATAATTTTCAATTTAGCAGCAGCTGAAACAGGACTTAAGCTCGCCCGGAATGATTGAATATTCCAAACCAATTTTATACCGATTCCATCTCACTTGTTTGACCCCAAGCACTTGGCCCATGTCCATCCATCATATTCACCGGTCGGCCCGAGGGAAACTCAAAGTACTTTCCGAGTATTTGATACGCCTCTATCATGGTATATCACATTCATATACACTCGTACACCGAGTGTACGTTGCTGTTGTTGTCATTGTCTCAACCTATGTCAGGGTGTCGATGTTCCCGGAGATGTGTGGAGAATTTTCAACTCGGGACAGGCTCTTAAAATGACCATAAAGCAAATTGTGAAAAATTATTGTGTATATAAAATTTAATGACATGTCAAAAAGGATATCCGGCATACGCTTCTCACTTTTGTTGCTGGCTTGGCTCTTTGCTGTTGTTAGTGCTGTTTTTGTTGTCACTGTTCGTTGACGAGCTGGACAAATGGCCAAGGTCCTGTGGCCATCAGATCTTCGTGGGCGGACGTGTAATGTCCTGTAAGTCCTGCCACACATGACTCTGACAATTTTAGTCTAGTTGCCGGCGTATTTGTGTTTACTTCTTTGTGTCCGAGGAAAAGCCGAAGCACCAGCAACAGCAACACCGAAACAGCGAGACACATAATCAAGCGCAACTTTATTATTTCGCCCCAGCAACCGGAGGGGGCCATGGGATGAGGGGGCACTGGGGTTATTTTTATGCCCGGCTCAGCTCCACATGCTTATACATACATACAGCTGTCTGTGGTGCGGTCTTTATGCCCGTCATCATTATGCTCTCGCCTTGGCTTGTTCGCCATTTGCCATGTTCCGAGCTGCACATTTTATAGTTTTCAAAAGTCACAAAAATGTCAATTGCTTGTCTTGCTCCCCCGCCTTGGCCTCCGCCGGGGGAGCCGGCCAAATGGCATTGAATAAATTATATTGTGGTCATAAAGTTGCTGCACCATGTTTACCAAACAGTCAGAGATATAGCCATGTCCATGTCCATGTCCCTGCAGAGAAAAAAATGGTTATCCAAATAATATTTGGGTGAAAGGAAGGGCCATGCCTTAGTCATGCAACTTGTTTAAGTTTAATGAAACCTCTTTTTTCCTCACTAGCTAATGTCATTATAGTGTTTCCTGGAACCCCTTATCCTTTTCTATAGCCAACAAAAACAAGCCAATAAGTGACAAAAATTGATTTCAGCTAGACTGTTGGATCAACAAATTACACCCACTTCAGTAATGAGAGGCCATTAAATGATAAATTATGGCTGGCAGTCACATGAACTTTTTGAATTTTAATCAAGCTAAAATTTCCAGGCAGTTGCCATCGGGTCAGGGTCGAAGGCCATAATTTCACTTTCATTACAGCCGCTGCTCCTTGGAATGTCCTGTTAATGTGCCATGCTCGAGTGGAGCATAAATCTATTCATGCGGTCCTCCGCAGCTCGAACCCTTGGTAATTGAAAATATTTGAAATAATTCATAAAATTTTTATGTGATTTGCCCCCCAAAAAATGAAACTATAGCTGGATGTGGGTTCTGTCTGGAGTTATCAGATCGTATAATTTAGCGCAGATAATTGTTTTAATGATGTCATAATTTCGGCATGATGGCGTGCTTACAAAATGGCTCCAACTGATTTATGCTGCCCCACAGCCCTTCTTCTCCAGAGATTTGTGGGCCGTTGCCCAGTCCCCAGAGTGGTGGCGTCAGCCCGGGGGCTGTGCACTTGTAGATACCACAGATAGTGGCATACGTAACCAGTTTGCCGCTCGACAAAAGAGTAAATAACGGCATTGTATGATTTATGTGTCCAAACGACGCAGAAAGGCAACAAAATGGTTCACAGTCAAAAAAAAAAAAAACAATTGTATTGAGTATTTATTTAAAACTATTTTAAGCTTCAATTTATTTATAGAAGAATCAATATAATAGGGTTAAAAATAAAGCATGTTACTGATATTAATCTTTCAAGATTTCGCTATGGGAAACAATAGCATGTACATTGTTTTATAGTGTAGGAGACCAACTACCTTACCCCGGGCAATGAGAGTCGGACCACCTGAGTGCCCGAATAAAGCCGAATCAAGTAATATCGCTGACGGGTGTCCCTGCTCCACATCTGGCAGGCGAGATTGTGTGGGCGCTAACCACTTGAAAACGTTAAATAAGTTGTCTAACCACACATTAAACCAATTTGGCACTGCGCTGGCCGCCAGTCTGGCACCTTGCTGTTTGCCAGGTCCTGCCCGGCTCCACCTCCTTTTCGTCCTTTTTTCGGATACGCCCTCCTAAACCCGAGTCCCTGGCTGCCATAAATCATAGGGCGACCCACGTATGCGACTGCTTGGGCTAGGGGATCGATAAATTATTATTAGTTGGTCTGTCCAAGGGTCCCGCCCCTTTCCCCCGACCGCTCGTTGGAGGCGCGTGCAAAGGAAGTTGTTAGATCCTGGCCGAAATCCTTGGCTCGCTGCGGTTCAAATGCCTTTTAACTTAACAACTTTTTTTTGCTTGCTGCTGCCAACACCAAACAACGTCCCACACCCACACACATTCTCACAAATCAATGGGTGACTTTGTTCCTGGCGGGAGGACCAGAGGATGGGAAGACTACGGTGGCAACCAGGGCAGACCCTTGGCGTTGTGTGTAAAGTGGACTTGACATGAGATTAACATCTTCAAAAGCATAGCTTAAAGTATTTGCTAGAGTTCGCCGAAGTTGCGCTGGTTACGAGCAAGGTGCCAGGGCCTGTGACCTGGCCGGGATCCGGTCGAGTCGAGTCCTGGCCAGCAGTCTGACCCTTCACCTCATCCCGTTCTCTGACCTTTTTGGATAATTGCGTTCTTGTGCGCTGAGCCATGAGCTTAACTGTTGCTGTCATAACTAAGCGAAAAGGTGCACAATTTATGGAATCGAGTCCGGCTTCCACTCACAACTGGTTAGCATTTACCCGTGGACTACCATTGCGCTCTAGATTATGGTATAACAATTTTTGTTGGATTTATTCGCTGATTTCAATCGTTAAATAATAGAAAAACTTATGTCCTAGTAGGTTGGTGGGTGCCACAATCGTGAGCGGGAAGATCAGGTACAAATTCGAAAGAAGGTACAGCCGCAGGCATCCTCGCTTACAGAGCACGGCGGTGGCGCAGCTTCAGGCGGCGGACAGTCTTGTAGCGGTATCCCTCGTCACCAAGCACGGCGGAGTCTTGGGCAACTTCCTCGACGGGGTCAGCAGCAGCGGCCACCTCCTCGGTGGGAGGCAGGTACTCGTTGGCAATCTCAGAGACATCGCGGCGCTGGCGGTACTTCAGGCGACGGACAGTCTTGTACTTGTAACCATCAGCAGAAAGAACAGCAGAATCCTGGGTGGCTTCTTCAACAGGGACTTCCTCGACGGGGGCGTCGGCAACAACCTCCTCAGTAGGGGGCAGGTACTCGTTGGCGATCTCAGACACATCACGGCGCTGGCGGTACTTCAGGCGACGGACAGTCTTGTACTGGTAACCATCGGCAGCAAGAACAGCAGAATCCTGGCTAGCTTCCTCGACGGGAGCTACCTCAATGGGAGTCTCGGTGGCAACCTCCTCAGATGGTGGCAGGTACTCGTTGGCGATCTCGGACACATCACGACGCTGGCGGTACTTCAGGCGACGGACAGTCTTGTACTTGTAACCATCAGCAGAAAGAACAGCAGAATCCTGGGTGGCTTCTTCAACAGGGACTTCCTCGACGGGGGCGTCGGCAACAACCTCCTCAGTAGGGGGCAGGTACTCGTTGGCGATCTCAGACACATCACGGCGCTGGCGGTACTTCAGGCGACGGACAGTCTTGTACTGGTAACCATCGGCAGCAAGAACAGCGGAATCCTGGCTAGCTTCCTCGACGGGAGCTACCTCAATGGGAGTCTCGGTGGCAACCTCCTCAGATGGGGGCAGGTACTCGTTGGCGATCTCAGAGACATCACGGCGCTGGCGGTACTTCAGGCGACGGACAGTCTTGTACTGGTAACCATCGGCAGCAAGAACAGCGGAATCCTGGCTAGCTTCCTCGACGGGAGCTACCTCAATGGGAGTCTCGGTGGCAACCTCCTCAGATGGGGGCAGGTACTCGTTGGCGATCTCGGACACATCACGGCGCTGGCGGTACTTCAGGCGACGGACAGTCTTGTACTTGTAACCATCAGCAGAAAGGACAGCGGAATCCTGGCTGGCTTCTTCAACAGGGACTTCCTCGACGGGGGCGTCGGCAACAACATCCTCAGTAGGGGGCAGGTACTCGTTGGCGATCTCAGAGACATCACGGCGCTGGCGGTACTTCAGGCGACGGACAGTCTTGTACTGGTAACCATCGGCAGCAAGAACAGCGGAATCCTGGCTAGCTTCCTCGATGGGAGCTACCTCAATGGGAGTCTCGGTGGCAACCTCCTCAGAAGGGGGCAGGTATTCGTTGGCGATCTCGGACACATCACGGCGCTGGCGGTACTTCAGGCGACGGACAGTCTTGTACTTGTAACCATCGGCAGAAAGGACAGCAGAATCCTGGCTGGCTTCTTCAACAGGGACTTCCTCGACGGGGGCGTCGGCAACAACCTCCTCAGTAGGGGGCAGGTATTCGTTGGCGATCTCAGACACATCACGGCGCTGGCGGTACTTCAGGCGACGGACAGTCTTGTACTGGTAACCATCGGCAGCAAGAACAGCGGAATCCTGGCTAGCTTCCTCAACGGGAGCTACCTCAATGGGGGTCTCGGTGGCAACCTCCTCAGATGGTGGCAGGTACTCGTTGGCGATCTCGGACACATCACGACGCTGGCGGTACTTCAGGCGACGGACAGTCTTGTACTGGTAACCATCAGCAGAAAGAACAGCGGAATCCTGGCTGGCTTCTTCAACAGGGACTTCCTCGACAGGGGCGTCGGCAACAACCTCCTCAGTAGGGGGCAGGTACTCGTTGGCGATCTCAGACACATCACGGCGCTGGCGGTACTTCAGGCGACGGACAGTCTTGTACTGGTAACCATCGGCAGCAAGAACAGCGGAATCCTGGCTAGCTTCCTCGACGGGAGCTACCTCAATGGGAGTCTCGGTTGCAACCTCCTCAGATGGGGGCAGGTACTCGTTGGCAATCTCAGAGACATCCCGGCGCTGGCGGTACTTCAATCGGCGCACGGTCTTGTAGCGGTATCCATCTTCTCCCACAGCGGCGGAGTCTAGCAACGGGGCGATCTCCCCAAGAGGAGCTCCTGGAGCAACTTCTTCCGCCGGTGGGAGGTACTCACTCACGATCTCGGAGACGTCGCGACGGTGCCTGGCTTGTTCGACAGGAATCACTGCAGCCGTCGCGGCGGCAATAAAGAATGCACGCTAAAAAAAGTTTCTGCAATTGGGAAACACAAAAAGTTAGTAAGGTAATCCTGTGGGTCCTGCTCCTGTTGGGGTATTCACCATTGTGGTATAGATCTCCAAGCTAATTGCTGTGACGATGGAATCTATGGGTCGAATGATTAATCGTCCAATTTGTCGGCATATTTATACGCTCTAATGTTTGCCGGCCGCGCTTGGCTAAGACCAACGCCGAGAGGGGCTTTGTTTGCCAGCAAACAGCAGCGGAAACCGAAACCGATTCCGACTCCGAGTCCGAATCTGAATCGGTAACAAAAACAATGAATCTGGCCAAAGCCCCAACATGCGCCACTCGAGCCCTCAAGTGCCCCCGTCTCCTTCTCCCAGTTACGTATATGTCTTGAGATTGGGTTCATTTGGTAGCTGGTTTAGTTCGGGGTACAGTGGGTAATACTTGAAGTTTATAAGTAATATAATAGATTAAGTTAAATATCAAATTTATGAATAAGTGGTTACAAAGTTTCTCTATAAAGTCTGATTTTACTATATTGATTTATTATTCAAGATCAGGCTTCAAGATAAGTTTATTTATTTATTGTTTTGATTTATTTTATCTCCAAGAATGGTTTAAAAATGATACATTTTTTGATATTATTTTTTGTATAATCTTGTTGGAAACAGGTATTTGATTTTAATCCCAAGTAGACCCATTTTGGCCCATAGTACTCAGGTGGAGGTGCCCGTTGAAGAAGTTGCCCAGTGCGGAACTAAACAACTAAATGCTTGGTGTTTCGCTTTCGTTTGCCGTTCGCTGCTTCGATTCGATCCGATTGTTATTGCTTTTGCTAGTCCTATATGGCCATATCTCTGGCTTCACGGTCAAGAGCGAGCATCGGGCCCTCTTAACAAGATCTAATGCAAAAACACACAACTATTTGAACATTTTAATGACAGCATACGTTTACTCACACAGCATGGGCATTTATTAATAGTTTCGAGCGTTAATTTCTCAAGTGGCTATCGGTAATTTGCGTACTACTATAGCACAAGTATAATGCCCAAAATAATGACGGACGGAGTTCAACGAACCGCTCATGATTGATGGCCTGCAAAGGTCGCACGGGCCGCACGATCGGCCAGCTGTTTGATTCGTTTCGCCAATATTTTTAACGTTTATTTGACAAAGAAAAGTTACTACATTTTTATAATTAACTCTGATATTAATGAAGTATTTCGAAGCGGAAAAATAAAACGTATATTTTTCATTCTCAACTGGGATGCTGCGCAAAACGTAATTCCATTGAATGAGTTGCAAATTGTGTTGTGACCGGAAAATCATTTCCAAAAGGCAAAAAGTAAATAATGATTCCAGTCAACACTCATATCCAGTTCTATTTGCTGTTCTGTGTGAATGCGTAGGGCTTAATTATTATATCATATTAATATTTTGGTACGCATTTAATAACGTCGATGGATCCAGGGCTGATCGGAGTACTTTGTGGACGCAGGTGCCAAGGCTTAGCCATAATGTATACACACATCCGACAGTTTAATATCAAAGATTTCTTCGAAAGTATGTTCCTTGGGCTAAGAACAAGACGAGACATGAAAATAACCAAGGAGCTGGAGCTGGAGCAGGAGCTGAGGCTGAGGCAGGAGTAGCTTACAAGTTCGAAGCATGTTATGCGCTGCCGAAAAACTTTGGCTATGAAATTCATAAACTTGGCAAAACAAGCTGTTCGCCGGAAAAGGAGGAAAAAGTGCCGGGCGGTACTGGAAACTTTTCACAAATCATGCATATGATGTCGGGGCACTTTCACTTTGCCTCTCCCGCGGGTCCCCCTTCGCGTTGTCCTTGGACTAATTAAAGAGACAAAATTGTGCAAGTATCTTAGTTGTTTTTTTAATGTTTGGCGAGGAGGGCACTCACACCGCTCCAAGATTCAAGAGTCATCGTCATCTTGAGGCTTGGTCTGGCCCAAAATGTGTGTCAAGTGGCAGCGAGTGCAAAACAAAGCAAATGGGGTGTGCAATCTGGTGTAAACAACCATAAATTTTGCGAGCTTTGCGTTTCGGTTTCATCTGGAGTCGGAGATGGTGCTGGAGCTGTGGCGGTTGCTAGGGAGACTCAACTATTGCCCTCGTAAAGGGGCCAAAAGGGTCCCACATCCTCCCGATACCAAGCAGCGCCATCTTTATCGCAATCATTCACATCGCCACTTGTGAAAACATGCCATGGAGTTAAGGATGCTAATATAGTGGAGTTTCCCTAAATAGAACTTTTCAAAAAATAACATTCGAAAGATTATTTTATTTATGGTTTTAATTCTTAACAATATTTTCAATAAAAACTATTAAGGTTACCAGTATTTTAATAAATATTTCAAAAATCCTTAATAGGATTTACGAATTTAGGAGATAGGTTTTAGTCACAAAAGAAGTATCATATAAACTTTTTGTTCTTTAGGTTATTATATATTACCCTCTCTAGTGGTTAGTGATTTTTATCATTTTTGGTAACGTACTTTTTAAATTCAATAAACAACCGCGAAGAATATAATTCTTTCCACTCGAAAAAACCCTTAACGCAATTTTATAATGCAGCAGATGGCCGTTAAAGTTATGGAAGTTGGACTGTGAGTTTTTCGGCGGATTTTGTTTCGTCCTAATAGTATGTATCGAAGCATGAACATCCGATGACACATTATAATATGTATAAACGATGTTTCATGACAATCAATTTGTTTCAATTCAATAGGCACCACCCGCCACATGAGTGTTTGTGTGGCAGTGTCATGGTCTCATTTATGTGATTATTTGATTTGTGTTTTGACGTTGATACTCGCACACAAAACAGATTTCTGGTTCTCTTTCTGTCCGGAATCTGATTCAGAATCAGAATCGGAGCCTGGAACTCTCGCATAACGAATTTTATGAACTAGAAAGTATCATTAATTTAATACGCATTCGCAAAGGCAAACAAGCACATGATATGGATGGGAATTGCGAAATTGGGACTGGGTAAAGTGGAGTCGCGATGGAAATGGAGGGATGTGGACGTTAGTTATGCTCTTCTGATCATTGTAATGTAAATACGGCCAGACCCCGGCCGAGCCGCGTGCAATCATAAATAAACATTCGACACAAACACAATAAATGTCAAAAAGTTTCGCCATTATCCGCTCGCCAGTTAATATCCTTGTCGCTGTTGTCAGCGTCGTCATCGCGTTGTTGTCGTTGTCGTCTTGAAAACAGCGAACGGCGCTTTATTATTTTAATGATTTCGCAATGACCCCATCCCGTGTCCTCTACCGTGCTGTCCTGTCCTGGAGCTCCTCTGCTGCTGGTCCTGTGCCATTGTGTTTACATTTGTAATTCAATTCGCGGCCACCTCTTCCCCCCAAAAAAAGAGTCGCTCACCAACTCCGTCCGCTTGTTATTATTTTACATGTCGTTCGCTGGTTCACTATAATTTATTAGCAATTTGCATAATTTTCTTTTATAAAGCATTGCCTCTGTTTTCCGTTGCTTTTAGTGCTGACATCGCGCCGTCAACTCTTTTGGGCCAGTGTTATGCAAATTTCCCGGCCGTAATACCCATTCTTCCATGGCTTCCATCCGAGTTTAAAGTACGGTTATGCACGATCGTTATCAATGGGCGTTTTGTTACTCCGATTATTGCCCCTGAAATCGTCTTGAAATTTGCATTCACAGCTGCCGATACAGCTCAAGTCAAGGTCGCAGATCTCTGGGCTAAGTATTTCCACAAAGTCATCTGTAGATTCTTATTTCCAAAAGTGATGTGATATATAATACTCATTTATATTAATCTATAAATACTATAAATTACCTCTCTAACGAAGTAACTTTATTAGTCTGATGTATATCGGTTAATTACTTGACTCGAAGGACCAAAAGCAGAACGGTTACCTCTTAGGGTTTTTTATTTTCCCATTCTCTTGCTATTTCCCCTTTCAATGAACTTTGGCTGCATAAACAATTAAAAATTAATTTTAAAACTTTTGGCCAAAGATAAACGAACGATAACGGTGAGCGAGGAATCTAGGGGTGGAGTTGGTGAAGTATCCCTCGTTCGGATCCTGTTAGCTCATTAAACCTGCCACATGGTCCTGCGGTTGTGTTCTCGGTCGAACTTTCCAAAGAAGAAACGCCTGTCTGGATCATTACGCTATCTTGAGGGCAACTACTTACTTGGCCAGATGCTTTGAAGTCGCTTTTAAATGGGCCAAATTAAACTAAGCGAAACTATTTAAAATACCATTTACTGTTAATCAATCGACGCTCCCGAAAACGGATGAGTTTTGTAATTAGGCGACCGGCAACAGCACAACTCCGCAGGGCCACCCACTCTGGGGGCCCTAAAGTGTATAGACTCGGGTCAACGTTATTTCATAAACACGCTCAAGTGATTCGGCAAACTTACCCGGGGCCAGGACCTGGGGGCGAAATGCGACCATGCCTGATTGGCCGGAGAATCGCAGGCTCAAAGCTCCGGCTTGAGCCTGTCTGTTTACCCTGCTTGCTTGCTTGCCTGGCAAAATCAAAAGCAAAGCAAAGCAAAGGCGGAGGCAAGGGCAAAGGCAAAGGTCTCCGGGTCCACTGTTTGACTTGAAGGTATTAGAAACTAATTTGTACAGCAGCCAAAGCGGCCGCAGTGGCCAAAGCTAACCAGGATACAAACAACAATTGTTTGCCCGTCCATCCATCTATCCCGGGCTTTGGACATAGCCATATCCCATCGCCCATTCCCAGACAGCCATCCACTTTTGGGCTTTTGGCCCTTTGTTTAGCCCTGCAGCAGCACAAGACAATGAGCAAAAAATCCAAAGGCAAGCCAAATCCCCAGCAAAAGCACCAACAACCACATCACCAGATGGCTAAATCATATGGCCAAAAAAGGACTCTCGTTGGGTTTCGTTTCGACTCGCCTCGTTTTTAAGTCGCTTGCGGCTTAAATTTTCTTAAATGCTACATTGTTTCTGGCGTAGACAGAAAGAAAAGAAGAAACTGTCATCCGACCCGGACATGCCAGCCTTTTTATGGTTTAACTAAACAATCTCCTCCACAAGTAAATATTTTCGGGCACAAGGCAAATGCAAAACTCTAGAATGAACTCCTGAATGGAGTCCTCCGGCTTCTGGCCGTACGAGTACATTTATCGTTAAGACTGCAAAACCATAACAATTTCGTGTTGGAAATTTTGAGCTACGCATTGCAGAATTTATTCACACATACCCGAAGCCGAAACAAAAATAACACCCACATGGAAACACATAGTTGGGCTTCATGGTTTATCCGTCAGATATTCGCACAAATATTTACCCGGGTCGAACATTTTATCAGACTTTGCAGAATGTGCTTTGCTAAGCAGATTTTTGTTACTGCAGCACACTATCCTCATAGTTTGTTTTGGATTATTTAATATAAAATTTAATTTAAAAAGTATAAGCTAAATGAAGAAGGTGATTTTTTATATTTATTCTTTAGAAAATGGTTACTGACTAGAATTATAGCTTCTGGGGTCTGTTATAAAAATAAGGCGGGAATTATCTTCTTCAAACGCCTTCATATAATAGAAGCGTATACTATTTTCTTTCCTAATTTCTTTCGTAAAGATCCATGTTGTTATGGAAGAGCTCTTGGTTGGTAAGCAGCGGCACCTTGGCCACCTTGTTGAAATTTTTATGAGAATACTTTTTCCTTATCGTCTTGAGGTTCTCTGGCTCTTTGCGGTGTAAGCCCGCATTCAGCACCGGCACGATCTTGGCAAACTCCGCCAGCTGGTACCCAGAGTAGTAGATCAGAGTGGAGTTCCAGGTCTGTTGGTCTAGTTGTCCTGATCCACCGTGCATGCGCAGGGCCATAAATAGAGCGGCAGAAGCCATCTGAGAGTCGCTGAACGAGATGGTGGCATAGTCCATTAGCGCCAGCTCCAGAATGTATCGCGCCAACATCAGAGTCGGCATCGGTGCTTGGGCGCATCGGGCATAGCGGCGCAGGAAGCGGTAGGAGATCGGAATGCCCAGGTCGAAGTTAAGAACGCGGAGCACTTCACGCTCCATAGCCAACAGCTCTTCGCGTTTGTAGACCCCGTCACAGACATTGAGGAAGTCATCAACTCGAGGTGGGTTGTGCTCTTCATACTTGCAGGCGATAAAGAAAGCGGCGGCTCCCAGCAGCTGAAGCCTCTCCTTGGAAATCTTCTTGCGGTTGAGATACAAGTCCACGATCTTAACGCCGAGATACAGGGCTTCGTGGTGCACCTCGAACATCTCCTGGACGTCGACCATCCAGTCGACTAACAGAGCTCGCATACAAGATGTCAGGCGCCTTTGTCGCGGCATGTAGTCACCGATGGGAAATTTCACTTCTCGCGATTTAAGGTAGTCGAATATGTCCATGGCGTAGGGCGAAACCTGGAAGGGGTCGTCCCAGTTGTTGCGATCAAAGTCCTCGACGTCCAATGTCACGGGATTGTTTGGCAATACGTGGCTAGCAACCACGGGGGCCGAAATGCGTGGTGGCTGATCAGTCCTTTCTTGTAGCTCGGCGGAATGTCGAGGAGCAGCCTCCAAGTTGGCCGATAGACGCCTGGAATCGTCGGCAGTCCCATCCTCAAGGCCGGAGATGTGTTGACGGGCATGAGTCATGTTGAAGTCATTGAGGAGGCGGCGCACTGGCGGGCTGGGATGTTCGCACTTCTTCTTTCAGAAACTCTTAATCGCAGATGGCCAGTAGCTTTTCACCTCTTTGAATTCCATAGCCTTCCTATGGAATTAATAAATGTTTAGGTTTCTAGATTTTTTTGGCACGTGTCACTCGACAAAATTATGGCGTTCGATTGTCACAAGCACGCTAGAGTGGCCAACATTTGCTAAAAAAATCGGTTTTGATGATTGTTGACATTTGACACAAATATTAATGCATCCCTGGCAGATTTAAGTAACCGATTTTTTTGTAAAAAAATAGTTGCTTATTGTTATGATTAATATGGGCATGATCTGATCCCGTTTCTCATTATGGGCGTTAAATTTTTGCACATTTTATAATTTAATTGAATTTCACTTTATTTTTTATCGCGCTTTTCCAAAGCTAATTTACGATTGCTCAATGCGGCATGTAATTGCATACAAAAGCCTTTAATGATGGCCCGTTGTGCAGAGATGCTGTATCTGCATCCGTGTGTGTATCGGCTGTATCCGTATCTGCATCTATGGACATAAAGTGATTGTATTTCGCATTTTTTGCTCATATATTTTTTGTTGTGTTCTACCCACTTTGACATTTCATAATTATATTCATTATTAATGATAACAAAAGCGCGCGCCGCCGATGGGGAAGCAGAAGAAATATTAGCAATGAAAATTGATTAAAATTTAAGCGCAGACCGATAATTAACCAGTCATAAATATAGACGTGATTTAAGCCATTGGCTTTAACTGTCGCTGATATATCTCGAGCCGCACATCGCTTGACTTCCGAAGCTGCAACTGCCCCGTTGCGTGTGTCTTTCATCTTGGAACCAATTAGCGACCGGGAATTAAGTGCTCATCAGCCGTCTGCCTGGGCAACTTAATCCCAATCCCAACATCAATCCCCTTCCCATTCCATTCCCATTTCCATCCATGCATAATAGAGCCAGCGCGAATTAGTCAGACGCTGGGCAAACTTGGCTGGATGTCGGTTTTGTTGGCGTGACGTCGTAAACAGGACTGCAAATGCGACGCAACATGCACGAAGGACAGCCAGGCAGTAGCTAGGATCTGCTGGACAACAAACGGTACAGCGGTCTGGCCATGGAGCTGGAGGTTGGAGGTTCTCCTCCTGGACTCCTGGCAATTGGAACTCCCAGTTTGGTCGCACGATTAATCGTCGTTGCAAATTGTTGGCACGTTTTCAATTGACAACCGAGTGCGTTGCACGGCATCGTCAACCCCTAATTTGCACCATGACCCCTTCCAGCCCAGCCCACCCCATTTGCCGCCCCCCACCCTTGCCCCGGGTTGCGTGTAAATCACACGGTGTTTGCTCTTGCTCCTGTTGCATCTTTTACGTGCGTCCTGATGCCTGATATGCGACACTGCCACACTGCCACTGGCCTTCTTATCCGTTGCCCCACCCTTCTCCACCCAACTCTTCGGGTGGCAGCCCCTGCCCCCGTTGACGTGTGACAGGCCGTTTTAAAACGCCGACCACGACGCCTCCGTCGTTTATTTTGAATGTAATTTTTCAAGTCGCGACGTCTTCCAGCGCTGCCCATTAATCACGTGGACAAAATGCGATTCTCCATGCCAACAAAAAGCAAAAAAAGTCGGATTCGAGGCAAATAAACAATGGGGATGGAGGCAGGGAAACGGCGACAGAGAAAGGTATAAAAAGCAAGAAAGAGAGCAAAGATAAAAAAGCAACTTTTCTTGACGGGCCAGTTCTTTAATTATACTCTTCCATGAGGTGTACAAAGAAAATACTTTTTTTTGAGCTAGACATAATTTATTTAAAAAATATTTAGTTTTTATTTTAGACTAGTTTACACCTTAACTACATAATCACTGTGTAGTTTTTAGGAAACAAAATACTTTATGAATTTCTCAAAAAATACAACTTTTTAGAAAAGTTTTATTAAACATAATACATTTCTATAATACAAAGAAATATTCAAGGAGTTACCTAAATAAACTCTGTATATTTTCCCCATATAAACTTTTCAAGGAGTTACCTAAATAAACTCTGTATATTTTTCACATATAAACTTTTCATATTTTCCATTTAATCAAATGTCAGTGATTTATTTATTCTTTTTACTACCAAGATTTATAACTCCTTTTGTGTTCGAAAAGGCTTATATCCGATATCGAATTTCATATCCTGCCTCCCACTTACATATTCGTCCCCAATAGCACACACATGATTTTGGTATACCCTCGGAGTTAAGCTTCTTAGGGTATGATTGGATTCGACTTATTTCCGTTTCGGCGAAAAGTGTTGCATACTCGCAGGCTCCGGACTTTTGTTGCTGCTCGTTGACTCTGTTAATAATGATGTTGTAGAGCGCCTCCCCTTCGGCTCGGATATATTATATTTAGCAATGGGGTCACGTGACTGACAGCCGTCGCATTACGGCCCTTTGTCTGCCGGATCGGTGTCCCACCCCCAAAAATGACACCCTCCCGCAATGACAAACTAAATGCAATTTGATGCGTGTCATGCCCCCCGGACCAAGGTCCGGAATCGAATCGAACCGATGCGAATGGGGTCGAAAATGCGTGGTAATCATTATTTGTGACAATTGACGAGGCAAATCAATTTTTTATTTGCTTGCTGAGCCAAGATCAAGCGTCTGTAGCTGTGGCAGTTAATAAATATTCGTCACACAGGGATGTTTGGATGCAATGCAGTCCAGGTTGGTTACTGTATAGCCTCGAATCCTGATCCCCGCAGGACCTGTCGGTGGCACCTGCATTGCGTTGGAATTGCAATTGCTTAGGCACGTGACAGGCGCGAGCCGGATGACCTGGTTCCAGGATCCTGGCCCGTGGATTCCCACGACTGTCAGCTAACTCACAAACACTGTTCAGCATGTGTGCCAGCAACCGCATTCAGCAGCGCCCTCAAAGCTGGTCAAAGTTGAATGCCTTTTGAAACAAATGGAATACCGCAACGGCTAGGCAACCACAATTGCCCATTAATCAAATTTCCAATTAATTTGCCACAACTAATTGTTGCGCTAATTGCAAGTGCAGCGACATCTTCATCAAGATATTGTATTCCAGTTCTGAATCAAATTCCATTTTCATGCATAATCACCAAATCGGCTCTGGACTCTTATGAAATGAATTCCCATACCGAGTTTCCGCTGGGAGCCCCTATTAGATGCCCTCAACATGCTGGTAATATTATTTTTCATCATTGTCAACACATAATCAGGTTCATTGACGAGTCCTTCCAGTCCCATGCCCCTCCAGCTCAGGCTCCTCTTTGCAGACAGACAGGATAATAAATGCACAGAATGCCAGGAGCTCTAGGACCAGTTTTTATGCAGTTGTAGAGCTTTATTGGAAAATGTGTGCACAATTCGAGAAAAGCTGCCGCGTTCCCTACCTGGCCAACTCTGCACTGCGAAAATAAATTCAAACATTAGTTCGTTTTTTCGCAGTATAGTTATTTAATCATTTTCCCAAACTTTTTCACTTTTAAACAGAAATTTGAAATGCAAATCGAAATGTCAAGGTTAAGACGCGATGCCAAACGCAACGTTAAATTACATTTATCGAAAAAAATGGCGGCGATTGAAGCCGAAAAAATCCAAAAGCTTGTTTATGTTATACCATCTCTAAACCGTAGTCTGTTTTATTTCCTGTTTAAAGAAAAAAAACATTTACTTGGTAATTGCTTAGAAAATAATGTGGGAACATCAAACATCACAATATATATCATATTTTTATTTAATATGAACTTTTCCATGGACTCATAAATTTTCTTTTTTAGTGTACCTTCTGTTGGAGCTGCAGATGCTTTTCCAAAGCCAGACACAAATATCAAATATTATCGAGAGAAGCTGAGCACGTTGATAGACGAGCCATTGACGGAGTGCCAGCGTAGCTGCCACCTTCAGTAGCCTCCCAAATCCCTATGCTTCTTGCCAGCCTTTGCCAGCCGGTCCTGGTTGCCGGGCTACACGTACGCCCCCGATCCTGCCCCGAACGCCATCGGTTGCCATGGTTGCGGCCGTGCCCATTGTCTGGGCCTGGACTTTGTTTGTAAACATTTCACGTTCGTTGCTGGCCCGCAAATATTTCGCTGCTGCTGTGTAAACTTTTGCCATCCGAGCTGTAATTTTTTCATCCTCAATTTTTTGTAGAGCTGGAAAAGTATGCCCCGCACAGAGTGAAACAAATGAGAGCAGACTAGAAATCGTGTTTCGTTGTGTTGGGTTTGAATACAATTCGTTAGCAAACCGACATCGACGGAAGGATCACGCACACACCGATTCCTGTTAGAGCCGCAATCGAAAGGCTCCACCTTCAAGGACCCTTCCCGCATCAATCCATGACCCTGGCAGAATGCAGAAGAAGGTAGCGCCCGAGCGACGTCCGTACTGCGATCCGCGGCTGCAGGACGATAAGGTGAGGCGTCAAAGGACCCTCCACCTGCCTCGAACCTCGCAGGCGCAAAAAAAGGGCGACAAGCGCCAGCTGAACGACTGCCCCTTCTTCGACTTGAAGTATGGCTTTGATCAGCTGCCCCTCGATCCGGTGAAGGAGTTCCTGCAGGAGAAGATATGTAGGTATTTGGTTTGTGGGAATTGCTGATAAAAGTATTCCATTCACTTTAGCGATTAGTTCTTAATATATCTATATCCCTTTTCCCAAAAAGCTCACATGCAAACTGACAGTATTGTTGGTGCTTGCAACCGTGAATTCGATTTCTTTTCGTACGATCTGGACAACGTGAAGGATAAGTATGACGAGTGCGACGATGACAGCCTGCAGGAGTTGCAGCTGGACGACATCGTGATGCCGGAGCAGTTCGAGGCACTGCGCGATGCCAAGGATCACACCTATAACTTCGATTCCACGGGTGAGTGAAATTAGCCATACTAAAAGGTGTGGGCCAACCACAGAGACAGCGGACCATTAAGTGGAACAACATTTGCGCATTATTCTTGGTCCCGGGAGTGGGAGAGGCGCAAACAAATTGCCAGACATTTTGCGTTATTCAATGAGTGAGAACTTTACCGCAAAAACATAACACTTAATACTTTATTAAATGCAAAAACATGCCCAGGCCGAAGCGACTCCTCCGCCCAGCTGCCAGCTCCCACTCCTGGATTCCTCCTCCTTGAATGGCACTCCCACACCTCTCCCATCTCCGCTCCCTCTGCGCAGCTCGTCGGAAAATTGTTCACCTGTAAACATAAAAATTTCAAACATTATCCTTTTAACATAAAATTTTATAACCGAAATGAGAAAAAAGGTAAAACCGAAAAACAAATGCGTATGACATTTATTTGAATATCCTGTGGGAGTAGAGCACTCGGGGGACGAGGAGGGCGAGTGGCTGGCGAGGGATCGGGTCCAAGGGCGGGTCGAATGACTCTCCAACATGTTTATCATAGTGTTTTATTTAGCATTTACATGTTACATTTTTATGTTTTCCTTTTTTTGCTTGAAAATACTCTACAAATTAAGGTGAAATTTTGTTTTTCACTCGTCGTAATATTATAGAGTTATTTAAAATTTCAATTTTATTGAAAAACTTATTTTCTACAGTACTTGTGACAAAATATATATTAAAGAGGGGGTCCTTGAAAGTTGTTTTCGTCACAAAAGAGTACTCACGCGTCCTTGATGGCTGCACAAAATTTGGTATCCTCTCTGTTGTCTCGACTTTTGTCGCTAGTTTGTAATAAAAATGTTTCATTTTTGTGTCTAGTTTTTTAATATTTAATACCTGAATGGACGCTCCCGCCCGGGGGGATGCTGGGCGCGTAGCCTAATAAGGGAGCATGTTACACAATGCCATAAAAGCGTGTTGCCTATCGACATTAGCATGCAAATGTGACAAACAAACCGATTGCAGTGGCCGCTGATAGCCAGAGATAGTGGCCCATCCTGACCCTAACCCTGCCCGATTCACCCTGGGGAAATTCCCTTTGTGCCGGCCAGCAATGGAAATTAATTTCAGTTTAATCATTTAAAAATCGAACTTCGCTGGCGTGACTTTTATTTAAAACAATTTCAGGCTGCCCAAACAAGTTTATTTGCGTTTCCTCGCGGGCGCAGTGAAAGTCACGTTGAAATGGGCGAAAAGAAAGGGTAAAATCAAATTTACAAAGTGCAGACAGCCGATATGAAATATATACGACCCCACATATCAAGTTCGTGGACAAATATTAAATGCGATTTTCAATTTGTTTTTTTTGCATTATATTTTACCTTTGGTTTGTTTTTTCTGCTTTCAGCTTGTAATCAATTTCCCTGGATTGACAAATGGATGACTGGCGGTAATAAATAAACGTTCATATTTATTCAGCGAACATTATTAAAAATTTGACACTTTCCCGCCACTCCTGGATACCACATCGACAGTGAAACCCAGTGAGCAGGAAATCTATGAGATGACCAGCCAACTCTTGGACATCTACTGTCAACGGAGAGTACGGGTGTTTTTCCCGGACTGCGGCACCAAATCCGCGCTCTGGACGAATAAGCTGAGGCGGCTCCACGGCTCCCCCTCAGAGCTAATCGGAGCCTACAGGACCCCAACGGCGCGCCACCTGCGGGTCAACAATCTCAAAAAGGAAAAGAAAAAGGATAAGTTCACTGTGGGCGATCACTACGCTTTTCGCACGCCCCAAGGCAAGTACAAGTGTATCCTGTCCCTTTGGGATTTAATTTATCACTTCATTACATTCAGAGTGTCGCAACGAGCTGGTGAGAGTGGGAAAAGTTATCGATGAGATGCTGAAACCCATTGTGAAAGAGGCCGAACATAATATTGGCCATGGACTGAAGGAACCTCCCGATCCCAATTTAGTAAAAAATAAAAAAAAGTGTGCCGGCAGTTATTATGTGCCACCGGTTAGTGTTTGATTAAATATAACAGATCTGATGCTATCTAAAATTCCGTCAACAGATAAAGAAAGGTTGCCGCCTGCAAAATAAAAGGATTCATCGCAAGGACTTTCAAACCAACGAAGAGTTCCTGCACTGTCTGAAGAAAATGGAGGCCACGTGAGTATGATTAAGAATCATTCATTTTTCGGAGTAATTAACTTTATTCCACCTGCAGTCGCTTTCCATATATGGCACCAATGCAGCCAGTGGACCCAGAGGAACAAAAGCGCCTGATGATGGTCAAGTATCAGGCTGCGATGAAGGTTGCTAAGGCCAAGTTCACTCTAAAGATCGAAAAACGCTACATGTGTCTCATAAAAAGCGTGAGTTATTTTGCGGGGAATAGTGTCTGGGGGAATGGTCATGGGCTTTTATACAGGTGGGGTCCACGTGTCGTTAAGTAATTGTGAATTATGCAACTGTCCAAACATATGCCAAAAAAGCTGGAAAACGAAAGCCAAATGCCCCGTCGCAATGACTCCCTGACCGAGACCATAAAAAACCCATCAAAAGTGAGAACCAGCGACGGGCGTAAATAAATTTTATCGTTGACTCTCCGACTCTGGCTTTGGCTCCTGCTCCCCCTCCATATCTGTATCAGAGTCCGTGTATCCCTGTATCTCTGTCCGTGGTCGGGTCCGTGTCCGAGGCGTACATAAAAAATGATAATAATAAACTTGATACAAAGTAAACATGTGTGCGTGAGCGTGCGAGTAAATTAAGCTGCGCTGGCTTTGGGAAACGTGCTTATAAAAATTATATAATTCATACCTCGTAAATATTATGGTCTGGGGGCGTGGTCAGAGTTATGAATAACGTGATTAGTTGTTAAAAAAAGAAACCGCTTCAGTTTGACTTTAGCACGAATCGCACCCCATTAATGTTTTCTTCATAAATCCTTCTCCCAATTCAGATGTCCATAACGCAACTGTCGACGTATCCTTCGCACCTAATTCGAAAGGCCTTCAAGCTAATAGGTTTCGGTTACGGATTAGAGATTGAGGTCCTGGAATACCTGCAAAGAGAGGAGGTAAGTACCCAATAGATTTGAAAGGTTGGGAGACAAAATGAAAATTATTATTGTGGACTAAGAAATGATTTTTGAATAATTATGTAGTTAAGTAGGTACTAGTATATGTATATGAATGACATCAAAGATGGTTAGATTTCAGTAGAGAAGCCCACTGTTAGCTTTACGGGTTAATGCAAACAGAGATGGCGTCTCGACAACGAGTTAGCGTCGACATTATTAGTAAACTTAACTGGCGCTCATCAGAGGCTGGCTCAGGACTTCGGCGAAGTTTTCGCCGAAAAAGTTTGCCGGCAGTGCGAGCATATTAAACATGCTCCCTGGCGACGAGGTGGGTGAGGACTTGATGGGGTTATTGGGATGACAAGTAACGGGGCGCGTGTTGATGTTTTGACGTGAGCGCAAAACAAACTTTGGCAGGGATTTAAGCCAAGCACTTGCCATCATCTCTGGCAAATCAGTGCCGGCAAGGCGGCTTAATGAGCATCTGAAGATGTTTGGTAGACAGTCCCGATACCGAACCCGAACCCGAACCTGAACCTGAACCCATACCAAAACTATTCGAAACTGCCCGGGGCGCCAGTAAAGTTTATGCCACCTGTCGTCCCCTTTTCACCGCCTGCCCGTATCTAATCAACTCATTACAGAAATTCTGGCCCCACCTGACGCCAGAAATTATATTAATGGATTATATGTTCGTGAGCGACCTTGTTAAGCGCAAGGATAGGGCCATCCTTATAATGGTGTGCCTCATCGACCTGCAGGAGGATTTTCGCTACCATGTGAAGCGCGCGTTTCTCAATTATCTTCTGGGGTGAGCCGTTCATTGTTTGGCTACCAGTTATAGTAATTAAACTTTTCCAGGTCCAATATGGAGAGGAAACGCTTGCAACTGGAGCAGGAGCCCCCAGATTTTCCCATCTTTACAATCATTTCGCCGGTTCCCTGGCGCTCGCATCTCTTGCGGGCGAAGTCCCACATCGGTGAGGTGCTAATGATCACCCATCCCACAGTCCAGGCGATTAACCGCCTGTGGCATGACCTGTACGAAGACCTTGTAGTAGTGGACATGGCGCAGTTGCTCCTGGCCAAACGACCGTTGGACGCGGATACAGTCCAGGTTTTTATCAAGCAGAGCTGCGCCAATGTCCGGGATGTAAGTAGAGTAACCTGATCCAAATCCCTGTGACACCAAACTTTTTTGGCAGTTGCTCCTCAACGACTGGCTACCTCGCTGCGCCGATCTGATGAACGAAATGCGAAACACTTGGAAGGATATGGTTCCCATGTCTGGAAAGTATGGTGGCCGGGCGGCCGCTCTCTTTCGCTGCATCCACGCGGCCATGTCTCGCCACCTAAACAGCCTCATCAGCAAGAGCATCAACTACCTCTTCAAGGTGCTGTGTGCCTTCAAAGAGGGAAACCGCATCGATAAGTACTCCATGTACGATTCAAAGCTCAAGCGCATTCCGCTGGTGACCTTGGTCGCCTCTGTGGTGGGTGCTCACTTTGACCACGAGCCCATCGACATGGGTCCGGGGGTCAGATCGGCGACGAATATATATGTCTACGACGAGGACGATGCTGATCCTTTCCAACAGCCTCAGGCCAACATGCTAGTGGAGACTGTAAGTGTGCTTTTCAAAGAGGGGGATTAGTTTAAATAATGGTTGTATTCCTCAGGCTCCTGACATCGATGATGTGGCCCAGTTTGAGTTGGACCACAGCCATAAACTGTACATATACCCCTACATGCAGGAGCTTCCACGCTTGTTTGTCGATCACTTCAAGAGCATTTTGGCCGTGGGGTTTGACATACCTCGGCTGGAGTATGTTATGTCGGGAGGCGGTGAGTATTGGATACTTGTAGTTTGAGAAATCCCTTCGAAAACTCAATTTTCAGAGCCGGAGACCCATGGATACCTTCACTATATCGACGAAGATCACACTGACTTTATGGCTCTTTGCGAAAAAGTCGAGCAGATAGTCCAGGTGAATTGGCGCGGAGTGCACGTCTACCTCAAGCCCGTCTACAAGTACTACTTCGGGCTCTTCAACAAGTTGATAATGCCCATGGTGGAGAAGGTCTGGACGGAGAATATCTTGCCGGAACTGGGGGTGAGTGTGAGGGTCTATCCGGCAAGCTTGAGGCACCGCGGCTGGTGCGCGTCTTGAAAAGTATTTAATTATTTATTTCGATTTGATTACACGCAATGATGCGTAGAATTAACATAAAATTTCATTATGCAATATTAATAGACTGCCGACAGTCAGACAGGCCGGGTGACAGGACTTGGTGGATGTAAACGTCAGGCTAACGGGTTGAGGGGTCCTGCCACGGCAAAGTGCCTGGCAATTTTGTGTAATTTGACAAGCTCCACCTTGTCTGAATCGGGATTATAACGCCTGCCATGCACAGTTCCCCTCGTTTCTGTCCTTGATTTCTGGCAGTTGGCTGACTGTGTGCAATGTTTAATTAGATGCTGTTTGGCTTGGCAGCCTGTTGATTGTTCGAATTTTAGACAGCCGTGCATTACAGATGCCATCTCATGCGTTCGATTTGCGCCGCAAACCGCTCCGCCCGCCGCCCGCCTCATGCCCCAGTGCAGTTTTCAGTTCGCATTCATTAAGTTTTATGAAACGACCAGCAATTTCCTCTCCTCTCGATTCGTTTGGTTTGGCTTGCTTTT
Source organism: Drosophila pseudoananassae pseudoananassae (assembly GCA_018153035.1). NCBI lineage: Eukaryota > Metazoa > Arthropoda > Insecta > Diptera > Drosophilidae > Drosophila > Drosophila pseudoananassae. The sequence goes on along the minus strand of JAECXR010000068.1, from coordinate 457,655 downwards.
TTTATGCAATTTATATAAAATAAAAATTACTTCCGACTGCGTATGCTGCCTGGTGCCTGCTGGCTGTCGATGCATGAAATGCGACTGCGTCTGGGTCCGCACCATCAGGAATGCTGCACTGCACCGGATCAGTGGTGGCGCCTCGTCGTTTACGAGGGGGTGTTGTTTGTTGCATCCTGATTGCACTCATTCGATTAGTCGTAAAATCGAAGCTCTGCTAATTTAAATTAACAAGCACTGGCTTTCCAAATGCAATTCACTTGATTAAATTGTTTTCTAACTACGAGAGTGAACTAGGAGTCGAGATAAGCTTTTTAAACTATATTCCTGCATAGATTATTGAAGTAAACAGTTAATATAATTAGAAAGGCTTTTAGCGATTGAAATACATATGTAAATGAAATTATTTTCCATATAAATTTATTTAATTAATAGATAGCGGAAAAATATAAACTCTTATTTTTACTTTCCAAAAGTTAAACTCCTTTACCTAAACTCCTACGCTACCAACACCAGATATATATATATATTCCTAATTTTTATTCCACGAGTCCTTATAAATTGATCCTTTTACCCTTCGGATGGCACACCCCTGACCTGCAGCCGGTGATGGAGCTGCTGAAAAAATTGCAGGCCGTGAGCGATACGACCTATTATCTGCGCGATTTCATTCCGCTCAACCTGTTCATGCTGGATAATCGCCACGTGAAGCTATCGCTGCGGATGTATGTGCGCGAAATCTACGATTTCATAATTGATTTTTACAAAGCCCTCAATTGGAACGAGAATCGAGCGTAAGTAGCCAAGCGACGGGAACAGATTGCATCAGCTAAATGAAGTGCAAGTGCTCTTTCACTTAACTTTTATGCTGACTGCCCCCCAATGCCACTTAATAGATAGCTCCATATATACATTCCATATACATTCATATACATACATATATCTGTTGAATGTGTGTGTGGACTGATTTTTTCTGCCACTTCAGCATCTGCGAGGAGCTGGAGGAGATGTCGATGAAGGCGGGCGAGCGGCCCGAGGAGACGCCGGAGGTGGTGGCCCTGCAGAACTACATCAACGAGTGCCGGGAGATGCGAATATTCGCCATCAAGGATGAAATCAAGAACGTGTTGAAGCGCGTCGTCTTCCTGCTGACACACACCTACCTGTCCAGTGAGTGATGCAATTGGTTTGGTTGGGTCTGGCTTGGCCTGGTCTGATCTGGTCAGGGCAGGAGCACTCCAGCAACCAGGCACCCATCTTTTCCACTCTTGCGCTTCTGTTGTAGCTTCGTTTTCCTTTCGCTGTTTGTGCAGCTGACCAAGCGAGCTCTTTTTCCTATATTTCTGACCCATACCCATACAGTGAGAGAAAAGTACTTACTAGAGGGATAGTGGGGATAGTTCAATTTATTTAGGGGGAAAGAAAAATGGGAAATAATTTTAGATAAAGTATATACATATATCCTTTACACTTTACAAAGCTAGACAGATTTTTTCCTGTGCAGTTAGTGTGTTTGGTTTTCTCCGTGTTTGGCTTTTGCCATAGGAGGGAGAAGGGTAGCAAGGAAGGAAGTCAGGAAGGATGGGGCGGATGAATGGTTAGCGCTTTTGAGGGGTAAGGGGCAGGAAGTGCAGCCTCGCTTAACATAATTAACCTCAACTAACAAGCTGAGTCTACTAATTGGTTTTATAATTACTTGCGGTGAGACACCAAACATTGAGCTCCGCTAAAACCCCGAAAATGCAACTTAATGAGCTTAACAAATTCATGAATGTGTGAAAGTTGCTTTGACAACCGACAAGTGCAGACGCCAAATGCCCACAGATACGCCAGAGATGCCGAGATACTCGGATACAAAGATACTCATGCACACACAAACCAGCAGTAGACAGCCAGACAATTGCGAGTTATCCTCAAGTGTCGTGTGTATCTTTCGAATAGCTACAATGTGTACTTCAGATTGTCTGTCTGGCTGGTGCCTATCCGTGTGGCTTTGTCACACCAAATGCGGACGGATGCGGCTTGTCAGGACCCCAAAATACTTGAACATACATATGCGTATAATTAATTAGTTTGTCTCGGGGAAAAAGAAAGACTCGCTGGGCCAATTAATTAGGAGTTAAGCGCAGTAAATTAGCAGTCAGAAATCGAGTGGATTCCTATAGTCTGCGTCTGCCACATCCACAGGCGATGAACTCCATCTCAACTCGCGCACATTCATCCTGCCCGGCGAACTCGAGGAGGTCCTGGACCTCAGCGCCGCCCGTCTCGCGGTGGTGCGAGATAATCTGGAGATGGCCCTGCGGTAAGTGGCATGCAGATTAGACCCTGATCCCGGACAGATCCCGATACTAATACTCCTCATCCTGACAGGGAGAGACGGATGGAGTTCGAGAAGCTGCTGGCCCAGGAGAAGCGTACGATGGACGGCTTCCGTATCCGGGAAATCCGGGATGTGCTCACGCTCGACGAGCTCAAGGAGCGGGTGGACACGGTCGACTTGCTCTTCACCACCATCGAGGTGAGCGATTGCAGCTACTTATCCATTATTTATTTATACGGTTTTGTTTGGAATCTTGGGCTTCATCATGAAGGTTGTGGCTTGAACATGTTGGTTTTGCACATGGAATCTCTTTAAAGGACTTTATTAAAGTACTCTGTTGTTATTGGCATATCATATCCCTCCTACTGATTGTTAACAATTTTTATTCTTTTTTGTTATCCCTAGAACCTAAGCAGAGAGGCAAAGGCCATCAATATAGAGGAAGTACTTCTCCAAATCGATGTGTCTGCCTTTCCCCTCCTCGCAGAGATTATCGAGAAAATGGAGCCCATCGAGAAGCTCTGGAAGACATCATACGAGTTCGAAAAGGATTATCTTATTTGGTAAGCCTGGGAGTGAATGGGAAGCCCAGGGCAATTATACTTTTGTCAGCCCGGGGGCGATGGTATGACACTTCCAAATATTCGAAATTGAAATGGCCCCGGTCCGGCAGTCATTTCCATTGACATTGCTGCACGCAAATCCCAATACTAATTCCCAACCCAGGGCGAAATTCCAGCAAAAAGTTGAGTGGTTCCGATTCTGAGCCACCGCTTATGATGAAGGTTCTCCCCCAGCTCCCCATCCCCTACCTCAACCCCACCTCACCGACTGCTCCAGTTGAAGTTCCTTTTTCGTGTATTTCTATTTACATCTGCTCTGGTGTTTCCAGGATGTTCGAGCGCTTCGAATGCCTTAATGCGGATGGCGTGCGGGAGCAAGTGGAGAATATGCACAAGGTAAGTAGTTGCAAAGTCGGAAGTTGTCATTCCAGCAGCTCCAGCAGAAGCCCCAGTAGCTGGCGGAAATAAAAACGAGCAACGACCGACAAAGTTTGAGCTGTTGTCGGATTTCTGCTGCTCAACTGCCCATGCATGGGTCCTGCTGCAGCTCCTTTGTGTCCTGTCGTTCTGTGAGCTCCCGCCTGTCTGTCGGTCGGTCCCTCTGTAAGCCAATGTAGCAACTAAAATGCAACTAAAAACCTCAGGCCACCTAGGGCAGCAATAGTAGCCCTCCAAACCAAGTCGAGCTACAACCATTTGTTGGTTGTCGACTGAAAAAAAAAGTAGCAAAGTTCCACTTGGCAGCCGAAAAGTATGCATAGAAAAAATGCCCAACATATTTGGCGGCATAAGATGAGGATTCAAAGTAGGGGGTTGGCTTAGGTACTGGTGGGCCCCTCTTTGGAGGACAGCCAGGGACAAGGGAGCCACCCCTTTAGGTGCCTGTGGGAAGCCATTCCGGAGCCACGCAAAAAAATCAGCACAAAGGCGCAAAAGGAAAGTCAGTTGGATTCAATTTTTTGGCGCAACTGAAGCGGCAAAGTGGGGACATAAGAGACCCAACAACAATTTTCAGTCTTTCTGAAGGCCAAGTCTAGGATACGCTAGGGAATTACATGTTTTTATGTTTCGTGTTAGGAAAATAGTGAAAGATTCAATTTTATAAACTTTTGCGGAAAGAAATATTTAAATTGAATAACGAGAAATGGTACCCTTTGACTTCCTCATTATTATCTCTTATACTATTCTTGACCAGATTATATACAAACTTTCCCGCCAATTGGCCTACAATCCTGTGGCCAAGAGAGCAGCGGAGCAGGTTCGCATGAAGATTGAAAAGTTCCGCGTCTATCTACCGGTGTTGGACTCAATTTGTCGCCATGGATTGGAAAAGCGGCACTGGGACCAGATCTCCAAGATCTTGGGTCGCAAGGTCAACCCGAAGTTGTTCCCCACACTGAAGGATATGATCGACGTGGACATAATGAGCATTTTGCCGCAGCTTGAGGAGATTGCTAATGCGGCAGGAAAGGAGTACGATTTAAACAACGGACTGAGAATCATGCAGAGCGACTGGAAGGACGTGATGTTCGAGATTATTCAATACCGCGACTCGGACACCCACATTCTGGCCAGTATCGACGATATTCAGACTCTCCTGGACGACCACATAATGCGCACCCAGGCCATGAAGCGATCGCCCTTTATCGTGGCCCTCGGGTCGAAGGCGGATGATTGGGAGGCGCGATTGCTGCTCATCCAGAACATCATCGATGCATGGACCCAGGTGCAGATAACTTGGATGTACTTGGAGCCGATTTTCAGCAGCGAGGACATCATGCGACAAATGCCGCTCGAGGGTCGCAACTTCAAGGCCGTGGACAAGCTGTGGCGAAAGATTATGAAGCATACCTTAATAGATCGCCATGTGATGGCGGCCACCGAGTACCCGGAGATGTTGGAAATCTTCACGAAGGCCATTGAGGATCTCGAGACGGTCCAGAAGGGTTTGAACACCTACCTGGAGCAGAAGCGACTCTTCTTTGCCCGCTTCTTCTTCTTGTCCAATGATGAGTTACTGGAGATCCTTTCGGAGACCAAGGACCCGATGCGAGTGCAGCCACATTTAAGAAAGTGTTTTGAGGGCGTAAGTCTTTGGATTTACTTTTGAATTTTATTTATTTCATATTTTATTATGTGTGGGATATACTTAGATTGGCACCCTGAACTTTGACGAGCAGATGGAGATTACCGAGATGATAAGTGACGAGGAAGAACGTGTCGCCCTGGTGCGCAAAATCAATCCGCAAGCGGCCAATGTGAGCTTCTGCCCTGACTCCCCCTTCTCAGAAATTCCCATTAATAATTTACCTATTGGCTTTTAAAGGGCCTCGTCGAGATTTGGCTGAAGGAGGTGGAGAATGTGATGCTGGACAGCGTGAAGGAGCAGATGCACGAGGCCTGGGAGGACTATGCCATGGTAGAGCGAATTTCCTGGGTGGTAAGCTGGCCCGGACAGGTGGTCCAAGGCATATCCTGCATGGCCTGGACCTACGAGGTGAGTACATCGACTTGACGGAAAACCGCGGCCACCACAAGGGCGTCGTCCGCTGGACAACGGATGTCCATCAGCCGGCTGTCAGAAGGGGGGCACTTTGGCCCTTTTGCCTCTGACATTGGGATTAGCTGTTGTTTCCCCCAGCATGGGTCTCCTTTGTAAGCGCTTCCTTTTTGGGCTTTGACTTTGAGGGAGAACTGTGCCAGTCCTCCAACAGCGAAATTGAAAATCATATTTCGCTCTTTATTTGCCTTCGCTTCGCTGCCATTTCTTAGACACTTTACGGCCCTCTGTGCTGCACTTTTTCCGTTTTCCCCCCAGGTCGAGGAGGCCATCGAGACGAAGGCGCTGCCGGCTTATTTGGAGAAGTCCAATCTGCAGATTGCCGACCTGGTGCAATTGGTGCGCACGGATCTGCAGACCGGAGTGCGGATAGCCGTGGAGGCGTTGATTGTGTTGGATGTGCACGGTAGGTGGAGGGGGTGCTACACTGCCTCTTTAAAACTCTTAAATGTACTATATCTTTCTCACTTTAACAGATCGCGATGTGGTCAAGTATCTGACGGATATGAAGATATCGAACATACAGGACTTTGACTGGATCTCCCAGCTGCGCTACTACTGGAAAGTCAACGACAGTAAGTGTTCTGGGCGATACTGAACAACACCACAACTATGGTCATAAATCCCCGAATATTATACTTTTCAGAAAACGAGGAATGGGTCTGCGTTAGCATGGTGGTCACAGATGTCGAGTACGGCATGGAATACCTGGGCAACCTGCCCCGCCTGGTGGTCACTCCCCTCACGGATCGTTGCTACCGGTGGGTACCGTACTATACCATACAATATGGACACTCTATATCTTACACAAATCCCGTGCCCCTATATGAATACCGAAAATATTAATTGACAAACCGTTGCCAAAGCCCCCCTAGACTACCCTTTTTGCAACACGTAGCCAGGCTGCATCTAAAAGTCAGACGAGAAGCCAGCCCCGTTTATTGGAAAAATATTTATTTTATTTCGGTGCATTTTAAATTTATTTTCATTTTTCAAACAAAATACGCAAAAAGAGCTGAAAACCTTTTTGATGTTTAAGCTGCCTACGACAAACAATAACAATAACAACAAGAGCAACAACAAAAAGGACAACAAAGTCCTGGATTCAGGACTAAGAGAAGGACACACACACAAACTGGTAGCAGGCTGGCTGGCTGGCAGGCGTCGTTTGGCAAGCCGGCAGAAAGGACATTTTAATGGGGTTTCCGATAAAACTTTTATATTAAACAAATAAATCAATGTTGGACAGTTTTTCACACACAGCCATACACACACAGCATACTAACACTCATGCATGGATAGTTAAAAAAAGGACGAAAAACAGACAAACAAAAAACCAAACCGAGTGTATATATAGATATTTGTACGGTCATGCCGGAAAAGGCTAAAAAATATATGCACAAGCAACCAAAGTGGGGACACTGCCAATATGATAAAAATATGAACTTGCAAAAGAAGCAGAAAAAACTAAGAATTGTACGAAATGGTATGGTTTTTTATTCGAGCAAGTCGAATAGAAATATGCCTTCAAAGGGTTTCTAAGTAAAAATGATAGACGAAATGCTCCAAAATATTTAAACGAAATAATGAGAGACGATAGCTCTGATTAAGATATTCAATTATAAACATAAAGACTTCACAAAATTGGTTTCATACTTATTCTTATTCTATCGACAAACCAGATAATCCAGTCCATGTTACCCAAAACACCATTATACTTCCTGTTTTGGGGGTGAACAAAAATCCCATAAATGACAATTTTTTAAGCCGCTACCGTGAGAAATGTGAAAAAATGCAAAATAGATATTAAAAGCATGCCCCAGCCCATCCCATCCCATTCATCAACTCTTTGTAAATATATATTCTGTTTGCAATTCCACAGGACTTTGATGGGCGCTTTGAAGCTGTGCTTGGGAGGAGCTCCCGAGGGACCTGCCGGAACTGGCAAGACGGAGACCTGCAAGGATTTGGCCAAGGCAGTGGCCAAGAAGTGTGTCGTCTTCAATTGCTCCGACGGCCTGGACTACAAGGCCCTGGGCAAGTTCTTCAAGGTGAGCCAATCGTCGCGGCGGAGATACACACAGAGATTCCCTGATTCTGTTTTTTCGGAGCGTCGTGCTGTCTGCGATTTGCCACTCGACTGCTTTCTAATTGATGGGCCCCACAAAACAGAGCCATTAATCTCGCAAAGAACTCGTCTTGATGCTTCGGCACACGCAACAATCGTGACTTTCAATACCACGACACGAGCATGGTTAATTGGCTTGATGTCAGACACAGTGGAGCCTTTCGATTCGATTTTCCCTTCCAATTCCCCGTGTGGCTCGTGTGTTTATTGAAATTTATGCAGCAATCGGGATAATCGCATTTTGCCGTAGTCGCCGTTGACTAATTAGGCAGTTTGCGAAAGTAATGGTCCAGTTCCTCACTCCTCTCCACTCCACTCCACTCCTCACTGCGATCCACTTCAGACCACTTTACTCTACTTCATTGGGGCTTATGCAAATTTTTATTTGCAGGTCGTTAACCGTTCCCTCAGAACCCCAAGACCCCAAGCCCAAGAGGCACACGCACATCTTAAGTGGGTGCTGAAGCCGTGTAGTAAAATTTATGTTTCCATAGGCTCTAATCGTTTAATACCCCGGCCCCCCGGCTGGCTAATTGCATAATAGTTCCTGAGCCACTAAAATGGATAAATATCGAGAGGTGAGCGGGCTGTTCGATTCGACAAAGTGAGCGTGCGACCGGCAGAGATCAACTAAACTTCTCGTTAATTTGCATGGGATTTGTATTAATAATGCCTCGTCTCTAAGCCTCAAGTCCCCTTCAAATCGCGGCGGCTGAGCATCTTTACTTTAGTTTGCCGATAGTCGGTGATAGGAGAGCCCATAAATTGCCCGCGCGCTTCTCAATTTAAATTAATGAATTTATGCGATGGGGACCCACTTGAGCTGGACGTTGGTTTCTTCGTTTTTTATCGCTTAATTTGGGTCCGATGAGTCTGGTTTTAGAAAGTCGTTCTGTGCTTTGTCACCAACTGGATTGGCATTTGTTCTAATAATCTCTAGGAAGTCGTAAATCTCCGGCCCCGATGCTCACCCACTGGGCAGGTTTCTGGTGGTTCGGCCGTCTACGTAGTTGGGCTGGGAAACAATGTTGCAGCAATAAAATAATTTGCAATTGACAAAATATGCGAAATATTCCAAGGCAATGTCTGTGCCCTGAGCTCTGTTTGAGAGCAGCAATCGTAAATAAATTAAATGGAAATAAAATGGCCACAACAATGGATGTCGAGTCGAACAAAAGGCGCATCCGAATGGCAGGAAAAAGTTATCGCAGCCTCGCTAGGAGTGGGTGGTTGGCAAACCACTCTAAACAAAGTTCAGAGTGTGCAAAGGCAATAGCCACTCTCCTTTTTTTGTGTTCCGTTGGCCTGGTAAAACAAGTGCCTAACACAACAGCGGCGTCACCTGCCTGGTCCTCCTCTGCTGCACCGAGGCGCTAATTGTACAATGGTCGGCCAGGCGAAACTGCAAGGACCACACCGCATCGGTGCAGGGGCACAACAGTGGCTGCAAAAAGCGTGCGAACGCGCTACAGAATGTAAGCCAACTGTGAAAGGTGCAGGGGGAATCCTTGCGGAAGTATCAACAGAAGCCACTTGCCAAACAGCCCACCCTGGAACGTTCAAGAGCAACAGCTGCCCCTAGGCGTCCAAATTCGATAGGTGATTGTGCTTATTTTGGCCCAGGGTCAGAGGTCGCTCACACCACACACATTTTAGTGCGGGGCTTTCAATTAAAGGTTGCTACAAAGTCTTGTCTAAAACTGAGTATGTCAGTTATTTTTAAAAATTCCTCTGATTTATGTTAATTTAATATCTGCTTCAACAAGACTGCAATTTTCCGAACACAAATTCTCGATTTCCACTTTTTCTTTGCTTGATTCCCCAATAATTGCACATGTATCTAAATAAAACTTGAATAACACAGCTGGAAACTTTCGTCGGATCTGACTCTCTTGTGCATCTCAATAGTTTCAAACAAAGGGCTTCCCTAATTAGGAGAAACTCAAACCTTTTCTCCAGTTAACCATGGAGTAATGGAATATCTGGTGCATGGCCGGGGGGCAGCTCACAGGACATATCAGCTATGGATATGCCACTCCCCCACACACCTCCTTTCCGATACAGATACACCATATGGAACACAGCATATAGCATTATATACACATAGCGTATAGCACTTGCAGTCAGGTCAGTTGGCTGCTTTGGCGTTGTGCTCCAAGCGCTGGAGCTGGAGCTGGAGGGACTGGGGGCTTCCAGCTGGGATAAAACAGCATATTTATTGCAACATGCAAAAGGAAGCATATCAAAGGGTCGTCCTGCCCATATCGACCCCGCCGTGGCCTCTGGAAGCCCCGAACACTGAAAACAGAAACCGAACCATGAGAAAGGGAAAATAATGTTTATGCTGCTGTTTGCTTTTTCCACTTTCCTCATCGCCTGCGGTACAGAGAGAAAAAAACCTATTTAATATATTTAATTCATTAGTTTTATAGAAACACAACATTAATTTTTAAACTGGACATGCCATTAGAAATGAATGATTTGAGGAAACTCAATGGGATCTTGAATTAGTCCGATATTTTCTCAATGTACTTGAGTATGGGTTGATTCCCTGGCACTCTTGTCCAGGAATTTCTGTTTCTATTTGTGTGCTCTATTTTTTCAGTCCTGTTCAGTTTGGTTTGGTGGTATCCTGTGCTGTTTTGACTACCCCATACCACTTGTCTCTTTGCAGGGCTTGGCTCAATCGGGCGCCTGGGCCTGCTTCGACGAGTTCAACCGTATCGAACTGGAGGTGCTCTCCGTGGTGGCGCAACAGATCCTGACCATCCAGCGGGCCATTGGACGCAAGGTTGTGAAATTCTTTTTCGAGGACACAATGCTAAAACTGGATCCGACTTGTTCCATATTCATAACCATGAATCCCGGGTGAGTAGAGAGGAGATTCCAATTGCGAACCTGGAAACAGCAGCTGCGGTTTCACGCATCGCATTTTTTCCGCACTCCCTTCTCTTTTTTTTCTTTATTTTCCGACCGAACCGGGGCTGGGCATTTGAAAACCCATTTAGTTACTTTGTAAGCCGGAACGGCCTACCACTGCCGAAGAGATGGCCGGAGAGAAGATACGTGGTGCTGGGGAGCCGGGTCGAGGTAGAGGTGGACGCAGTGCGTTCCGATATTGGTAGTTATTGCGTTATTCGAGATTTTCCCAACGGGATATTTATTGCTTTGGCATGCATGTGGAACAGCTGCGACAAACATGCATATTAGCCCAGCTACGGCTATGGCTACAGCTATGGCTGACTCTTTCTTTATGCCGTACTCCTCTCCGGCCGTAACTGATTGCGCCATTCAGCGAAGGTCTTAATTTCGATTCGACGTCGCTTTTGCTTTGCTTTTGCCAGTGTGCTTTGCCTAGCCATTGCTTTGCCATTGCCATTGCCACCAGGCAGACACATCCAGCCAGCCAGCCAGCCCGGCCAGGTCCTGTGCCTGCGCCTTTGCCTCTGCCTCTGCCTGCCGGTGCTGCTTTTTTCCTCTCCGGTTTTTCTGCCAGTCTGCCAATTTGTCACGCAACCAGACGTTCTTAAGAGCAGTCACTCATATTGGTTATTGGCCAGGGTATGGAACTCGGGGACAGATTGGAGGGTATCCGGAGGAAAATGGCCCTGTGTTTAGTATTTATGCCATTAGCACTTGCACTTTGATGAATTTGATTGCCCAACGGGCACTAATCCTCTGTCTCCTCTGTCCCTTTTGTCCCCTTTAATTTGCTTTTTTATTTCCACAGTTATGCCGGACGAACTGAACTGCCGGACAATCTGAAGGTCCTGTTCCGGACAGTGGCCATGATGGTGCCCGATTACGCCATGATCGGTGAGATAACGCTCTACTCCAACGGATTCGACATGGCCAGGAACCTCTCCCAGAAGATCGTGCAGGCCTACAAGCTCTGCTCCGAGCAGCTGTCCTCGCAGTCGCATTACGATTACGGTAGGTGTATCCTGGTGTCCTGAGTTCCTAATCAAGCAACAAGTTCCCAATGTGGTACTATCTTTTCCTCGTAGTTATCCCGACATTAGACCTCCACCTGGCTAATAAGGCGCAAAAGTAGTCAACAACACATGTTATTCTCCTTTTTTTCCCAAGTTTCCGGGGGAGCTGGCTTTCAGCAGGGGCTTTTCATCGGAGAAGGGCAACAACTTTCCGGATGTCTCATGTTCTCCTGCGTGCCTGGCCGTCCCTCCTTCTCCATCCTTCTTTTACTTCTTTTCCTTCTCTGGGCTTGTTTCAAGGCAAAGATATTGCTCCTTTTACGACGTAACATGTCATATGACATTACAGCATGTCTGTGTATGCCACTCCGTCCGGATTTCTAGTGTGTATGGGTGTGTGTGCGTTGCATCTTTGTCCAGCCACTGGCTGCAATTGCAGGAAGGCAGCTGTGTGCAAGTTTATGTGCAAAGTACATTTGATCAGTATCTTATTTTGAGTTTAAATTGAAAAACTTTCTTGCAAGTTGGCTGCGCTTTTGTGTTGCGTGTGTGAGAGACAAATGGCACATGGACACACACACTGGGAGCCGCATTGTAAGCACGTGTGTTTGTCCTTGTGTTTGTTTCCATGTGTCTGCCTGTGTCTGTATTTGCCGCTCTGCCAAGTAATAATAAAAACTATTTGTACATTTAGTTGCCGCCTTACACCCACATCCATGCCGCTCCTGTCCAGATGTTTTTGCAACGTTGCAAAAGTTTAGCATTTTCCTGGCGCTATAATGAAGCCTGGAATCGGTGTGGGCGGCAAGGTGCTAGAGGCAGCACTCCCTGGATTCGCAGGACTCTGCGACGCCATCAGCGTCCGCATCGCCAAATACCTGAAACGGAGCTACTGAGTTATGTGCCGCATAACTGTCAAGCTAATGCCCTCCAACCAGCACTATGAAACATCAGCAGATATATACACTACAACAAAAAACAGTCCTCCCTCCCGGGGTCCAATTCAATCGCTTTTGACCATGTTTGACTTACTATTCTTTAAAATTAAGTCCTTTTCAGGCACTAGAACTTTTTAGTTTTATATTATTTTCTGTAAACTGACTTTGCGAATCCTTACTGTACGTTTATTTGGCAGGAATGCGCGCCGTAAAGTCCGTCCTGCTGGCCTCCGCCTCCCTGCGCCGACTCTACACTGACCTGCCGGAGCCGGAGATTGTCCTGCGTGCCATCGTCGATGTCAATTTGCCAAAATTCCTGGAGCAGGATATTTCCCTCTTCATTGGCATCTACATGGATCTATTCCCCGGCGTGGAGCTGCCCATGGTAAGGGACAGGTCATCCTCCCGAATCATTTATCATTCTTCAGGTGTAATGACCCGCACCCGGCGACAATTAATGCGATAATGAGCTGATGATTAATACACAAAAATGCTATTCAGAGTTCAAATATTTTAAGTTCTAAGTATGAGGAAAAAAAGGAACATTCCATTAATTTATGCCAGTCGGGATACAGGCTCTTGAAAACAATTCTTGAATACATATACCATTTATTAACTCCCCCTTTATTGACCCAACCTCTTTTGCCATATTTTTCATACTTTATTTACGCCATCCTCCCCATCCTTCCGGACCGATAGCCGCAACGTGGCGACATACTCAAGTGGCTTCACATCAACCTGGCGGAGCGGAATCTGCAGGCGACGCCCTGGTATTTGGAGAAAATTCTGCAGATATACGAGATGTTGCTCGTGCGGCACGGCCTCATGATTGTGGGAGGCGCCATGGGTGGCAAGACCACTGCCTACCAGGTGGGTATCTCAGTTTCAGGACTCCCATGCACTGCACGTTTATTAATTTTGCCGGCCAGCCAATTAAATGGCCTGGAATTAATGGCTTAACAAACGACTCAATTGGCCAGGGGGGCCGCGGGTATTAAAGGTGGATTTTTCGTCTGGTTACAAAAAATTAATGGAAGGCCGAAAAAATTATAAATAACTGATTGAATTACAAGTTCTTTTGATTTGTAAATATTTTTAGGTGCTAGCCCAGACCCTACGAAATGTGGCCAACGACGAAACATGCACCTTGAAGGAGTTCCCCGTCGTTTTCCGCATCATCAACCCAAAGGCCATTACCATGGGCCAACTGTACGGACGCTTCGATCCAGTCTCCCACGAGTGGTATGACGGTGTCTTGGCCAAGACCTTCAGGGAGCAGGTACAGGGGCCTAAAACAGAACGCGCCTGGGTGATGTTCGATGGGCCTGTGGATGCAGTGTGGATTGAAAACCTGAACACCGTGCTGGACGACAATAAGAAGCTCTGCCTGATGTCTGGAGAGATCATGCAGATGACCAAGCTGATGAACATGATGTTTGAGCCGGCGGATCTGGAGCAGGCGTCCCCGGCCACCGTATCCCGCTGCGGCATGATCTACATGGAGCCTTCGCAGCTGGGCTGGCGGGCATTCCACAAGAGCTTCATCAATGTCCTGGTCAACAAGGTGGGCCTCAACGAAATCTACATGAACCTGTTCGAGGACCTGGTCAACTGGTTGATTCCGGCTGCGCTGGAATTCCTACCGCAGTGCAAGCAGATGTTGGAGCTATCGCCCATCTATCAGTACCAGATCTTCTCGCGCTTCTTCCTGCACTTCCTGGAGAAGCACAAGCAGTTCAATCAGGCCTGGTTCCAGCAGATGTTCCTCTTTTGCTATGCCTGGGCCTATTGCTCAGCCTTGACGGGAGCTGGTCAGAAAACCTTCGACGCCTTGCTACGCAAGGTGATCTACGGATCAAATGAGAGCTATCCCAAGCCGAAGTACTTCTCCCTGAATCGCGGCCAGATGTTCCCCGAGAAACTGGTGTTCCTGGACTATAGGTTCGACGAGGCAGAGAACTGGTGGACCTGGCATAAGAGCGACGATAGCGGCACTCCGGCCAACTTCCCGGATCAAGCCCAGATCAGTGAGCTGATCGTGCCCACCAAGGAAACGGGCTACATTTCCTACTGGCAGGACTTTTGCATCTCCAAGTCGTACCCCATGCTGGTCGTTGGGCCAACGGGCACGGGAAAGAGCGCCATTATCACCAGCAACCTGCTGGCCCTGCCCAAGTTTGCCAACCTCATCAATGTCATCAACTTTTCGGCTCGAACTTCGGCCCAAATGGTCCAGGACACGATCATGAGCAAGCTGGACAGGCGACGCAAGGGAGTCTTCGGACCCGCTCTGGGCAAGAAGGCAAGTCCATGGCTGGCTCATTAAAGCTTCCTCAATATTCCCACTTAATTTTTTCAGTGCACTGTCTTCTGCGATGATGTGGCCATGCCAGCAAAGGACACCTATGGCTCTCAGGGACCGCTGGAGCTACTTCGCACATGGCTGGACCACGGCTACTGGTCGGACCTGATAGACACTACCAAAATCGAACTGGTGGACATGGTAGGTGGCTGAGAGGCCAGTTGACAACTTATTCCGTTCGTAAACTGGCCATAAGTTATTTGTGAAGTTATCATGTCATCCCGGTCCTTTTCACAGTCTCTGATGTGCGCCATGGGCACTTTGGGCGGCAGCAACTTCATTTTTCCGCGTCTCTATCGCCACATGTTCGTGGTGGCCGTTGATTCCTTTGAGGACTCCACCATCGTTCGCATATTCACATCGATTGGTGATTGGCACTTTTCCAAGGGTTATCCCGAGAAGGTGGCTCTGCTATCCCGCGTACGTATCTCATGCTCATATTCCAAAACAACAGTGCACAGAAAAGAAACAGGCTTACTCAATTTTTAATTGAATTTTTTATACTTTAAACACATTTTAAGCAGTTTTTAGTTTCATGTTTTAATTTAAAAGTTAAGTATAATATTGTTTTAAAACCTTTTCGAGAAAAAATCATATCAGTGTCTTAACCACAAGGGAGCGGGAAATACTGGAGGATGATTGTCTGGTCAGTGGAGTCAATGGTCCATCCATGTGTCTGCCATGAGCTTGGCTGGCATCCAACCGACGGGTGCATAATAAAATTAAAATGGTGTATTTTATAGCTTCATTTCCCAAAAACTTCGACTGGCTATCATCCTTCGCATCTTCCGCTTCCACAACCATTCCACGACTCCTCTTCCTGTTTGTCCTTTTGGTCATTTTTATTGTGCAGTCCGTGAATATTCGTGATATCCATTCGCAGGGCTTATCGGAGGCCATGGTCAGTGTGTACCGCGGGGCAATTCGCACCTTCCTGCCCACGCCGGCCAAGTCCCACTACACGTTCTCCCTGCGCGACATCACGCGCGTCTTCCAGGGCATCGTGATGGTCCCTCCCAAGCGGATGCCCGACCCGGAGAAGCTGGGTCGCCTCTGGGCCCATGAAACCTATCGCGTCTTTTACGACCGGTGAGTGGCGGTGGATGTGTCCTTATGCCCCTGGCTAGTTAAATAACATGGCTTTTTCCACCTCTGCGTCTCCTTTTGACAGCTTGGTGGACCAGAAGGATCGGGATCGTCTCTTGGTGATGGCCGTCGATGCCTGCAAGACCAACCTGCGCTTCCCCTTGGAACAGGCATTTGCCGAAAGAATCGAGCCCGGCGAGAAGCTGACGGACAACGACCTGCGGAATCTCTTCTACGGCAACTACATGGAGCCGGATGCCGAACCCAAGTACTACGACGAGGGCGAAACCTACGAGAAGCTGGAGAAGCTGATGAAGTACTACCTACGGGAGTACAACTCATTCTCTAGTAGCCCGATGGACTTGGTCATGTTCCGGTTCGCCATAGAGCATGTGAGCAGGTATGTTTCTGATTGTCTGAAGTATCGAAGCCTGAACCATCTACAAACATGGCTTCTAAACACAAACTTGCAGTTTAATTATTCTCCAGATGAATTTTGATTTAGTAAGGAGGGAAAACTAATTTGAGAAAAATATTACAGGGTTTCCCGGGTGCTGCAGATGCCGCGTGGCAACATCCTGATGGTGGGCATGGGCGGATCGGGACGCCGCAGCTCCGCCCGCCTGGCGGCCTACATAGCCGACTGTCGGCTGATGACTGTGCAGGTGTCCAAGAGCTACACCCTGACGGATTGGCGCGACGATCTGAAGAAGATTCTGATGGCGGCCAGCTTCAACCTGAATCACACCGTCTTCTTGTTTTCGGACGCACAGGTGAGTTAGCTGGAAATCCGTTCTCATTAGGAAACCAAATGGATTTGTTGTTATGCTAATCCATCAGAATGGCAATTTAATAAGGTTGTAAATCGAATCGGCATCAAAACTGAGCCAACAAACCCATAAACCTGCCGTCTGTCCTCTAATCAGTGTATGTAAATTGATAAATTAAATTGAAATCAATTTGAATGCTCTTGGAAATAAAACAGATTTTACACAGCCGAGTTTATCGCACGAGCAGAGACAGGGACAATTAAATTTGGCCTGACTTGAGACTCGAGACTTGACTCCACAATATTTTCGATACGGAAGCAGCACTTATTGTTTTGCCAAAATTTGCATTTATAATTAGGTTAATTGTTCAACTAACTTGATTATTGCTCGGCTATTTGCATAGGCAGCAGCTCAAATTATGGCAAAACAAGAGCACATGAGGAGGCCTTGCCCAGAAAATTGCCCATCTTGGAGTAGAATAGAGTGGAGTGGAGTGGAGTGGAGTGGGGGCTAAGCCCACCTTAAAAGCCAAGTCGATAAATTAGCATGGCCGAATTCCGATCGATACACACGGCAAACAATATGCAGGTGTTTACACATTGTCGTTGTATTCGCATAATATGCCCTTTGTCCGCCATCGGCCTCCTCCATTGGAGGTCCCATCCATGTTTTTGTGTGTGTTTGGAGCCACTTGACCGTGAAGCGTGACCAAAAGCAGAGATTCGTACAAGAGCCGAAGAAGCCATTTGGCTAGATTAAGACTGCTTTAATTTTGTTTGCCAAATCTGAATCGAAATAGCTACACTGTCGAGGCAAAACAATAATCAATCGATTTTCGGCAGCCTACCTTTCCACAAAAATTGCCTGGTGCATTAGAATGTTTTCGGTTCCTGCCGAATACAGATCCTTTCGCCCCCAATCAATTATTTAGCCCCCTCTCAAAGCCACACTGTGTGCTCTCTGCTGTCTGTGCCAACAAAGCCCCATGCAGATATTAATTAACAATTACACTAAAATGACCAACGGCCAGGGCTCGGAGCTCCCATGCTGGCAACACGATTGCCGACTCCTGGGACAGGGCAACTTGGGCGAATGCAAAATGCATGTCCCAGGCTCTCGGAAAAGGCTTTTTCTCCGACTCCAACTCCGGATAAAAATGCATTTGGCCAGGACCATGCTAAACTCTCAATCCAACTTCCAAATGCCACTTCACTCGAACTGCACTCTGATTTGCATTGCTCAGTTGTTACTTTCCTCCCTTCGGCTTTCAGGCAACAGATGAGGGCTATGTGGAGGATATCAATGGCATACTTAATACCGGTGATTTACCCAATCTCTATCAGCTGGAGGACAAGGCGACCATCATGGAGAATATGGCAAATGTGGCCAAACAATTGGTGAGTGACAATCGAAATAGCCAGGGCCGGTTTCCAAAATAAACATTGCATTGAGGAGGAAATGGTTGCTGGGAAAGTTTTAAAAGTTTTGGGTCAGGTCAGGTTTCTCTTCTATTTTATGTGGTTATAGGGTTTTTATATTTTACAAATCTTAGCTGGATAATCTCATTGTCTTTTGCTCTCCTTTAGGGCAAAGTCCTGGACACCCTACCCAGTGAGGTATATGCCTATTACATCGATCGCATTCGGGAGCAGCTCCACATAGCTCTGGCCTTCTCGCCCATCGGCGATTCCTTCAAAGAGCGCATACGAGTGTATCCTTCTCTTATCAACTGCTGCACTATAGACTGGTACATGCCCTGGCCGGAGGAGGCGCTGTCTCGTGTGGGCATCTATTTCGTCACCTCGATGCACTTGAATAGGCCACATGGCGAGGAGCACGAGGAGCCGGCATCGGTTCGGGAATCTATAGAGCAGGGCCAGGAGGAGACGCAACGGCGTGAAACCTCAGACGAGGATCGGGAGTTGACTCAACTGGAGTTGGACCTGGTCGACTGTGTCATGTACTTCCACCAGTCTGTGGTGGATGCCAGCGAGAGGTGCTACATGGAGTTGAATCGAAGAAATTATGTGACGCCATCGGCGTACTTGGAGTTGTTGAAAGCATTCCGCACTTTTTACAGTCGGAAGCTGGACGAGATTACTCGCCTGAGGGATCGTTACACCACGGGCTTGGAGAAGCTGGACTTTGCCGCCGGTCAGGTGGGCGAGATGCAGACAAATCTTTACGATCTCCAGCCGAAGCTGAAAGTTCTTTCCGAGGAGACGGACCGCATTATGGTGAACATCGAGCGGGAGACGGCGGAGGCTGAGAAGAAGAAGGAAGTGGTGGGAGCGGACGAGGCGGCGGCCAATGAAGCCGCCGCAGCTGCTCAAGCCATCAAGGATGATTGCGAAACGGATTTGGCCGAGGCCATTCCCGCCATGGAGGCTGCTCTAGAGGCCCTGAACACTTTGAAGCCAGCAGACATCTTCATAGTCAAGTCCATGAAGAATCCACCCTACGGTGTCAAGCTGACCATGGAGGCTGTGTGCGTACTGAAGGGCATGAAGCCAGATAGGAAGCCCGACCCCAGTGGCCACATGGTGGAGGACTACTGGGGTCCCTCTATGCGAATGCTCAGCGACATGAAGTTCCTGGACTCGCTTAAGACCTTTGACAAGGACAACATTCCACCACCGATTATTAAAAAGATTCGAGAAAAGTGAGATAATTTTTTTATGAATTATTGTTTATAATTGTTTATATTTAATCCCCCCCTCAGATATATTGCAGATCGTGACTTTGTGCCGGAGAAGATCAAGGCCGCCTCCATGGCCTGCGAGGGCATCTGCCGTTGGGTACGTGCCATGGACGTCTACGACAAAGTGGCCAGGATTGTGATGCCCAAAAAGGCCGCCCTGGCCGAAGCTGAGGGCGAGCTGTCCCAGCAGATGGAGAAGCTCAACGCCAAGCGAGCCGAGTTACAAGTCATCCTGGACAAGCTGCAGAAACTTAATGACTTCTTCGCGGAAAAGTCCCGAGAAAAGAAGCGTCTAGAGGACGAAATCGATAATTGCGAGAAAAAGCTAAACAGGTAACCCCATATACTGACCCCATACACATCCTCAATTTAAATCTGAAATATTTATTTTCCAGAGCGGAAAAGCTGCTGGGAGGCCTGGGCGGAGAGAAGACGAGATGGTCGGAGGCGGCTAAGAACCTGCACGAATCCATTAGCAATATCGTGGGCGATGTCCTGCTCGCCGGTGGCTGCACCGCTTACCTGGGCTACTTCACCACCGAGGTGAGTGCCCGGCACCGACAGCCCTCACATGTCCTGCACCGACAGCTAATGGCAACGTCCACGTTCGGTAGCCGTTCCATAAAGGCTTTTAATATGCATGAGAACGTGACATTGATTTTCATCTCGACTCCGTGATTTTTTCGCTACTCCTTTCGTTGTCGTCCTTTTTAATTTGCCGCGCTTAGACGGCTGACAGGACAGTTTGCTTGCCTCCTTCATGGCTGTTTAAATGCATATTCAGCCGGCACAAGCGCTGACATGTTAATGTTTAGCCGGAGTAGGGATTAATTTTCGAATCCTTTTATGTTTTTTTAGTACCGTGTGAGCATACTGGACGACTGGAACGCTTTGTGCTTGAAGCGACACATTCCCTGCAGCGAGACCTTCTCGCTGGCCACCACCCTGGGCCATCCGATGACCATCCGAGCCTGGTCACTGGCCGGACTGCCGGCAGACAACTTCTCCGTGGAGAACGGCATCATAGTGACGAACTCCAGCCGCTACTCGCTGCTCATTGATCCCCAGGGTGGGTACACAACCTCCCAGATCAGGAGCCATGTTAAAATGTATTTCTTCATTGCAGTGCAAGCCAACAAATGGATCAAAAATATGGAGAAGAACAACAACCTGAAGGTTATCAAGCAGAGCGATGGCAACTACATGCAAGTCCTCGAGCTGGCCATATCGTATGGCCTGCCTGTGCTGATCGAGAATGTGGGTAGGTTCCAATTTTAAATTCTTAATTTGTTTCCTGAAACTCCTAACCAATCCTCACTGGGGGGCAGGTGAAAAACTCGACTCGAATCTGACGCCCATTCTGGAGAAGAACGTTATCAAGCACAAGGGCGGGCTGTTCATCAAAAGCGGCGACCAAATGATAGAATACAATCCCGATTTTCGTCTTTACATAACGACCTGTCTCCGCAATCCGCGTTATCCGCCGGAAGTGATGGTTATGGTAAGTGGTGGAGTGCGGGACACCAGTCTGTGGCAATGATGACGTTAGTTGTGCAATAAAACGACCAACTTAAATTGATATTTGGAGCAGGCGATGCAGCCCAGCAGGCGCTGGGAATATGCAAATTTTCGTTGGCATTGACGATGACATGGAGGCAAGGATTGGGTAGTGGGCTGATGTACGTGCTAGGACATCTATCCTCCTGCTCCCACGTCAGCTCTAGCTCCAGCGTGTTTATAAAATTTTTCCAGCATTCGCTTTTGCTGCCGTTTGCCATCGCTTTTTATGCTGCAACTGTTGTCAGCAGTTTTCCTTTAACCATCTCTATTTTAGCCATCCCCGGGCCCACCCCCTCCACCGCCTCCACTTTTCTTAACTTTTTTTATGTGGAACATTGTGTGTTTATTTTGAGTTTTCTTTCCATTGGACGTGCAGCACTCCGGCACGCCACACACCACACACCATACTGCAAAGACCTCCCAGCACCATTTTATCCTACTGATCCTGTCCTGTTCTGCCTCCTCCGTACTTTCTGTTTAGGTAACAGTATTAAATTTCATGATAACGGAGCAGGGATTACGCGAACAATTGCTGGCGATTGTGGTGGCTCACGAGCGTCCCGATTTGCAAGAGAAAAAGGAACAATTGATTATTGAGTCCGCTAGGAATCGAGATGCATTGTACACCATCGAATCGAAGATATTGGAGGTAAGTCTCTTCTTTCTGGCTCTTCCACAACTTATCCTGCTGGCATAACAAATGTTTTTATTCCTTCGCACACACTCTTTGAGAGCTTTGCCAGCCTCCACATTCACATCTCGCATCCACAACTGCTCGATTCCATTCCACTCCGCTGGCTCAGCCAGCTCTGCAGTTTCAATTAGAGCCGGGCGAGCAATTTATGCTTTTGTGCCTGGCCAATGACAATTCAATTAACCGGAATCAGAGCGCTTAAATCGCCAACTTAGCCGTGGGCTATCCAACAGCAAGAGTAGAGAGTATATCTTAACTGGAATAAAAGTTTGGCTTTCCACTTCAGTAATGCGAACAAATACCTTACCACCAGTATTCCCAACACTACTTTTGTTAGCTCCTATAGATCGTATAATAACTTCATATATTCTCTAGGTCCTGTCCAGTTCCGAAGGAAATGTGCTCGAGGACGAGAACGCCATCAACATTCTATCCTCGAGTAAGATCCTCTCAGAGGACATCCAGGAAAAGCAAGTAATTGCGGTGGCCACCGAGATTGAGATCGATGCAGCCCGACAGCAGTACATTCCAGTGGCCAAGCACTCGGCCATCCTGTTCTTCTGCATCAGTGAGCTGGCCAACGTGGACCCCATGTACCAGTATTCCTTGGCCTGGTTCCTCAATCTCTTCGTGGGCACCATTCTCAAGGCGCCCAAGTCGGACAATCTGACCGAACGATTGGGGAATCTCAATGACTACTTCACCAAGTCCATCTACACGAATGTGTGCCGCTCGCTGTTCGAGAAGGACAAGTTGGTCATTTCGCTGGTCATGTGCCTGGGCATCCTAGTGTCCCAGGGACGGGTAGAAAAGACGGCGCTGCTGTTCTTCCTCACCGGAGGCATTGGCTACAAGACCATTCCGCCGAATAAGTTTCCGGGTTGGCTGCCGGACAAGTCCTGGGCAGCGGCTTTCAGGGCCGCCTCGGATCTCGAGGGGTGAGTGTCGGATCTTGTAGAGAATTTTCCTCATGGTTCTCGTTTTCTTATGTGGCTTTTAGCGTTAAGACTCTTGTTCAAAATATGGAATCCAATACCGATGCCTGGCGCGCGTTCTACGATGAAATCAATCCCGACCAACTGCCCCTGCCAGCACCTCTGAATACAGTAAATGATATGCTCTACCTGATCGTCCTCAAGGCCCTCCGTCCGGATAAACTAGTGCCTGCCGTGCGGGTAAGTGGGGCCCGGGCGGTCCATGTGTGCATTTAATACCCGTCCGTGAACCACATGAACCTCGTTTATCCCCCAGGCCTTTATTACCCGCAACCTGGACCGGTCGTTTGTGGAGCCGCCACCCTTCGATTTGGCGGCCTCGTTCGCCGACAGCTCCCCGAAAATTCCTTTGGTGTTCCTGCTCTCGCCCGGATCGGATCCCATGGCCAGTCTCTTCATGTTCGCCAAACAACGTAACATGTACGACAAGTAAGTTAATTAACGAGAGTGGCTCATATTTCCGTGTCCGTGTCCGTGGTGGTGGTGGTGGGTGAACGGATGCCGTCGCTGCTTCTTGGGGTGGTGGTAGCGGCATGTTTTCGATTAAGCGCGACATGTGCGCCTTGTCGATATGTGTGTCCTCCAGGCCACCTTGCGCCACCCACCCTAGGACTAAATTTAAGAAAATTTATGCTAAACTCATTATTCCGCCGAACAGATTGAAGACCATCTCCCTGGGCCAGGGACAGGGTCCACGGGCCGAGAAGATGATCATAGAGGCCGCCCGCCACGGGCAGTGGGTGGTGCTCCAGAACTGTCACGTGGCCTTCAGTTGGATGGGTGACCTGGAAAGGATCTGCAACGACACCACCCTAACGGATGGAGCCAACCACGACTACCGTCTGTGGTGCACCTCGTACCCCAGTTCCGTCTTTCCCGTCTCCGTGCTGCAGAACTCCGTAAAGATGACCAACGAGCCGCCCAAAGGACTGCGCGCCAATATGCACAGGTCCTTCACATCGGATCCGCTGATGCGGGACAAGTTCTTTACCAACGCCTTCCTGTTCTCGGACCAGGCCAACAAATGTTGGCTCAGGGGTGTCTTTGCCCTGGTGTTCTTCCACGCAGTGGTCCAGGAGCGACGAGAATTTGGTCCTCTGGGTTGGAATATTCCCTACGAATTCAATGAGTCCGACTTGAAGTAAGTATAAGGTTTATAAGTATAAGGTAAAAAACTATAGGTTTTACATACCTCTTACAACCACAATCTTTTAATTTATTCAAGTGATTAATTTATTTTTTTATGTTTTTTTTATGAGGATTTGGGAAAGAGCCATAAAAGAGCAGTAAAATTCTAACAAGTTTATCTTTTTAAACCCTAAACTTAATCATAAATTAATGTTTTATGTCCGCATTTTATAGATAATACATATAGTTTCATCAGTAGTATATAATACAAAATATCTTTCCCTTAGAATTTCTCTCCTACAGCTGAAGATGTTCATCACCCAAAGCCAAAGTATACCCTTCCGAGGACACGTTTATTTGACCGGAGAGTGCAATTACGGAGGTCGTGTCACTGACGACAAGGATCGCCGATTGATCCTATCCTTGCTGAATATGATATACAACCAAAACACCATCGAACAGGACAAGTGGGAACTAACTCGCTTTTTACGAAACATTACTAAAATAACTCTCGTTCCAGCTATGCCCTATCCCAGTCCGGTAACTATCGAGTTCCTTTGAGTCCAACCCGCCTCAACTCCATAGAGTATGTGTCCAGTTTCCCCCTGAGTCCCCAGCCAGAGGTTTACGGACTTCACGAAAATGCGGACATCAACCGCAATGTCAAGGAGACCAATGCGGTGGGTTTAAAGATATTTTACCTTTTATCTATGTTTAGTAAAATATTAAATTATTTCCCTTCAGCTTATTAGCGGCGTTCTGCTCACCCAAACAGATCTGATGGCCTCGGTCAAGGCCAGCTCAGTGGGAGGGGCCAAAGAGGATCCTGCCATTGCTATTTGCAAACAGGTCCTGGCCCAGATGCCCGAGGAATTCGACATTGACTTGGTGTCCAAGTCGTATCCCGTGATCTACACCAATTCGATGAACACGGTGCTGCGCCAGGAGTTGATCCGCTTCAACCGACTGATTTCCTACATCCGCAAAAGTCTGGTGAACGTGGGCAAGGCGGTGGTGGGGCAGATTGCCATGATACCAGAGCTGGAACGCACCCACGCCTCGATGGTCATTGGCAAGTTGCCGGCGGACTGGCTGAAGAAGAGCTATCCATCGTTGAAGCCATTGGGCAGCTACGTGAACGACCTTTTGGCCCGGTAAGTTTCTCCATCTCCAATTGCAGTCGTGTAACTGAGATGCACTGAGAAAAAGAAGTGTATGATTCCATTTAGTATATTCTCCACTATATCCTGCAAAGTTGAACTGCAAAGTTTTTCCGAGTGCCCAGTATAATACTTCTAGACATTCGGACTACCATCCATGGCATTGTATTGAGCTGACTTGAGTTGGCTGTAATGCGCCACGTGCGCTCCGTCCTGGGCTGAGTCCTTGGTCCTTTTTTTTCCTTCCTTGCCTCAATTGTGCAAATATAATAAATGTATACGGCACACACATCCGATGCTCTTCCTCCTGCGGTTGCTGCTACTGCCACTGCCATTCATGGCAAAAATCTTATTTGCTTTTGACATCAAAGGAGGTTGCTGTTTGTGTACTCCTGCTATTGCTCCAGCTCCTGCTTCTGCTCGGGCTCCTGCCCTGCTTATGTCCAAACGCTTTGTGTGCACTGTCCCGTTTCAATTCCCATGCCCTGTCCCAGTCCAGTTGGCATGTGCCATTTGCCCATTCCCATTGTTGTCGCATGTTTAATATTTATTAATAAATTGAAAAATAAGATAACTCATTGGCATTGCCCGCTCCGGGCCCGCTCTTACCATCCCGCAGGTTGGCCTTCTTCCAGGAATGGATAGACAAGGGCGAGCCATCGGTTTATTGGATTTCTGGATTCTACTTTACCCAGTCCTTCATCACGGGTGTGCTGCAGAACTACTCCAGAAAGAACCGCTTCCAGATAGACATGATCTTGATCGAGTTTGCCGTGACCAAGTTCGAGGTGCAGGTTCCCCAGGTTCCCGAAGTGGGTGCCTATATCCGGGTGAGTTTATTAGCCGTTTTATTATTCTGACGCAAAGCGAATGGAACTGAATTGAAACGAGTTTCTAAATTTAATTCAACACATGCCACACAGGAACAAAAAGAGGTCAACGATGAGACCAAATTTATTGAAGTAAGATTTGCTAAGGTTTTCTATTATTAGCTTGGTTTTTATTTTTGCACTGGTTGGTAGTTAGGCACTCATAATACAATCTTTTTTTGGATACATTTTGATAAATACTTTTAAATATTCTAATATGTTTGGTTTACCCTCCCATAGGGCATTTTCATAGAAGGTGCTCGCTGGAATCGCAAGAACAAAGAGGTGGACGAGTCCTTCTCAAAGATCCTGTTCGATACTCTGCCCGTCATCTACCTGCGGCCCGTTTTGAAAAGCTTGGAGGATCTGCCACGCGGAACTGGCGGCGCCGAGGCGGAGACTTTCTACGATTGTCCCGTGTACAAAACGAGCGAGCGACGTGGTGTCCTGTCCACCACAGGCCACTCGACCAATTTTGTGATGTACCTGCAGCTGCGATGCTCCCGGACAGCCATGCACTGGATTAACCGGGGCACGGCCTGCCTTTGCCAACTGGACGACTGATGGGGATTGGGAATGCCTACTGGGCGGCTGTCTTGTGCCTTCTGGCCGGACACAAAGGGCCGCCCCATGTTGTCCCAACTCTGTATGCCAGTACTACGTATTTTGATTTTATTTCGTTTGATTCCTGCCACCACTGCTGCCCGGGAAGCCCCAAAAGCGAACTGCGGTCCTATTTACTCTGTTGGCTCCTGTTTTCCGCATTCACCTGCAACCTTGCGCAGATCTGGGCCGCGGGACGTTTTTTGAGACCAGGAGGGGCCAATGCGCAGTGGCATTTTTCTGATGATGATGACGATGATGCTGATTGCCAGATATAAATTAAATATGCAGAATACTATACGGCAGGAGAGGACATATATATTTTTTATGTGCGCCATTTACAAATGAATAAACGAATGAATAAAGCGCCACCCCACCTCTGTGTGAACATATTTAAAATTGAGCTCGTAGACTGTTTTTTTTGCAGGGGGATCTGACCAGGAAACACGGCTAATGAAAGAAAGATTTCGGCGCTCGGCAGGAGGTTTTAAATCTGAATTACAACTCAACAGGATGTAATGTCCGAATCGCGCTTTAAAACACACTTGCTCACACACTCGAATCAATCACTTAATTTATAAAAAGCACATGCCGTTCTATTCTTAAAACCAATCTCCATATCAAGACTTTGGACAGACAGTCCACTCGAAGTTCCATTGCCATTGCCATCGTCGAGAGGTGCTTCATCATCTAGAATGGATGAAATCCATGTGAGTGGGCGACTGTTAAGCCGTTTTTGCTTATCCGCAAGATTTATTGCGTGCTCGCGGCTCAATTGGAGCATCCAGCACGAATTAAAATTAAAATTATAAATTGAACAACGAATGTGGCGGGGTCTTAAATCACGGCGCTATTAATAGAAGCCTAATGGAGCGTGGCCGGCGAAAACCACGTACGAAAATAGCCACACTCGATGGCTCAACCTTAGACTCTTGTCCATCAATGAGCATCAATCCGATCTTCGAGTGGATCGAAGTTAACCTTAAGCCCCGGAGATTGGCGATCCGAGATCGAGCGTCGAATGCCGAAGACTGAAGATGGAGAGCCTCCAAAAATCACACAGACTATCGAATTGAATGAAAAGCGGCGACTTCCGCTTGCAATTACCATGGAATGACACAAATGTATCTCCGAATGGCAGACATAAATCGATGCAAATATACCGCCGAGCTTTTGTTCCATCTGCCTACGAATGAGTGGATTCACTGGCATTGTTTACTTTCGTTTTGTTTGCTGGCAGCTGGCCGCGCTAATCATTTTTTATGGCCGTCTCCTCAGCTAGCCAGCTAGAGTTCAATTGGTGCTTGAGACACTTTTTGACAATAGCAACTAGACAATCCGCATCACCATTTTCGGCCCCCGGACAAGAAGAAGCCATCGATCCATCGATCGATGCGGTAGTTCGTGGTTCGCGAACCGGTTTCCCCGGCGATCATCGTAGCTCATCTCATCTCATCGAAACCAAAGTGAATGGAATGGACATCGGCCAGCCGAGAACTTTTCGCGCATTTTGTGTATAAATAGTGTCGTTGGGTCTGGTTTCGAAACAGAATCAACTTTGGATTAATCTAATAGACATCGTCTTGGATCTTCTGGGAAAATGGTTAGTTCTCTCTGGTCCACAACGAGTCCTGCGACCAGCACCTGGACTAATCTTAAATCCTTGCCTCTTACAGAAATTCTTCGTCATTGCCTTCGCTGTGATCGCAGCTGCTTCGGCGGCTTCTATTGCCACGGATTACCTGCCACCCGTGGACAACAACCTGGAGGCTGCCTCCGAGGTGGTCGAGCTTTCCGCCGACCAGGGCGCCCTTGCCGATGATGGATACCGCTACAAGACCGTGCGCCGCCTCAAGCTCCGCCACCGCCGCGATGTGAACGAGCTGTCTACTGAGTACCTGCCCCCTGTGGAGGCTGCTTCCGAGGAGGTTGCCGTCGAGACTCCCCTGGCTGATGATGGCTACCGTTACAAGACCGTCCGCCGTGTGATCCGTCGTCGTCGTGACGTCAACGAGCTGCCTTCCGGAGAGTACCTGCCCCCATCTGAGGAGATCGCCGTTGCCCCCGCCGCCACCGAGGAGTCCGCTGTCCTGGCTGATGATGGTTACCGTTACAAGACCGTCCGCCGTGTGATCCGTCGCCGTCGCGACGTCAACGAGCTGCCCTCTGCCGAATACCTGCCCCCTGTGGAGGCTGCTTCCGAGGAGGTTGCCGTCGAGACTCCCCTGGCTGCTGATGGATACCGTTACAAGACCGTCCGCCGTGTGATCCGTCGTCGTCGTGACGTCAACGAGCTGCCTTCCGGAGAGTACCTGCCCCCATCTGCCCCCACCGAGGAGTCCGCTGTCCGCTGCCAAGCCGCCGCCCGCACTCAAGAGCTCGCCGTACCTGCCCCCAGCTGCCACCGAGGAGTCCGCTGTCCTGGCTGATGATGGTTACCGTTACAAGACCGTCCGCCGTGTGA
Source organism: Drosophila pseudoananassae pseudoananassae (assembly GCA_018153035.1). Classification (NCBI taxonomy): domain Eukaryota; kingdom Metazoa; phylum Arthropoda; class Insecta; order Diptera; family Drosophilidae; genus Drosophila; species Drosophila pseudoananassae. The sequence continues at coordinate 428,816 of JAECXR010000068.1, read as the reverse complement.
TCCGTCGCCGTCGTGACGTCAACGAGCTGCCCTCTGCCGAATACCTGCCCCCTGTGGAGGCTGCTTCCGAGGAGGTTGCCGTCGAGACTCCCCTGGCTGATGATGGTTACCGTTACAAGACCGTCCGCCGTGTGATCCGTCGCCGTCGTGACGTCAACGAGCTGCCCTCTGCCGAATACCTGCCCCCTGTGGAGGCTGCTTCCGAGGAGGTTGCCGTCGAGACTCCCCTGGCTGATGATGGTTACCGTTACAAGACCGTCCGCCGTGTGATCCGTCGTCGTCGTGACGTGAACGAGCTGCCCTCCGCTGAGTACCTGCCCCCAGTTGAGGAGGCCGCCGCTTCCGCCGTCATTGATGTGCCCGCCGAGGCCACGGTCCTGGCCGCCGATGGATACCGTTACAAGACCGTCCGCCGCCTGAAGCTCCGTCGTCACTAAGCTGCCGACTGGCCACCACCACCTACACACCCACAGCACTATCGATTGAGATTGTCGAGGATATTCCCAGAAGAAGTCCTACAACCGAAAGTCTCATGAAGACACTAACCATAAGTCGATCGTATTAGTCAATTTGAATCCGTCATGACAAATCCCAGTACAAACACGAATTAACAATAATAAAAATTTTTAAAACAAGACTACTAAAGTTTTATTTGAATATAATTAAGAGTTTAATGGGAAAATCAACTTCAATTAATGTGTGTTTTTGAATAATTGGGAATAGAATTAGGATTGACTAATACAAAATGATGTTTAGCCATTTTTCGTATTTTCGTTTTTTTTCTTAACTTAAAATCGGATATTTATCGCAAACGTCGGATATAGTGAGCCGATCCTTATGAGAATTTCATAAATTAACGAATTTATTAGAAAACAAAGTAAAGAAGAAAGTCCCAAGATAGAAATCTTTACAATTACCAAAGTTTTAGCAAATAACATTTTCGATCGTTTAGTTATATGGCAGCTATAGGATGTAGTTGGCCGATATCGGCCGTTCCCACTTTTATACTGCGTGCAAAGGAAAAAAGTTGTATGCAAAGCTTCAATTCCATACCTTTAAAATTGGCACTATCGTTAGAAAAAGATAGACAGACGGACGGGTTTTCCACATAGTGATGGCTATATCTTCCCAAATCCTGATCCGATTATCAAGCGGAGTACCTTAATCGATTTCTAGGTCGATTCTCCGCCATTCTACATTTAAATCCTTATACAAAATATTTTTCAGATTTTTTGTCCATTTTTCGTGATGGGATCCCTTGAAAATGGGGTTTTCCCCTATAGGGTCCACACTGATGGCTATATCTTTCTCAATTTTTATCCGATTCTCAAGCGGAGTACCTAAAACGATTTCTAGGACGATTCGCCACCATTCTGCATCCAAATCCTGAGACAAAATATTTTTCAGATTTTTTGTCCATTTTTCGTGACGGGATCCATTGAAAATGGGGTTTTCCCCTATAGGGTCCACACTGATGGCTATATCTTTCTCAATTTTTATCCGATTCTCAAGCGGAGTACCTTAAACGATTTCTAGATCGATTCTCCGCAATTCTACATTTAAATCCTGAGACAAAATATTTTTCAGATTTTTTGTCCATTTTCCGTGATGGGATCCCTTGAAAATGGGGTTTTCCCCTATAGGATCCACACTGATGGCTATATCTTTCTCAATTTTTATCCGATTCTCAAGCGGAGTACCTTAAACGATTTCTAGGACGATTCGCCACCATTCTGCATCCAAATCCTGAGACAAAATATTTTTCAGATTTTTAGTTCATTTTTCGTGACGGGATCCATTGAAAATGGGGTTTTCCCCTATAGGGTCCACACTGATGGCTATATCTTTCTCAATTTTTATCCGATTCTCAAGCGGAGTACCTTAAACGATTTCTAGATCGATTCTCCGCAATTCTACATTTAAATCCTGAGACAAAATATTTTTCAGATTTTTTGTTCATTTTCCGTGATGGGATCCCTTCAAAATGGGGTTTTTTCCTATTGGGTCCACACTGATGGCTATATCTTTCTCAATTTTTATCCGATTCTCAAGCGGAGTACCTTAAACGATTTCTAGGACGATTCGCCACCATTCTGCATCCAAATCCTGAGACAAAATATTTTTCAGATTTTTTGTCCATTTTTCGTGACGGGATCCCTTGAAAATGGTCCACACTGATGGCTATATCTTTCTCAATTTTTATCCGATTCTCAAGCTTAAACGATTACTAGATCGATTCTCCGCAATTCTACATTTAAATCCTGAGGCAAAATATTTTTCAGATTTTTTGTCCATTTTCCGTGATGGGATCCCTTCAAAATGTGGTTTTCCCTTATGTGGCCCAAAGTGATGGCTATATCTTTCCCAATTCTCATCCGATTCTCAAGCGGAGTATCTTAAACGATTTCTGGATCAATTCCCCACCATTCTGCTTAAAAATACTGAGACAAAATATTTTTTAGATTTTTTGTCCATTTTTCGTAATGGGATTTCGTGATGGGAAGTTTTTCCATGTGTATTGCTGACCTCAGAAAATACCAAAGCAGAGAGCGGTACGAAACACATTCTTATCTTATCTATCTGTCGGATACATGTCGATAAGATACCAGCACCTGCCGCTGAATGCAATAACACACAGGTTTTTAGTTCCACTTTGGAGTTGAGGACGTGCGCGTTACAAACTTGGCCAACAGCTAACAGCTAACAGCTAAAAGCGAGAAGACGTTTTTTAAGCGAACGAACTGAACGAACGAGCGACGGAAATGAAGTTGGCTAAGAAGTGCTCCACCTACTTGGTGATATGCCTGGGTAAAGTTCTGCATATGATTCTGCCAAGTTTTTGAGTTTTGCGTATCTTTGAGATACTTTTCGCGAGTGCCTGTATGTGTTTGGGTCTGCGCCGAAATAGCCATCAAAAAGCAGTGATGGTGCATCATAATGGCGGAATAGTTTTACTCCGTGTCAGTTTTCCGGCTAGTGCATCCAAAAGATACTCTCGCTCCCCACAGGAGTGCAGGTGTGGGATTTTAATGAGGCAACTTTGGCAATTGGAGACTTTAACGATGAGTAACTGGGCCAAGTGTGCGTCACACAATACGTGGAGACTTTTCTCTTGCCCAAGCCAACTCTACAAATGTGTTGGCGCTTATCAGGGAAACGGCTGCGATAAGCCCTGTTTACTTACTGTTGCCCCATCACAGCGGGCTTTTTGGGCGTGTTTTTCTTGGGCGTGATGACTCAGTGAGCTCAAGGGGAAAATCAAAGAAATTCCAATCGAAATGTGAATGAATTTCTGCCTTGCAGTGAGTTATTTCAAGGACGGACAAAAGATTTCAACAAATTGTTTGAACGACAGCATTCCAAATGTCCTCAATTAAATTGATGATTTATTCGGCAGTTAATAAATTCGAAAACATTTTCATTGGATTCATTAAAATTTGATAAGGCCGATAGCACAATACAGTTCAGCCGGAAGTGGTAAAAGCTCGGTAATCATTTGCCAAATAAATTATGAAATATCCCGAAAAAAATCACACTTTATTTATATATAATAGAAACAATTAATTTTGGTTAGTGGCCAGCCGATGAAATTCGGTCACGCATCTAGCCACATTCATTTGGCCTATGGTTTTTGTCACAGACCCCCATTCCATGAGTCAGCCAGTCCCGAGGGTTGGGCTAATCAAAGCCATCCAAACAAATCAATAGTGCACTAGACAGAAAACCGATTTCCATATTAGCTAACCTCATGTTTAATATTTTATGCGCAAAATACGACGAATGTGCCGAACCAAAACAAACAACCAAACTATCAAATTATTAATTAAAAATACATTTTAATAATTTTACGTGAAATCGAGTCTGACATCCGCAATGGAACAATGGCTAAGAATGTGCAAAAAGGCAACAAAGCCCTGTGTTCTGCCCTCCTTCCCCTCTAAATAAAAAAAAAACACCGATTCTTCTGGCCAACACAAATTTATCATCAAGTTGGCGCGCGCGCGCGATTTTGGCTCAATCGGAATCAGCAGTTTTTTGCGCTGCTCTGCTGGCTCTGTTGTTAAACATTTTCTCAATAATTAATTGTTAATATCTTAACAAGTCTTCGCGCTTCGGCCCCAGCATGTTGGAGAGATCCATATGATGAATGGCCTGGGTTCCACGCTGTTTCAATGAGTTCCGTTCCGAGCGGTTTGACTCGCTTTATTGCCTCGCTTGATGGATGCTTCAAAGCCATTGCCGCACTCGGAATCCAGCTCGGAATCGGAGTTGGAGTCACCATCGCAGCTGGCCACCTTCGACCACACGCGGCGCGTTCTTCAAATATATGTTCTGCGTCTCGGACAAATTGTTTTACTACCAACACGGTCGAGTGGCCCCTGTTTGGTACCCACACGGGAAAAAACAAAGTCTATCAATCAATTTTGAATTAATAGCTGAAACTAGTGGTATAAGAACTTATGGGATGATCGTTAATGACATACTTCTGCGGAGTATGTTTTTTTGGATAAGCAATATTGATTAGAGTTTAATTAATGAAAAGAGATTCCGTGATTGTATCCCAATTTTAAGTTCGATAAAATATGTCAAAATAAGAAAATATTTATTTCTGAACCTTCTTGAAGTATTTGCATAATTAAAATTATTTTTTTCAGTACTCCTGGCTTGTTGCATGCCGGAAACGGAGGCCACGCGACGCGTGAACCGCGGTCGTCGCACCCTCACCCGCAGATACTTCAGTAAGTCATGGCGTATACGTGATACATTCTCAAAAAGTTACTAATCTTTGATTTTTGCAGGCGGCCTTGCCATTCCCGGCTGGGCTCTGATAGTGTGTGTTGCCCTAGCGGAGCTACTGATTGGCGGTGCCCTGTACTTCATCCTGAAGAAGGTGATCCTGGACAAGGAGCCCGACGACAAGGCCGCTACGTACACGCCCGCCCCCACCACTTACACTCCGGCTCAGACCCATGACCCGGAGACCGTAACTCCCCCGCCCGCACAAGTGACACCCACGCCCACACACGCCACTGCAATCGCCTAATCGCCATCGGACACTCGCCATCCGGAAGTGTCATCCATAGCTAATAGTTCGATTCAATCCAATATAATCCAGTTCAAATGCCACCATAAACATAGCCATTTATAACCATTTAATTAATGCACAGCGGCTGTAAGTTCTGTGCCCTTTGTTTGCCTTCATTTTCGAATAAAAACATTTGCTGCCAATGTGGCGCCGACCTAACAACGCGCGGGATTATTGAAACGAGTTCACATTCACATGGCTAAGCGTTTGTCAAGCGATCATTTGGCTGGATTTTAGCATTTTATTGCAGCGGCTATGCGGCCCGATATCCGCCCCTTTTCGATCAAGTTTGCCAGACGATTGTCTGCACCTCACTCACGCTATTGGATTTTAATTGTTTCAAACTGGTTTTTGGTGGGCACTATACGGTGGGGTCTAGATTTCGGCGGAAATGAAAAGATCACTTCTTGAGACACTTAAAATGATAGCCTACTTTTAGGATTACTCTGGAGTAAAGATGGCGGGTTTCAAGCCAAAACAAAAGACGTTAAAGTTCAACATTAAGGAATTATTTAAACTTCAAGGTATTTCAAATTTCTGATGGTTTGAGATTATCTGGCCCTTGAAAATACTCCCATCTAGACTTGTATTTGAGGCTATATCGCTGACTGATTTTGATGCCACTTGGGAGGGGGAGGCACTTGAGCCGTTTTCTCGCTTTGCCGCTGACAAATCGAAATTTATTATAAACGCCATTGAAAAATCCCCAGTGTGCCACTTGAGCCAGATCTCTAAGCTGCAACAGAGGGAAACATAGAAGCCGAGTCGGAGAATCCCGGCCAAGTCGAGGGCCCGGCAGCCAAGTAGTTGTAAATGCCAACAATTGGCACAACCAGAAGCTTTTCCATAGCGACACGCCGCCGTGGGGCCCGGCGGGGTGGTGGGGCGGAAGGGAAAGTACGAAGGGGCGAAAGGGCCGGGGAAGGAGTCGAGTGGCGTAACCAAAGCGGATTCCAAAATTGACATAAAACAGACAAAAAGCGAATCGCTTAGGCGCAACCACCCGCAACCGAGGAGGAACGAGCCGCACCACCCACGGTGGCAGAGCCACACACAAGCACACGAGTGCAACGGCAGCCAAAAATTTTACAACGGAAGCAACACAAGAATGTTGCACAGAAGAAAAAGGATCCCGAGTGCAGTTTTAAAATAAAATATTTCATTTGGAATCTAAAAGTAAAATCAGAAGATATCTTTGTCGATATATCTATTTAGAAAAAGATTATATTTCTGGAAGCTGGACTGCATTTTCTTACTGTGTTATCCAGCCAACTAGGATACCTCTAAGGATATTTGGACTGGCGCAGCAAAGCCACACAAAAGAGTCCTGCACGCCGACTATGTTCCCGAAAGGACTTTCGCCCCGAATGGGAATGCAAACACTTTGCATATGGTCAGAGAGCCGTACTCCTGCAATTGTTATGCTGGGTCAGTCGGAGGACCTCCGGCGGGCGGGAGTCCTGGCGTTTGCAGCTCTCCGAGGAGCAGGCACTTGGCTGCAGTTTATGCGAGTGTTTGTGGGGTGTTAAAGTTTATCAACATATCGTCAACGTTGTTGTGCTGTTGTCTGACAACAGTGGCTCATATTTATTTATGGCTCAGCCTCCACTGGCCCCGACTCGTATTTCGGCCTGACCCCAACTGGCCGCAACTTGGCCGGATCTGGGCTCCGAGTCCAGGGATCTGGGTCCTGGGATGTGAGCTGGGTGGAGCACTTGTGGTTGAAGCTTTGGACTGTTAGCTGACAGTTTGGCAGCCGCTTCACAATGTTATCAAACTTTTTAACTGCCTCTCCGTGTGCGGTGTGGTGTGTGCTGTGTAAGGGTGTGTGTCGGGATGTGTATCTTCCTGGTATTCGGGGATTTAGACATGTACACTTGTTGTAAACAACAACATTAACAAGGGTTTTCCAGGACACTCATAAGCATTCATTGGAAATCCTTTTCGATTTATTTGCGTATTCAAACGGAAACATTTAAAGTGATTGCGGATGCAAATTTCCCTCCCAAGTAGGCAACAAGAAATTGCTCTGATGTACTACCTGTCCCCTCGACCTGGGGTTTCACCTCGTTTCTGTGCTTTCTCTCCTTTATCTGCTTTCTTTCTTTGTATCTGTATTTGTGGGTGTGTGTGTGGATTTTCAAGATCCGAGCGCGTGCCTGGCAACATTTGCGGTTTTTGCATAAACTTCACACATCTTCTTATGTGAGGGGTTTCCTTGGCCTTACCTTTTTATTGTTGCCAGCCAGCGCCATGAGAATTTCAATTTTCACACAGGTGCGCTTGTGTTTGTTGAAAAAATAAATATCAATCATACGCCCCAGTGGCCTTTGTAGGTTTTTGGCACAGGCCCCCCGACTTGCCGCATTTATGAGTTTTGTTTAATTTTATTTAGATGTTTGCTTTAACAATTAGTTGAATGCTTTCCCGCTTTTGAGCTGAAAAACCCTTTCTGTATCTCGTTTTTTTTTTTGGAATTTGAATCTTTGTAAGAAAAAGGGCACAAGTTACTCCAATTAAATGAAGTGAATGCACTGCGCGACTTACAATAAAGTAACTTAAGCAAATAGTTTGGCTTGGGCATCTGACGTTTCGTTATTTCAAACTATCAGAGCTTTTGGCACTTGCGTGCGAAGCGTCTCGCTTTTATATGCCCATCAAGTTCGCACTAAACCACTAAAAAAGGCTGTTAATCAGCTGAAATTGCTTCCAAAAATAAAGAAAAAACAAAAACACCGACCGAGGGGGCTCATCAATGAGCGGCGATCTGCGATCAGCGATCGAGTCAGATGCTCCACTTGAGCGGTAGTTTATTTTACTGCCGCTCGTTTCGGCTGACAGCATGTTAATTATTTCACTGACTTTGCCGAAAGTGAATGATAGCTTGCCGCAACGACAGTAGCCGACCGGCATTGTCTTCTGGATAGCCCACCCCCACTGTCGCAAGTGCCACTTGACCAGAACTGTGATTGCGGCTTATCAGTCAACACAAGGCACCAAGCAAGTGGCTCAACCGATTGGCCCAGAGTCAATAAAAACACCCTGAATGGAAATTCATTAAAGTTTAACCCTCAGCCACTTTCACCTTTCAGTCCATTCAACGCCGTTTATGCAAATCGCTCGGCTAGAACTCTAAAATGCAGTCTGAGGATAAATTTGTAACGAATTACCAATCAATTGACCAACGAAACAAACAAACCAAACCGAAGCCAGACTTTCGGGAAGGAGGGACGACCGCAAAGAGGTCTGGGCCGGAGCTTGTAAAACGATTTGGAATTGGGATTGAAATTGCAATGCAGCCGAGCCAAAAACAAAAACAATTTAAATATAATGGAACCACAACGACTCGGTCTCATGGGGGCTCTGTGAATAATTCAGCAAGAGCTGGAGCAGTTGCAGCAGAATCAGTAGCAGAAGCAGTGGCAGCGGTAACAAATTAAATCAAATAGTTATATCATGCGAGCAAATCGCTGTGGATATCGCACATACGCCCCGTTGACCGCAGACTCGAGTCGCGGCTACTTACGCGCCGCACTCATCGCTCCGGGCATCAGTGCGCGCCCAGTGCTCAACCGCAGTAGATCGCGAATCGTGAATGGGGATATATAGTCAGTAACACAAGAAACAATTTTGAGTGAAACTTTCAGAAATTTGCTAAAATATATAGTTTCTAAATGTAGACAACTATCTTAATCTTTTAAATTACTTACATGTTAAAAAATAAGTCTAATTTAAATGGCAAATTTCTGAATTTTAGTGAACCAACGTTAGAGTGTAAAAATCTGCTTTTCAATGCGAATGAGATACAGCTGAAAAGCGCACAAATATTTGCACATCAGTTGAGGAGAGCTCCGCCCCAGTCCGCAACAGCGACTTCCTGTCCCGGCCACTTACGGCTGCTAAATTCGCCGAACACGTGCTGCAGCGTCTGCGGCCTGGATCTAAAACTCCGTCTACGGTTTTAACTGGAACTCCAATCAGGAGCCGTATTTTTTTGTTGCTTCAGAGACCAGAACCAAGCCCCCTCCTGCCGCCATGCACTCGCCGGGTGCCAAAGTGTCGGGCTATGTCGTCCTGATGATTGTGCAAATAATTTTCCTGGTCCTATTCTGGCTGTTCGTGCGTTACGAAAAGGAACTCCTGCCGCCGGCAATCGATGCCGAAGACGCTGGATCAGCAAAGGAACACGTTTCAAAATATCCGCGTGAGTAGCAGGGATTTTGGCTTTCATTCCTCCAGATTTTTTTGCTAAAAGAACGATTATTTTTTATGGGTTGTAGAAAGTTAAAAACTCGCCCATTAGTGTTTTGTTATCAAATACAATGAATCATCCACTCCATATTTATTCTTAGTCTTGTCTCCGAGAATTAACCACAGATGTGTGAAAATAGTTATTGTCTGCTTTTTATTTATAGTTTATTTTAAAAATACTTATTTATGGTTAGTTAGATAGAATTTGATAACAGAATTCTGTGCCTAGCAACAGCTGGCATCAAAGCCCTTTCTTTCATATGCGATAATTTACATTCATGTTTCGGAACAAAAAAGTGTTCACCTTCCAACAGGGAGAGCCCCTAAAAAATACCCCCTAGGACGGAAACAGGTTTTATTTTTAGCTTCACCCCAACGAAATTACCGAGTAGATTTGCAAATATATTTATTTTAAGCCTTCAGCAGTTTGTGCTCTTGTTTGTTTTGTGTTGTTTTTAATGCGGTTAATTAACCATATTTGTCTAAAAACTTTGCTTATTTAATATAAACATTTTAAATAAACTGAAAAGTTAGTATGTTTGGCTGTAAAGTTATAATATTTCATATTGAAAAAACAAAACCTTTCAAAGCAGCTGAAAACAATTAAAATAGAAACACTGGAGTGAGCTTTATACCAAATGACATATAGAGCTATTACCCATGCCACCAGGAGCACCCTAGTCCTGCTCTATTTTTGCGGGGATGGGCAAGTGAAGTCCTGGAGAAGGACCCGTATTGTTTGCCAAGTGTTGGCGGGTCATAAATAAATGAAGTTCTTTTTCGCACAGTCTCCGCAGTCTTTTGGGTCCCGTGGCACCAATTCCATTAATTACTTTCTGCCACTGGAATATAATGTAGAATGTTCGGATACTACAGGCGAACCGAACTGGAATTCCGAACAATGGAGCACACACACACTCGCACAAATGAATAATTAAAGTCATTAATTTCAATTTATGCAAATGCGTCTGTAAACAACTTGTTGCAATTCATAATAAATAAATTAAACCGTATTTCACACTAATTGCACCCGCGCGGGCTCACACACATACTCTCACACACGCACTACGGGGGTGACTGGGTGGTGTGGATGGAGTGGGTGGTTCAAACAACATTGGGGACTCGGCCACCGCCTGGCCAGGCCAGGGTGTCTTGGTGCCTCGGTGACATCAATCTCAATGCAATTGACTTTTGGCAGCAGACAATTGGGCGGTTAATTGAAACGACTTGACTCAATTAATTGGCATCCCCATTGGCCACTCTTCATTGTCCTCTGGCCAGCCCTGAGCTAGGATGCTAACCCGTTTTCGCTCTCCCTCCCCGCAGAGTTCCAGGACATCCAGGTAATGATCTTCATTGGCTTCGGCTTCCTCATGACCTTCCTGAGGAAATATGGCTACAGTGCCACCGGCTTCACCCTGTTCATGGCCGCCCTGGTGGTGCAGTGGTCCGTGCTGATGAAGGGATTCCTTCACATGGAGGATGGCAAGATCAGGTAAGGACGAACATCCATTTATTAATTGCTTCGCCTTGCGGTCTCCTGTCCAAAACTGACAGTCGGCAAAGCAAACAAGCTCCAGAAATAAAATGAAGAAAAATGGCCTGGAGCCGGCAATGAATTCAAGCAATTACTTTAAATGAAGAAGTCAAGCCAGGGGTGGTGGTTGGGAGATTGTGTGGGTGGGCGAAGGGAGTTAAGTCAACCTGTACTTATTCTAAGTGAAATGGGCAACAATCTCAAGCCAAAGTCAAACGACAAACAAAGGACATGAAGCAGCAAACGAGTAAATGGATCCGACTTAAAAGTTCACTGGAAATGATTTCTTTTACGGAATACGGAAGCTTTTATACATAAATAGTTACTCTGAAAAAGGGCTTAAACTTTAAACATTAAATACAATTCTGCTTTAAAATAAATTATTACATAAAAGTAAATGCTTACAATATATTCTGAATAAGATTTCATTTAAAATATTTATTTTACGTGTAGAAACATTAACCACCACTGCAAATGGAAACGCTTTAAAATGTATTCCATTTCATTTGGCGGCCTTTTCTTGGACATTTTTGATGCGTAGGGGGCGTGTCACCTGTCGCTCGCCTTACTCATCGTGTTCCATGTTCCTTTCCCGTCCACAGCCTCTCCCTGGAGAACATCATCGATGCGGATATTGCCGCCGCGGTTCCTTTGATTAGCATGGGCGCCCTCCTGGGCAGGACCACGCCCATCCAGCTGCTCTGCATGTCCATCTTCGAAGTGGCTCTTTTCGCCGCCAACGAGTATCTGGCTCTGCACGTTTTCAGTGTGAGTTTATTTTTGAATGCCAATAAAAGTAATTGCTTCCCAACTAATTCGTTTTATCTACTCACTTTAAAATAATGAAAATACTGAGAAGCATAAAAATAGACAGTAATAATATTTACCTAAAAAATTATGCATGAAAACAAGTGAAAATAGGTCGCATTTAATGTGCCCTTCTGGGTCATATTATATGCCAATAAAATAGACATGTATACAATATATCTGGCACTAATTTTATGCGTTACAGGATGTATGATTTTTATCCTCGTAAATTATTCCAAAGTTTTACTTTTATTTTATTTAGAGGGATAGCTTTAAACCAATAATAGGTAAAGTTTTAAAGACTTTTTTGGTAGTTTAGCATTTATTATTTGTGCGTTTAGTTTATCAACAAAATATGTCAGTAAATTGCATTAATTAATTTATGATAAATTTTTCAAGTTTTTTTGTTTTTTCGTAAAGGGTTACATTTTAAAGTCTTCTTAATAATTTATAATTCTTTTTAATACAGATCTGCGACTGTGGCGGCTCCATCACAGTGCATGCCTTCGGCGCCTACTTTGGCCTGGCGGTGGCTCTGATGCTGCGCCCCTCGAGTGACCAAAACGAGGCCGGAAAGCTGGAGGGCGCCAGCTATACATCGGACATATTCGCCATGATCGGCACCACCTTCCTGTGGGTGTACTGGCCCAGCTTCAACTCGGTGCTGGCGGCTGGAGCCGGCGGCGAGCGAGCCATTTTGAACACGTTCTTGTCATTAGCCGCGGCAACAGGTGAGTCACGTGCCCCGGCAATTAGCCAAGACTCAAGTGGAGGACAGCTGGAGGACATACTCCGTGTAACGCCCCTCACATCCTTCGGGCAGTCTTCGTCCACTCATACTTGCGCATATCTTCACGCTCGGCGAGGGCATTCCTCCGGCTAGCTTTGTTAATTATAATGTTGGCGGGCCTATTAGCACGGCTACCGATGAAATTGAAAAGGCCCAGAGCCATGGTCCTGCCGGCTCCTTTAGGTCCTTGTGCATGCGCCTCACAAACTAATTAAATGTCAAATAGTTTCGTTAACACATTTGAAAATTTATTTTGAGCACGTAGCACACATAAAAACGAACCGAATGGCATCGGGTGCTGGTGTGAGCGTGGGTGTGGGTCAGCCTGTCCGGCATTTGCTTAGCCATATCGAATAGAGGACCAGGCCCTGGACCAGCTCACACATAGAAAATGTGCTAAAAGCAGCACCACATCCCCTGGTCAGGGCTCAGGGATTCCGGTCTGGGGTCGGGATCTGCCTCGGTTGACTCGCTCGGTTAATGTAAATAACAAAACACAAATTAAATGTATACAAAGGATACCCAGCAGCAGCGGCAACAACAGCAAAAGCGGTAATAATAGTAAGGCCAGCAGCTGAGATAAGCCAAGTAGAGGACGGCGACACTTGGCTAGCTGTGGCCAGAGCTTCTGTGTTCTGGCCATTTGGCTCTGCTCTTCTGGCCATGGTATTAAAGCCCTCACGTAACAGCAGTGTAGGCAGCACCTAAAAAGGCACATGAGTAGGGTGGATGAAAGGGGAAACCCTGGTCGAAAGGAAGGTACTCTTTATTTCTATAAAAATATTAAAATATAAAACTAAATATGACAAAGTTACTTAGCACAGACAGCAAGGTTTTGATTTTCTGATTCCTGTTTGCTTCCAATTTTTCTCAATTTCAAGATTTATTTTCAAAAATAAATACTTGTTTGCTGGAGACTTTATTTGAATAATTTAACTTCTCAATATTTTTAGAAACATATGCACTGCATTTGCGTTTTTTCCTTTTCCGAAAAAAGTTTCTTTTGCAAAAAATTGAGTCGGCAAATTGAGTCATGAATTCTACTCTCAACAGAGTGCATATTCAAATTTAGTGCAAATTTATCTTTGACCAGATGAAACTTAATCAATGGATTCCAATCTCTGCTGCAGGACGGGATGACCCCATCCCATAAATAGATATCGTAGAGTATCCACTGGAGGTGGAGAGGGAAAGTGGAGGCCTGTCGGAGCATTTTATTCGGAAGGATGTGCGATTAGTTGAGTCAACGTGCAGCGTTTCATTGCCCCCCGTATGTTGCAATGTACTTTTCTCCCCTCACAGACCCCCACACCCGTCATCCATTCAGTGGCCGGTTGCTTGGCTCACTAGTTGTTGCCTTAATTAAACTAAAGCTGGGATTCAGTTCGATGCTGAAATTAGAGGCGGTCTGGTGGGTGTGGTCCACGGTCCCATGTCGGCCATGTCGGCCATGCGGGCGGACATGCATGGTCTGGCTAGGAGACAGCAGGCGGCAGGAGGATGGCAGGGTGGATCAGACGACGCCATTTGGTGTCCGAATGCGGCGCCAACAGCAAAAATACGCCCCAGTTGTTGTTTTCACACCAGGCACAAAATGAGCCGGAGAGTCGTCTGGGCCTTCTCCTGGGAAAGCAGAGAAAAAATATAAAAACTAAAACATAATTATTTACTTTAACTAGATTTTAAAAATGTTTAATAACTAGTATGAATTAGTGCATTATTAAGACTATTTATTTGTCTTATAAAGGTAGAATATTTTTGAAGATTAGTAGTTTTTTCTCAGTGCCTGTTTTAGGTTTGGGTCTGGTTAGAACTCCAGTTTGGTCAGCCAGGCGGCTTTTTCGGGGCAACGCAAAATGAGGGGCGACACCGAGGACGGAGGCTGCCCGCATTGGCCAACAACGTTAAGCACAAAACACATTTTACAGTCGCAAGTGACACCATTGGCGTTAATTTAAATTGTTTAATGTTCGAGCAGCAGAAGCAGGACCAAGAACCAAGAACAAAAACAAAAACAGAAACAAAAACAAAAGCCAGCACAAACAAGTGAAATCCTGAATCTCGGATATGCCGTTGGCTTGGCTTTGGTTTAGTCCTCGAGCTGGGAAAGGACAAGAACGTGGACGAGGACGAGGACGAGGACGAAATGAGGGCTGTAAAAAAGCTGTTTAATTGATTTTTAAGCCAGAATTTGCTGTCCTCGTTGTTTTGTGTCGCCCGGACAACGTCAAAAGCTGTTTTGAAATTGTTGCGGTTCCTGCCACATGCCTCCACATGCCCCCACTCCATCTGGTTGAGATTTGCCTTACTTATTTGCAGTGGCCAACCGACGCCTGCCCTCAACTAATTTATGCAAATTATTATGGCTGCAACATATGCTCCGCCATAAAATGGAGATTTTTAAGTATTTAGTGTTATTCAGCCGAGATTTATGCTGGCTGCCGGTCATAAACTGAAGCGTCCTTGTTGTAGTGCGGTGCTGGATGGTACTGGGTGGAGCGGTGTGTTTCTCTACGCTGTGGCCAGCGGAAAATCAGAAAAGCCCTGGGGGCCATCCGGAAAATACTGGAAATCCGGGGGATCTTGGCACTGTCGTGTTTACATTTTTATTAGTTTTGTGTTTATTGCAAAAGTGTGGTTCTAGACCAGAGGCAGTGGCCGTGCCAGTTGGGTGTGTCATTTCTGCTGCCCGAGTGATTAGCAAAGCTGGCTGTCAGTGTCGTTGGCCCACATTCATAAACAAAGCTGAGTTTCACATTACAGACTGTTTCAGATTTAATCCTGTTAAATTAAAGTTTTTAATCTGTTTATCGTTCTTTGGAAGAACTTACTTTCAAATGAGGGAATGTTATAGTTGAACTACTGGTCGTATACTTAATATTTATGAGGAAATAGACTAAAAGACTTTGATCTTTATATAATAAATATTAATTATTAAAAACTTATCGGTTATTTATTAAGGAAATCTTTAACATACATAAGTGTCAGTTTCATAGGCCATTTTAAAGAGCTAATAAACCAAAAAAATAGGGAAAATCCTTTGCCGACCAGTTGCATTTTAATGAACTTGCCTAAAACTCATTCAAAAATCACGTAATTAAACCATCCCACCTGGGAAGCATTCGAAATAGACTCTTTGCCTTCAATTGAAACCATAACCGTGAGTCCTGACTCCGGACTACCACAGACTCCCACCTCTATTCGGCTGCATTCTTATTCGTGCCATTTTCACCCTTTCGCTGCGTATCCTTCGTTCCAGTGACCACCTTCGTTGTATCCGCGCTTGTCAGCCACGAGAATAAATTGGACATGGTGCACGTGCAGAACTCGACTCTCGCCGGGGGCGTGGCCGTGGGCACGGTGTGTAACTTGCTGCTCGGCGCCCATGGAGCCGTCTTAATTGGCATTATCGCCGGCACGGTCTCGGTGCTCGGCTATCGCTATTTAACAGTAAGTTTGGCGGGATTCACAGTCCCTAGTACTAAAGATACCTTGACAATTATTATTTCACATATTATAACAAAAAAATTCTTTAAGTTTATATTGTTATAAAAAAATTTATATATTATTATTGAGTATTATTTATTGTATAAAATATAACCCACCTATTACACTAACAGCTTTTAGGGATAGGGTAAAAAAAACTTTCAACGCACTCCATGTTAGCGTCTATTCCAGGGGTGCCCAAGCTCAGCATACGGCAGAGCAAACTCGAATACCAATGCAAAAAATTACCAATACATTAAAGCTAGAAATTTTTTTAGTCATGTCGGTATACTGAAAAAATTAAGTACAATTTTCAATGGAAAAAATTAATACACAAATATTTATGAAATAAAAATTTAAAACTGTAATAAAGTTATAAATAAAAGAAATTCATAGCTCAGATGTTAACCATTCTATTTGAGATCTCAACCAAAGGTAATTTTTCAGTGAAAAGTTTTCGGTAATACAAAAACAAAGTGCCTTTGTATTAGTACGAAAAACGAGACACTATACAATTGTTGTTGTTTAACTCAAAAACGAAAAATGTTGTTGTATTTAGCCCTTGTCTATGCTACGAGCCACACACGTATATGAAATTTCATTTCCCATATAACGAGCAATTCCAACAACAAAGGAGCTCCGAGAGCAATGGGGCTGGGCACCCCTGGTCTATTCATATGCCAGTAGTCCTGGATGGAAGTCGCGGTGAACGAAAATTTTTGGGGGGAATAGGATGTAGAACTAGAACTATCTGGCTGGGGCTTCACTTTAATTAGTGCGCCCAGGAAAAATGCGACGCTAATGAGTAAAGTTTGTTGCCCGCCGGTCAGCCGCAGCCGTAGCAGGATTTTATTCCGGACAGGGACATCGTCCTGGAACCAGGCCGGATTGCCATTTGCATTACAGCCACACGAAATAGAATTCCGTGTATGTGGATGTCCTTTTACCTGGAGCTGTAAATACATTTTTTGACCTCTTCAAGCACTAGCATAACTTTGAAAAAATTTAAGTTATTTGAAAATGGTTCTTGTTGAATGAAAAAAAGAGAAAATGGGTAAATCGCTGAATCGTATTCCAATTATAGTATGTCGCTAACAAAAGCTTTATCTGAAAAAAGAGGATTGATTTTCCATTGACGCCTCTTTGTTAAATTATTGGCATTGTGTTGTTTTTCAGCCCTGGATGACTGCCAATCTGCGGCTGCACGACACCTGTGGCGTGCACAATCTGCACGGAATGCCGGCCCTGATTTCCGCTATTGCCTCTGCCATTTACGCCTCCATGGCTACCTCTGGCGACTATCGATCGGAGCTGCAGGACATCTTTCCGGCCATGGTCGGCACCAACGGAACAGAGACCAAAATCATGGGCGTAAGTTTTCCGAGTGCATCTCTGATCTCATATAATAATGCATTTTTCTTCAGGGTCTTGGCCGAAATGCCAGTTCGCAGGCAGGTTTCCAATTGTTCGGCATTGTTGTGACCCTTCTCATTGCCATCGGTGGAGGCATTTTAACAGGTCTGTATCTGAACCAGTTAATGAGTTCATTATCCTTACTTTATAAATCAAAAAGGAGCCGTTTTGAAGTACACTAGCTTCCGGAATCTGAAGAAGGACGAACACCACCAGGACGAGCATTACTGGGAGGTTCCTGCCGTGGAGAACAAGGAGGAATAGTTAAGTTTTGTGCCTGCCCCCAGAAATTGATTCCAGCTCACTGTCTGCGCCTCAACGACTTACGATTACTTTATTATTTTATTTACATTTTATTTACTTTACGAAATGCATGTATTGTCCTTGAGCCTTGCACCTCCAACCCTCTCAACCAGCAAAGTTTACAAAATCGTTGCCATTTTCGTTTTCCTCCCACGCTCTGCACCCGCTTTTTGCTGATTTGATTTGCCGCCTTTTTTGCAGTGAACTAGAAAGAGTTGACGAGCTTTTGTCGTAAGCCAAAATACCCAGGCGACATCAACAGGACAATGGATGCCAGCCAATCCTTTTGTTGTCCTTGCCAGCTCCGCCTAATTTTTGTAGACATTTGTCGCATTTAATTAAAAACTCCAACAATTTACACATTTAATTAGCGTAGTGCACAACGAAAAGCCCAACACAACACAAAAACAAAATCAAAAAAATCAAAAAAAGTATTAGCAATAAAAATATTTTAAATGTGACATTGCCTCTCTCTCTCTGCTCCAATCCCCCGCACGACTGCCCCGCATGTGTTTCGCAAATTTTAATGGAATTAAAATTATACACATAAAATCCAACAACGAACGAACGACCAACAATGGCGGTACTACTGGGTGCTGCTCGGGTGATGGCGAAAAAGTTTAAATATGCTCGCCAAACTTTTGGATGATGCGAATGCCGCCAATGCCGCCGCCGTCGCCGTTGCCAACTATGGCCCCAACTCCGATTCCCAGGCTGCTGCCAACTTTAATTGGCGCCCGTTCCTGCTGCGCAACTGGAATGCAATTGTCCCCGCCAACAATTTGTATGTGCGCAGAGCTCTGCATTAGAGCCCGCTAATTAACTGGCCCAAGACAAAGTGCTTGGCTAATTAGCCGACTTTTGGCCACCGAGACACTGAGACAACGAGACACCAAGACCCAAAGACATCGTCTTGGATCCAATTCCTCGCCAGTCCGATCCGGTCAACTTGGACGGCTCAGCCGGCGATTAGCGCACCTGGTGCCCGAGGCAAGTAATCGCCGGACAAAAGCGAACCAAGAATAATGTCTTTCGAACGACTTGCGATAAGCTGGCGGCCAACTACTTAACTTGGCTTTGTCACCACAACCACACACACTCGAGGCACACAGACACCCAAGCAGGACACAAACAAGACAAAATATAAACAATGCCCAAAAGGCAAACAATTACCGGAAAAAGTTCAACAAGTTTCAATAAAAATTGTCAGCCTGTCAAAGACTTGGTTTCTTGTTTTTACTCATTTACAGCCATAGAGATAAACACTATTGGTAAGAGATTTTAGGGCAGTTCTGATACCCGTCATTTCTAGAATTGGTTAAGTTTGACTCTAGTTCAAAGTAAAAGAAAAACTGATGGAGCTTTAAAAACAAATCTTTTAGAATATCTTTCAGAAATCAATATTATTGACCTTTTATAACAGTTTAATATTTTTCTAAAAAGAATATATACGATGTCTCTTTTACAAAAATTTGTTTTTCTAAATTAAAACTACATATAACCTTCATCCTCCGGTAAAACCAAATATTAAAACGCACCTCTTGCCCACCGAAAATCAACAAAGTTTAATGAATCCCAATAAAAGATGTCCTTTGCAATAAAATGTGACGTTTTAAAAGGATCTGTTGACACAAAATCCTTGTAATTGGCTTTTTCGTTTTGCTTTTCTATCAAATGGCCAAGAACATCATTGATTCAGATCTAAGGCTAACAAAATACTCTTAGTATTCAAGTTATATGAAGTGAGGCAAGGCCCTAATATTTGTTGGATGGCCTCCCAAGCATGGAAAGTGGTAGTAGCCGAGTAGGCAAATGAGTGGCCAAAGTGACTGCTTCTGTTTCCACAGCTCCTGTTTGACTGCCAGACGAGTCTGGCAAGTCCAGGAGGTCCTGGACATGGGGAAAGTCCTCTGAAAGGAGAAGGGGAGTCCGGGGCAGGAGACAGAGTAGATTGTGCAATTTGGCAAAGTATTCCCCGGTGCACCGTTCTACTCTTTGGGCGGACAGACGCTGACGTCTCTGTCGCCCTTGTGGTTGGTTTTGAAAATGCACTGGAAGAAATATAAAAACATGGTTAAAATAAATAAATGTTTTATATTTCAAAATCGTTAAGATTTTATTTGAAAATTTATTAAAGAAATTTTAGTACCAAACGAATCTGAAGTTTTAAAGATTTTTTTCAAAGTTAGCATAGTTTTTTCTCAGTGGAGGCCTTTGTCAGTGTCCATGTCTAAGTGCTGTTTTATTGCATGTGGTCGGTTGGTCGCCGACCCGCCCGACCTCTCAATCCTTCGATGGCCGGGTGCCGTTTGAGTTTGCCATTCGGCAGGCCAGACAGGCAGCCGGCGGACACTCACACGTCTATAATAATAATTAACAGCCTGAAACTGAAAGGAAAATATGTCGTCAGTCCCAATTTTCTCCTACCAGAGAAGTTCTTGTCTTTCTTTCACAGAGCCACGGAGTATGTGGCATATTTTATGCATGCCCCACCGCTGACGACAACTGTCGACTGTCGCCTGTGACATGGCTGCCATAAAAAGTGCAGGCAGGAGCAACAGGAAAAGGACCAAGGAACGGCAACAACAGTGCTGCAATTAAGGCAACTTTAAGCGCGTTGACAACTCTGCTGGCGTCCCGACATTGACTTTGTTCTTCCTTCATCCTGCTCCTTGCCGCTCCTGCGACTGCCACTGCCGCTGCTCCCCAATTTTTCCCAACTTGTCGTCTGAGGCAACAAATTGTTGGCCATAGTTCTTGCCATTCTAGCTGCTTTTGCTCCGGATTCCAGAATGTTGGACGAGCTCAGCAGCTGGGGATTTGTTGGTGTTAGTGTTAGTTTTAGAGCTCCTTGTTATACCCTGTTAATAGAAGAAATCGAGGGTATATTGGGATAATTCAACTACTACACGAAGAGATTTTGGCAATTAAAGAACGAGTTAATTGTTTGATTTGCTTTGTAAAGTTAGTTATAAGAATTTCTAACGATTTTCTGTGAAAAATACATTGTCCAATGTGACATATTGAAAGTGGTATAAAACCTATCTTATTCGCAGATTCTTTTTAGTTTATTGCCAACGTTTTTGAATGGCTAAAGAAGCATATCATAGTCCAAACACTTCATGCAACATTTTATTTTTGTTCCTATTGTAGTTGTTACAGGAAGCCTCGGACTCGTAGACGGAAACTTGTACAGCATTTTGCAACAGTAATTTTTTGGGTGTTGTTTCTGCCGGCGCTGACAGTTCCTCCTCCCATCCGATCCGATCCGGCTCGTTCTTGTTCCTCAGCTTCTCCTTCGCTCTTTATGGCCAGACAAATGGCCAGAGTGTCCCCGGGAAGGTTTTGGCCCGATTTGAAAGGGTCGCCATTTGGTTAATGTTTCATCGAGGAACTGCTGCTGCCTTGGGCTGCTTGCAAAATTCATGATTTACGTTTAAGTGTCATTGGTGTTTAATTATTTAACCAGCCACGGGTCGTTTAAGCCGTCCTGTCAGCCGGGGAGTCGACTGCGTTGCAGGTGCCCCAAGAATCCGCCGTGGAAAACACACAGCCCCATGCACACGGGTGGTATTTGCTCGTCGTGGCTACACTCTGGGGCTACTGCTGTTCCTCCGTTTACTGCTGTTTCTGGTCGCGCTTTCCATTTCATTGTGGGCTTAACACTGCAAAAAATTGGCTATAAGAATAAAACTTTAAATTTGCAATAAAGAGTCTTTCAATGTTATGTTTTACGTTTCAAAGGTTAATTGATTTTATAAAAAATATTAGAACGAATCGTTATACCGCATCCTGTGTGTTTGTTGTCTCAGTTAGTAAGCCCGCATTATAAAGAGGTTTTTCATTATTTAATTTAATAAATTAAAAATATCGTGTATATGTATAATTTTCTTTTGGTGTTTCTACAAACGACTACCAAAAATTCGAGCGTGTTCTCTGGCTTGCTTACATAAATATGCGCACTGGGCACGCAACGTTGGACCAAAAAGGGACCAGGAGCCCGGGAAGGATTTTGGGGCAGGAGAAGGGCAACCCTGCACAATTTGCAATACACCAGGGACTTTTCACTCCACTGCCAGTTGATATGGATATGTCTGTGTTCGTATTTTGGGCAAACAGGGGATGGGACATGGCACGGTCGGTGGCAAGTACATATGTGAGTGCGTCAGGTAAAGGACCATGGGGTGGAAGGTGGGCTGAGGACAACTCCTTTTTGCATGTGAGACTCACATTCCGTGGGCCAGGCCAGTGTCAGGGCAACAAAACGTTCAGGCCACTGAGAGCAGAAAAGTGAAATTAAATAAATTTTATAACATAATTTACGCTATCAAAACATGCACTCCCTTGGCTCCCCGGGCCGCTGCAGTTGTGCTTTGTGTTTCAAAATGTATATGGGAGTGTCCTGGGACCTGCAGTATCCCATCCTCCATTTTGCCCACTTAAGCAGGATTTGCCCGTCTTCCTGGCACCGTCGTTTTTCGGCACTGTTGAAGGCACTGAGTTGTAGGCTTCAATTAAATGTTAATTTTACAGAGCTTAAGCATGAAATTCGGTTTTTGCGGGGGTTAAATCCGGTGGGATGGGGCTTGTGGGATGGGTCTTCCTGCTTTACTCCAGGAGCTTTTCATTAAGGCAATGTGTATAAAATCGTGTATTTTATGGCTGCATTTTAATCTTTTTTATTGGCAGCTCACTTTTCAGCCACACGAGCGAAGCTCACTTCTTTGCAGCTGGCTTACCTGGTGAAAGGACTTTCCTCTCCCCCAAAGGTGCTTAAATTATGGAAGCTCGATATATATAAATAAAAATTTACGGGCTAGATCACGAAAAATGGACAAAAAATCTAAAACATATTTTGTCTTAGGATTTTGATGCAGAATGGTGGCGAATCGTTCTACAAATCGTTTAAGGTACTCCGCTTGAGAATCGGATGAGAATTGGGGAAGATATAACCATCATTGGGGACCCTATAGGGAAAACCCCATTTTTAAGGGATCATATCACGAAAAATGGACAAAAATTCTAAAAAATATTTTGTCTCAGGATTTTGATGCAGAATGGTGGCGAATTGTTCTAGAAATCGTTTAAGGTACTCCGCTTGAGAATCGGATGAGAATTGGTGAAGATATAGCCATCATTGTGGGCCCTCTAGGGAAAACCCCATTTTTAAGGGATCCCATCACGAAAAATGGACAAAAAATCTAAAAAATATTTTGTCTCAGGATTTTGATGCAGAATGGTGGCGAATCGTTCTACTAATCGTTTAAGGTACTCCGCTTGAGAATCGGATGATAGTTGGTGAAGATATAGCCATCATTGTGGGCCCTCTAGGGAAAACCCCATTTTTAATGGATCCCATCACGAAAAATGGACAAAAAATCTAAAAAATATTTTGTCTCAGGATTTTGATGCAGAATGGTGGCGAATCGTTCTACAAATCGTTTAAGGTACTCCGCTTGAGAATCGGATGAGAATTGGGGAAGATATAACCATCATTGGGGACCCTATAGGGAAAACCCCATTTTTAAGGGATCATATCACGAAAAATGGACAAAAAATCTAAAAAATATTTTGTCTCAGGATTTTGATGCAGAATGGTGGCGAATCGTTTTAGAAATTGTTTAAGGTACTCCGCTTGGGAATCGGATGAGAATAAAATTTTGAATGGATCCTTATCCTTTTTCGCGTTTTTGATGATAGAAAGTTGGTAGTTCCAGATGGGACCAGGTAGGGACCAGATGATTTGACCTACCGTTCGTTTCGTTTGTTTTAAAGTTTTGTATTTTAATAAATGGGTTTTGTAATAAAATTTTAATAAGAATCGGTCTACTGCGATATATGCAAGGGTATATCACTTCGGCTCCGCCCGAAGTTAGCTTTCCTTTCTTGTTAAAATTTATATTATATAGCTGGTAAATATATTTTAGATTTTAAAGCCCTATGGCCTATAGTTTTCCAGGTATTTCTTTGTAATTTGTTGCCACTTTAAAAATGCTTTGGAGCTTCGGTGAGTACTTGACTTCACCTTTAACCCTCGCAATTTTTGGTGAACCCACATAAAACATGTTGAAAATAAAATGCATTTGCCACTTGTCCAAGTCGTTTGTTGTTTGTTTCGGTGGCCCGCCCAAATCCCATTCAAAACACACTGTGAACTTGAATACGCTCAAGTGTTCATAAAAAAAAGCAACCCACTCACCCACACAAACCCATAAAATCCATATTGACAGTGTGGCACTCCCAGCGGATCAAGGAGCCGTTCAGTTCCGTTCAGAATAAAAAAAGGACCATTGTAATAATGTCCAAAAATATGTTACCAACACGTGTAGCCTGCATGCGAAAAAATATGGAAAATAAACGAAATGTAAAACATTCTGCCCTGTTGACTGGCGTGTGGGTGCAGTCGGTGGCTTTCTGCCACCTTCCGAACACAGACCCCTTTGGACACGCTTAATCGATGCCGCCTCTGCTGGGTATTTTATACAAAAGGATATTTTATTTAACGCCAGGACGCAGCTAGACAGGCTGATGCACGGGCCAGCTATCCAAAACCAACCATCCAACCATCCAGACAATGTCAATGCACAGGCCGCGTTCATCAACGCCCAGGGGACACTATATGAGTGGTCGCAGAGGGCGATGGGGCTTGTGGGCCGACATAAAAACATAAAAAAATATGCTGACAATAAAAATTTGCTGAGCGGCTCAGCAGCATGCAACATGCTGTTGCACGCCGCCGCCAGCAGGTCAGACGGAAGCTACCCATACGGATTCCATCTACAAATGTGGGGGAAAAATATAGTATGAAAATATTGGTACTCTTTGAATGAAAGAGTATTCATTTATACTTATTGAATATATTTTACTTAAAATTAATTTCCTATTAAGGTATTCAATTCATATTTTGCATTTTTTTATCTTTAACAAGAATAAGGCTTCTTCAAAAGATCGCAATTTCGTTACGTCGTGTTTTCATTCAATAATTATATAAACGTATAGAAACGTTATAAAAATTTCCTTTTATTATTTATTTACCAATTTTCATGGACATTTTATTTTATAAATATTCTTAGTTTCTAAAATTTTTTCCAATGCATTCTCAATTTCTTTAGCCCCATACCATAAGTTCAGTCAGAAGAGTAATGTGCGGTATCCTGAGCTTACAAGATCACTGGGGAGGAGTCTCACAGTTCAATGCCTGGCGGGGTTCAATGGAGTTGCAATAAAAAGCGTGGAATGTGCCACTGCAATAAAATAGAAACAACTATGCTTAAAAACCACTCAAGCATACTCTCCGGCCTGGGCAGTGGCAGCTATTGTATGCGGAGGAGTAGCTGGTGGAAGGAGGTCCCGCCCTTCCCGCCATTCCGGACGTAGTCAAAAGTTACGAAATCGAGCCGTGAGTGAATGCCAAACGGAGGGGGTTGAGGGCAAAAACAGACATTGACTAGGTAGCAAAAATAAAGTCGTAAACCTGAAATAAGCCATCAATGGCATTAAAACCCCGACGATGGCGACACAGCCCTTTTACAGGGCTCATCATGTGCTCCGTGCTCCGTATTCCCCGCTCTTATCCGATCCGCCGTTTTTCGGGGCGACGCCGTGTTTCATTTGTCAAAGTGCTCGGCGGCTTTCGGAGTTCTTTTGGCGTTCAGAGCTCCCCGGCATGACTGCCGCTTTTTGTGGCTTTTACGTATGGGTAATCTTATAGGCGGGCATTACTCATACGCCCAAATCACGCTGCTTTCAGCCCCCTCTAGTTCTTCGCCGCCGGCTCCTTCACATCTAAAGTTTCCTGATTACATTGCAAATTATATAATTTCGTTGTTGATTTTTGGCCAAAGAAAGTTTGACATCCGCTCTAGGGTTGGGGTTGTGGTCGGGATGGAGAGGGGAGGGGCGATGGCAAAATAGGGCGGGTCAGGTGGAGTGGCCCACTTTCGTGGCGTCATCTTATTTAAAAATCAATATTTGCGGTGATACGTGTGCGGCATATTAATCATACGCCGCGTTGTCCCAGCAGAGTCGTGCCTGTGATTTCTTTTTCAGTCTTTTTTGTTCTCGCCCAGAACTCTCTGCGGGCAGATATCATTTTAGACACTAATAAAAAGTTTCGACGTCAATACGTGTGCGGCTTTCGGTTTCTGGCGGAGGCGGGAACTGGGAAGGGATCGGGGACGAGGACGGGTCCTCCACCACCAAACTACTATTAGAATATGAAGACGAGCTACGGAATGGGACTCTAGACGCCGGCAGGAGATGGGCAGGAGATGAGATGACTTGGCGCCCATACCCGCGCCCGGGCATAGTTATAATAAGCAAAGTTTTCTGCTGACTGGCAAGGAGTCTTTTTTTCGGATAATCAAGTCGGGGTGTCCGGGTTAAAAGTGAGTCGGTCCGTTGTCAAAGCTAATGAAAGAAAAATCAACAGCCGTAATCACGCGTTACCCCAAGGAAATGAGTGGTCTCTCTGGGGAGTAGGAAGCACTTCATTAATTTTCCTTGCCACCCTTTAAAATTAAGTTCAATGCATAACTTTGTTATATTAGCCAAGTGGAAGAAATCTGCGCTGCCATGTGGTCACTGGTTTTCTGTTCACACAACTTCATATGGCTAAATGAAGGCATTAGCAGGTGGCATAGGTACATATATACATCCCGGTTCCAGGAAGCTCCCAGTGCTTCCCACACCAGTTGCATAATTGCCAAGCCGCAAATTAGTTTTATGCAGTGCCGCAGTGTTGGTGAGGCACTAAAATTATTAAAATTATAATTATTCGTATGTTTCATAGGTTATGGATTTTTTTGAAACAATTACTAATTTATGGTAACATAGTTGTTATTTATGTGAGTCCTTTAGTGTACAGTCTATATTCCCATTTAATTAGTAGTGTAGTTTCGAGTGTAGTACCTCACCCATTTCAGTCTCATCGCCATCGTATAGTGCTGTCTAGCGTCCTGCGCCCCCAAGGATATTAACTACGGCTTCTAGAGTTGGCTTAGACTCCCAGTTGTTTGTGCAGCCAATAACCCGTGCCGCTAACCAACTCCTGTCGCTGGGTGCTCCAGTTAGAGTTCCTGCTCCACGGCGTCCTTTGCCACTTCAACCGCTGCCCAGCTCATGAATGTTTGAAGAGTAGGGTATGTGGCTACGGGTACGGCTGCGACGTTTCCCGTTACTCGTTTCACGGATCGTGTGCCTTTCCTGCGCCTTTCCGCTTCCGGCTGGCGAAAATTAAACATGGCGGCTGGCGGCTGGCGTCAGGTGGGCGGTTTTCGTGGCGCTTGTTATTGTTGTCTAGCTGCGTTTTTGTGTGCATATTAATTGGATTATCTGGAAGGCTCCCCCCACTCCCTGGTGCGTGTGTGTAGTCACGTTAATCCCGGGGGGATTCTGTCGGTCCTGGCATGCAATTGTTTAAAAAGCATTTGTCCAAACAATGTGCGAGGATGGGCGGTGGTCCAAGCTAGCCTCTTCCGAGGGCGTTTCTCAGGCGGCGGCGGTGGCGGTGGCGGTGGTGGCCAGTAAAAAGACGCAAAATCAACATTAGATGGCAAGCCCTCGCTGAATAAATCTTTCGGCTCTATGGCCAAGGGGTGGCGATGTTATGGAGAGGGGCCAGGACGGGGGATAAACAACAGCTGCTCTCGCGCTGTCCAAATATTTACACAATTCCAATGTAAATTAAAAAACAGACAGCGGGCAACAAGTTGAACACAATGGAAGCAATACAGCGAAAACAATAACTTTGTTCCGATTCCTGCCAAAGAACCGAAATACTTTTAAACTACGGTTGGAGCACAAAGCCAAATACTGTACTTTCATTGGCTTAAATGACTTCTGGCTGCCGTATGCAAATGAAAATTATTATTTGGACTTGGCTTGCGAAAGTCACTGAGGCGTTAACCAAAGGGCGGAGCAGATACAGAGCACATGGATCTCAAATCGAATGAACACACACTGGAAATATTATATAAATTTATATTTATTTATCTTAAACACAAAGATTTACCTTAGGAATAAATCAAAGAAAGTGTATGAACATGGGACTTGCCTGAAATTCCTAAAAGTCACTCCAAAGTATTCACTAGAAGTTAGATATTTATCAAAAACATCCTCAATAGTAGGAACATTTTCTTTGAGTGCATCATATCCTTCGCCAGGCATCATTAGCCTCCTGTCTGTGGACTAATAAACTGAGCATTCAGACACAAACGGACCTCGGACAGAGCCAAATAAGACCGTAGCCACTACAGGCCAATAGAGGCAGTCATCCGCAGCGGATTACGCAAACCAACAAACAAGCAGCTTAAAACCCCAGTACCGCACGGGGTTGTCATGGGCTTCCGCTCCTGGTTCCCGTTCCAGGATCTAGAATCCTTCGTCTGAATTCCATACCCGATGCAGTGGCTCACCTGGACAGAGTAAGGCCGAAATAAGGGTGCTATACGTGCTGCTCCTTTGTTGGTTCCACATATTTGATGCTGTGTGCGTAAATTAACAAATAAATGGCATTTTTGTTTGTCTCAGTCCAGGCACCCTTTCAGCCCTTTTTGTTTGGCAACCGAACTGGAGTTGGAATTGGAATTGGAACTGGACTGTTGTTCAGCAAGAGGGCAGAGTTCCCAGCCCGGAGACTGGCCAATGATTGGGATTGGTGCTCCATTTAAATTTCATAAATTTTCGTGCAAAATGCGTAAAATGTGTCCAGAGGGCCTCGATCATTGTCTGGCCTTTGACCAAAAAATTCGAATACGAGGCTACTCTAGAGGCACTGAGAAAAAGCCTATCCCTATTCTGGGTACTTCTTAGTTTGTGTTACTTTCTTTTATATCTTAAAGAGTTCCACAATCTCTCAGTGCTTCTATGACTCGAATGGGTTGTTGGGCTGCTTGTGAGGGCCTTTGAATGACTCTATGTCTTTGACCACAAACATTGCACTTTTCTTTTGTTGCATTTTTGTTTGTCGGTTGCCCCACCTGCCCCAGCATCGCCTCAAACCACCTTTTCTAAATCCGTGCCGGTGTGCAGTTGACATAATAATTTTTCCCCATGTCTGGAGGCAACTGTGGTTGACTCTTTGTCTGTGACTTGGCGATGCACCGCAGACGTACACTGCACTTCTTGGGGCAATCATAACCGCTTCCTGGCATCTGACCGCAACAGAAAGAGGGACACATGTGATACAGGTGAATATACCTATATAGTATGGTATAACATACAAATTGCAACCTTAGGCCAGCCACTTTCTGCGGCTGCTGTGCATTTGTATGTCTAACGTCATTGTCGGCGACAGGAGGGCTTAAATAATTCCTGAAAGGCTGAAAGAAAATTTCGTATCGATCGCCTTCCCGGGAGCAGTTCACAATTTACATTTGCTCACCTGCCGCTTTGGACGAGTCCCATCCAAAGGCATCCAAAAGGCCAACTCAGTTTGCCAACTTCTCAATTAAATGAAATGAAAATGGGCTGGAGATGGCGGATCCTTCTGCCCTCCACTCCTCGTCCCTGGTACGTTTGGGTGCTGTAAATCTCGTGCAGGGTAAACTTTTTAAAATTAAATGACAAACACACATAAATAACTTTCGTGTGAGCGTGCGTTGCAAAATGCATTTAATTTGCAGCAAAGTGGCCCAGCAAAAGGACCAAAAGGAGGAGAAGGCTCCAGTCGCCTCGGCACCGTCATCAGGACAACTAAAGCGGCTTGAACGGCGGGCGGCCTGGTGGTTGGGGATGGTTGGGTGGTGGGTGGTGGGGCGGTTGGGCGGCTTTTAAAATGATAAAAGTCGCCGCTTGTCGCGACAGGGAGACGCCGACAAAGCGGCGTAAATTTCAATTAAATGTGAAAGCAAAACAAATTTTAACTTTACAGAGAGCGAGCCCCTGAGTTCGGCCACTGAAAGTGAATGCCCAGCCATGTTTATGCGGCGGTAATTATAATGAAGAATAATTCCAATTAAAAGCATTCCGAATAAAGTACAATTTAATACATTTCGAAGGTATTTTAATAACACACTTTAGTCTTTAATATTTTTATTTTTATAAACAAAAATAAACATTGGAAAAATATTGTTTCCCTCTTGTGGAAACATTCCTGAAATCTGTGGCCGTGGGAACCCCGATCTGGGACTTGATTCGTCGAGGACTCGTGTGCCTAAATGTAATTGTGAATTCCATATTTTACTGGCCCTGAATGTGTGCTGCCATGTAATTGCCATTGCCAGTGCTCTTGTTGTTTTTGCGTTTGTTATAATAACAATTACTTGAAAAATACTCCGATATCAGCATCAGCGTCGACAGCGCCGCTGAAATTATTTAAATGCTTTGCTGTGTGGGGATTACCATTGCACTGTGGGGTTTTTTGGATTGTTATTGGTATGGAGAGTTGTGGGATTTGTTCCGGGGTCCGGACTACGTATTACGTACAGAGATAAACCCACACACACACACCCGTTCGTGCACACACAACACCCACTCAGGAGCCTTGTTAAACAATCACAAAAACATACAAGAGCTCCCATTATCCTCCCGACAGAGTGGCAAGAGGTGCAAGAGTGAGTGCTAAGTACACTGAAATAATATTCGAAGAACTATACAAATTTGGCCAGTACCTGTTGCTTGGCTTTAATTTACTCTCAATAATACTGATGAATGTTATATCAAATATGTAATATAATGGATGTTTATTATCTTGTTATAAAATGCAAACCATGATCATCTTTGAAGAGATAAAGGGGTCCTCTTTTTATAAAGTACTTGAAATTTATTGACTTTAAGCTCTCGCTTTTTCGCAGTGTCTGGGAGTGTGTGTTTGGCATGCGTGTGTCTGGCAAAGTTCCGGGCTCTCGGCCCCGGCGCGGCCGTCAGACAATTTGGTTTAATTGATAGTTTGGATAATGTAATTATAGACAATTGCGTTTCATGCGAAACCGATTTGCCGCCGTAGCCCTCGTCGTTGCCATTGCCGTTGCTGTTGCCTCCACTGACGATTATAATGACCAACAATGCTCAAGTGGGGTCCACTGGCCACGGATAAGAGAGCTATGTCCGGCGGAAAGAGTGCACTTGCTAAATGAAAACGGGCGCCAAATGAAGTGCGTCGCCATCAAGTGTTATTAACTTGTAAAACAAAGGGAAATCGCCGAGAGATCCCCGAGAGCACGGGGGATGGATAGTTCTTTGAATGCGACCGTCCGCTCCGTCCGGAACGGAGTGCAAATTAATCAATGTGGAATGCGGTGGATCGGCGTAAAAAGAGCCAACCGGGCTCTAATTGACAGGATGGATCCGGGATGAGTCGGTCGCCTGGCCGCAGGTACAGGCAATTAATTATGGTCATTTTCAGGTGCGGCCCATCAGTCTGGAGCCCATTTTGCAATTGCCGGGCCAGATGCAGTCGGTGGCTAAATAACATAGCGGCGCCGATGATTCCGGGAGTGACTGTTGCACACACAGGGAAAGCGGAAATGCCAGAAAGCGGGGCTCCGGAGGAGGAAAATGGGCGCAAACAAGCGCATAAACGCTGCCCTCGGATGTCCCATCCAAATCCCTGAATTAAAACAAATGATGAGGTTTTTCGGTCACTCCCCGGGAGTTACAATAACCGTCGTTCTTGTTTTTGTCGGCGGTCCAGTAAAATGGCGCCCAATTGGCAATTGGCAATTGGCGCTTCCGGTGGCTCATTGGCTACACCGTCGTATGGATACGCATTCCGCCGTCGGCCATAATGCACATCCGTATCAATATCGATGACAATCGGCAATTGTCCTGCCAAATGCACAGTCACCAACCAAAAACAGTGAGGGAAAAGTTTCACTTTTTCCGTTTAAAAGGGTATGAAAAATAATATTTTATTTATTTTGTAGAGGATTGAGAGATACTCATTTTCCGGAAGGTAAAATTCAATTATTTGATAGCCCTATTTTCCACAGTGGCTTAAAATTGCGTTCCCGTCTGCTCTTCTTGATGCATTTTTATGATGCGGTGTCTGATTTGCGGCTGTTGAGTGAAAATCGCACGAAAATCCGATTGCCATCGCCCTGGAATTTAAAATATTCCTTAAAGGCATTCATTCCCCTTCGACAATGAACAAAATTTGCAAATACAGCTGCTGTGCAGTAAGCCCGATAAAGAAGCAATTCGCCGTTTGCGGAACTCCTTAAATCCGGACGAGTGAGCCCGGACTTTCTCTTTTGTCGCTGCACTAATAAAATTAATCAACTTTAATGCACCGCCTCCCTGGAGCTGCACTGAAAATGTTGAATGACTGAGATAACAATAAATGGAATCCGGCCGTGCAATGCAGCTCCAACTACTCCCGCGGCTGCTGCTCCTGCTGCAGTAGCACTAAATAATTACTAATAAAATAAAATAAATAATGAACGCAGTGGCAGCTCAGACCGGCCAGCCTTTGCCAATACGGGCTAGCGCCCACGAACCAGCCCGGTCAAAGCCAGCCAGCCCCCTCCTTCGATCTGCAGGAGCTTCGGCCTGGCTGGATGGCTGGGATGGTCTGGCATGGCCTGGCTGCCATATTGCGCAAATATTGCAGTAAGTTGCTTTGGCAATGTGTTTTACTTTTATTGCACTCGAGCCGCCGGGCGCTGCACATTTTTAGCGCCAGTCATAAAATCCGACGAGCTAGAGCCTCAGCTTCAGTTTCAGCTCCATCTCGGGTCTCCTGGCTAGCACATTTTTCCAATTTTAAGGCTGAGTAGCGCGCACGGTGAACGCCAAATGACCGTAGAAATGATTGCCAATGGCGGGGCTGTAGTACAGGGAGAGAAAAGTAGAGTTAATTCGGACTAAAAATTGCCCGAAGAACAAGACTAAATCAGACATATTATAAAGACATTTTTGCATAAATTCCATAACAATTACAATTTAAATATTAATTTAATTAATTTACTTAAACATACCTATGTATGTACCTTTGCCCGCACCCTTATTTATTTTTAAACAGAACATTTGTTTTTCTAAAAATAAAATATATGTTTTTACCTCCTTTTTCTCCGCATTGAGGTTAGAGGTTGGAGCAGCCAGTTGCGTAACCAGGCAACACTGGAGCAGAAACAACAAGGGTCATTCGTTGAATGAAGAGCGAGGGCGTGCCAGGTTGGGATGGGGCCAGCAAAGCCTTCTAACGCTTCCCGACGCTGTTGTTATTTGCCTCGGCTTATTTGCTAAAAATAAAATCAAACTGCAATGCCGGCCAGGACATAATAAAAGAAATTGCGTGAAAGGCGGCTTAAAGAGTTGGCCAAGAGACGGAGCCTGACCCGGGGCCAGGGCCAGAAGGTCTCCCGTTTTACGACTTCAACTAGCAAACATTGAAAAAAAAATAAACTTGATGCTGAATTCAAAGAAAATAAAATAAGGAAATGTGACATAAAAAATATGCAAAAGCTTTTGAAATAATATAAATTATTTTGTTTTCATAATTTATTTTTCAGTGTCTTTTCTACTTTTGTAGACTCTGCGACATATTTTTTCCAGGCATTCAGTTTCAATCTTGGAAAAAGATTATTAAGTGCAGTTTCCAATGAATAAGAAGCCCGGATTTTAATGCAGTTAAATTAATAAATAAACCTTTTTTTTATTATTTTCCTTTCTGCCATGTTGTCAACGCAGTTTCAATTTATATTTACGAGCTTTTAAGGCAATTTTATGAGCTGGCAACTAACGCCCACAGGCACTCCCAGCCACCATCCGTCCGCACATCAATTTTCTGATAGGTCCATGTCCTCGGCCATGTTAAGGTTATGGCGCATTTGCCGATTTTAAAGTAATAAACCGAGCCCATGTCCTGGCCATCAAGCAGACCCATTAAACTTGCAAGGAGCAGGCACCTCGTAGTTTTCGGAAATTGGCGCTCCGTCCCGGCCGCATTGAGTGACATCTATTAATCGTCCGACGGGTAGTCCTGGAGGAGCAATGGCTCCGGACCGAGTGCTATTCCTGAGAGCAGATGGAGACGGAAATGTTCGGCCCATAAATCACCAGAGAACTTCATTAGACACATTTCATGTTGGCCTCCGCTTGGATGTGCAGATGTGGTCGCAGGACAGCTGTCCTGTCAGTTGCTTTTGGGCTAATTAAGACGCCGTCTTCGATTGGCTGCCACCGAAAAGGTTATTAATAATGCCACTTCGATTGTGAACTTAAAACCCATCCAGAACGGCTCCTTAAAAATGAAATTGTTTTTTCCTAAAGCCTAGACTCTAGTGCCTATCCACTAAGCGAAAAAAAGGAGAGCACGGACAAGAGGAATAAGCGCATTATTTGTCGAAGTAGTGGGCTCGAATCCTTTGGCCAAGCCTGCGGCTTTTTGCCAACCACATTTCGAACTGGAATTGTGGTCAAATTGTCATTCTCCAAACTCGTCTTTGGCCTCTTGTCTTTTATTGGGCAAACACGAAGTCGACTGTTGACAAACAGTTTGTGGTTTCCATTCGGGGCAAAAATTGTAGACATTCTGCCTTAAAAACGCATACACAAATCGGTTTATGGCCTAATCCATAAACCCGATGAGCAAACTTTTGGCCGGCCCAACTACACCGATGCCGAATGCCACTAAACATCACTCACACTCTGAGTAGGTGAGCAGAGTGCTGATGGACGACAAAGTTATGAAAATAGCAGAGCGCTTAGCGAAGTTGGCCATCACAAAAAATAAAGCTGCTTGCACTATCCCGTGAGAGTGTGGAATGTTTATGTTTTGTTATTACCACTCACTTGGCTTCAGGACCTAAAGGCGACGATTTTTCCGGAAAAGTTAAATAAATCGTAAATCTTAATGTACTTAAAATTGAAAATTGAATTACAGCATTTCTTTCTTCGCTTCAATAGAACTTAATATGCTGGCCAGCATCATAACCCGCCTGGGTTGCTGGACACAAAAAATGACCCTCTCCGCTGACATAATTGAATAATAAACGACGCGCTTCTATAAACTACATTTTGACCTGGCATTTTGATGCACGGTTATGCAATCGTACCCATTGCAGGCAGCATACAAGGGGATGCCTTATACAGAATATTTCTTTTAAAAAGGTTAATAAAAAATGAATTGAAAGATACTCCTTCCTGAAGATACTCCTAACAATTCCCTATTATCTTTGCTTGCTAGGCGGTACCTCGGAGTCGGTACCAACCTCCTGGGTGTCATCTATTCTTTTTTTGGTGTTTAAGTGCACGGTTCACTTGGCTGGAAACCTTTTACCAATAGCTCTGCCTCTACCTGCGCATCTATTCCGCTTTTCGTGTGCTCGCTTTTTGTTGGATTTTTTACCAAAAGCTTTTAGCTGGACGCATCCGACGGAGCGTGTCGACGTCGTCCTCGTCATAGTCATCCTCGTCCTCATCGTCATCGTGTCGTTGCATCAAACGACATTTAACTTGCGCATAAAGTTCACATCATTGCCGGAGTTGTTTGCCATGTTAACTTTATTAGTGTTCAGGGTCCTGGCCTCGTCCTGTTCCCGTCTCCTATCCCGATTTCGATTCCGAACAGACCCCGGGAGAGTAGTGCTTCATTTGCCTTATTGATACGCCAGTCTGGTGTATTTCATTAGCCGCGTGCCGGCTTGGATCGGCAAGTTTCTTTCAGCTGCCGGGAAATGCAATTTGCTAGCTGCCGTCATATGGGAAAATTATAGCAACTATGAACCTGAAAATGCACAGGTTAAGTGTGTTTTGACATGAATTTCTTTTTAAGGAAGAAAAGCAAGAATTGGGTGTTTAAAGGTATTAAATAAATACAATTATATTTCTGGGAATTATGATACAGCATACCAGACCCAGGTCTAATTCAAAAACTATAAAACAGTCGGTTTGCCTTCAGAACTAGATTGAAATCAATTACAGGGAAAAATCGACACTTTTGATAATGTCGTAAGGCCGAATATAAATTATTTATGAGCCAGAAAGGGCTGCAGCCATGCCATTTATTACTCATACTTGCCGCGGCGCAGTACACCCTCGACGTGCCCGACGAGTGGCTGGCATAAAAAATACATATGTAGCGAAGGTAATAATAAAGCCACGTAAATCGCACGCCATGTTGCCCCCAGTCCATAGACAGATGTCAATCACGAGCATTGGCTGGAGTTGCCGTCATCCTGGGTGAAATAAAAAAAAGAAATGCTGAATAAAGGCGGTTGGTGGAAATGGCTGGAATCCATAACTGAAGGGTTGCGAAAAGCCAGCTAAACTGCGGTGGAGAGTTCACTCAACGGGGCTAAGGTTGATCTAAAAGCGCATTCTGGTAATGGAAAAGGAACTGCGAGCTCAAAGCAAACAGCACGGAGGTTCCTTTTGGCATTTTCGCATTTCCGGTCGGAGCCCGGAATATTTTCCCTTTTTTTTTTTTTCTTGCTGTTGCCACAGTGCAGTGTCAAAGCTGGGGTCTGATTGATTTTTTCTCCAGCTGCTGCTGGCATATCGCGTAATAATAGCCCTGACTGCACCATCTCCTTGCCCTCCACCTTGCCTCCTGGCCACCCATTTAGCCGCCCACCCACTTCAGATTGCGCCGCGGGCACTTGGCAGGCCGCACTTAGCTGCCGATGCCGTTGCTGTTGCCTTTGCTGCTGCCGATGTCGTTGTCGTTTTGTTTGATAACATCGTCTAGCAACGTGTCTGGCAACCAGTGTGACGCAAACCCACTAGCACTTGCCTCCCGAAAAAGCCCACACCCACCAACCCGGCACCCGCTCATGCATGCATTGTGAGCTCCAGAGCTGGCGCCTTTGGCATAATCAGTTGCAAAAATTTGACACGCCGGCAGAAAGCAGGCAAAAAGCGCGTGGCGCTCTTCCTGGGTGCTCGCCATTTTCTACGCCATTTTCTGGATAACTAGTACAGTTGTGGGTAGAGCAACAGTGCCAAGAAGAGGGTTTAGTTAAACCTAATATGGAATTTCTTCAAAAATATGGAATCTTCGTACAAAAAAAAGCTACAAAGTACAATAGAATAACTAAAACTCCATTTATAAAACTTTAAACAAATAGCTTAGGTTAGTTACAATCGCTTTAGAGAGGGCTTACGATTTTTTGAATAAAAATGTACATTTAAATATATAAAGTGAACCAAATAAAGTAAACTTATATACCTTCAATTAAAAAAATATCGTGAATAAAAATGCTAATTTTCTGGCCACACCTGTATGTAGTATGTCCCTCTGTTTTTACATGTGTGTGCGCCTTATTTGCATATCTGTTTTTGATTTTTGTCGCCGGTGGCGTCTATTCAATTTGACGTGCCGCTCGGTTGCTCCGCAGCCAACATCGAACAGCCGCCCAATGAAATCAATAAATCTGCTCCACCGTTTCAATCCAATTTATCACTTTTCAGCAGCAACAGCTGGAGCTGGAGCTGGAGCAGAAGCTCGAACAGTAGCAGGAGCAGTAGCGGAAATGGGAGAAGGAGGGTTGGGTTATCCCTTTTGCCCGCCATTTTCCACTCAATACACTTTCCACTTTCGTGTGCATTGCACCACGCCCACAAATGCGAGCAAGGGCGACGATGACGGCTTATCCCACCTCACCACCACCCATCAACGATGTGCATACAACTTTATTATTAGGACAACGCGGCGTATGAGTGATGTGAGCTGAGAGGCATTAATGGCCCGGCAATTTCTTATGCCAACCTGAATGGCTGAAAGCGTATGCTCTTTTTCGCCGGATCGAGTTTTGGTTTGGGGTTTGGGTTTGAGTTCGGGTTCGGCAGCTTGGCTTTCAGCTGGCTGTCTCAGTCAATAATGAAATTTAGCAAAATACTGGCGCACAAAGGCGCGAGTCCTGCGGCGTTGAATTTCTGAATTTCTGCGGGAATTGTGCTTGGCTGGGGCTTTGCATATTTTACGGCGCCATCGAGCCATGTGCCGAAATGTTTTGTGCGCGCTTAAATTGCGGAAGTGATAAACAGGCGGCTCCGGTCCAGGAAGCATTTTAATATTTCAAGTTTTGCCCAAAAACCAGAGGCATAGACGTACAACCTATAGACAATGTTGCTAAAAACGAATGAATAGGAAAGAAACACAGTTTGGGTTTATTTTTTTTACATTAAATATATTTAGATGGTTTTTCTTTCAAAATTGTTTTCTGGATTCCATTTCGCCAGACCACGACAAGTGGCGGAAACTTTTCGAGGGCGGGGCGCTCTTAGGCAATTGCCAGTAAAAGTTAAAGTTAAACAAAATATTGCCACTGGAATGTTTTTTTTTTGTTATATAGTTCTGCAGATCGTGCCCCGCCCCGTCGCCGCCCATCGATTCGAGGCTGTCGCGTCCTGGGTCCTTTCTTGTTGGGCTGTGGGGTTGACATTTCAGTTTTGGTTTCAATTTAGCAAACTTCTTACATCAAGTACATTTATATTTCGGTTATATTATTTGCTGCTTGGTTTCACTTTCGCTCTGTGTACATTTAAGTTAAAATAATTAAGTAAGCTACGTTTAGTTTTAAATATTTTAAAATTACGTCACTCGCCCCAGAATTCGGGCCGCTTCCTAGCCGAAAAAATCATGAATGAAATGGCACATACACGCAAAACCAAGGGACAACCAAGTGTTTTCTTAGGCAACGAGAGGAACGCAAAATCTTTGGTTAAAATTTCTCAATTCTTAAGGCTAAGTGTTAAATAAGTGTCCATGTTGTTATTAATTTATTACAAGCATTTAATGCATTAGACAGAGTGGCTAAGTCAATCGAATCTCGCCCGACTCCTTGAGGCAACTAAAATCCCTTCACAATCTCTAGCATAGTAACTTCGTGACAATCGAATCAAATGAGTGTTAAGTGTGGATGAGTATCAACAATAATGAACGTAGTGCCCTGCTTAGATAGAGTTTACTGTTTTAATTCACTGTTTTCTTCAATTTCTTAATTTGCACATTTATAGAGTACTGTTTTTGGTTTTTTGTTGTGTGTGTTTAAGGTCTTATTAGCTAATCAAAACACTAAATACATTTAGCTTATATCCATTTACTTAAAATAGATTTGTGTTTTTTTCGCATCGTCAACGTCTGTTCTATTATTTCGCTTTTCTTGAGAGATTTCCACGACGCTTTTCCGCTTTTCTGGTTTTCTGGGTTTTCTGTGTTTTGCTGTATCAGGGCTTCCCCAGATGTTCTTGCTTTCTACTTTCACTTTACTTATCCTTGATTGTCCACTAAAACTATGCTTGCTCCTTATGCTTTCTCTGTTCTACTCCCACTTTTCGGTAGTATTTTTATGTAATTTTTTTTCTGTTATTTTTACACATAAATTTGCATTTTTATTCTTACTCTACTTTCTCTTTGTATATGAATTATTAAACACATTAATCAAATAGTTTTTTTTAGTTTTTCGTGTGTTTGTTTTGTTTTATTTTAAATCATAATTTTGTGCATAATTAAATAGGTAATAAATTGCCAAATAAAGTGTAATATGCATTCCATGCACTCATCCTACTTTGAATGCACGAATCTGTTGGTTTCGATCGGCATACTTTGGTTTCTATATATTCATACATGTGTGTATATATTTTTAATATATAGAAATGACATTACCCTTTCCCCCAGCTTGCATTTATTACAATACAATTAAACATACAGTACAGTATTTCCATATAAATATTTTGTATATTTTAGCATAATTTACCTTTATATATTCAGTCTTAAGCTACAAAAATCGTTATGCATATTTCTGTTTTGTTTTTTTGTTATTCCGTTGTTTTTTCTATAATTTGAATCTATCCAAATAAGTTATATAAATTCGCAATGTAAGTTTTATCTTGTTTTTGGTTTCTGGTGCGGCAAAAGTAAGAGTGAAGCAGAAAGTTGTTTCCCCCGAGAGAAAGTGACACTTTTCCGAGGGGTGTGCTTTGGGTTGGGTTTGGAAAATTTAGGCGACAGTTCTAGGGAAGCAAAGCATTAGGTCTCGACTTACTAACTAAAAAAGCTGACTTAGACTCTAACTAGAACTTCGGGTGGCCGGGTACATTACCTAGTACATTTATTAACTATCTTCTATCTGCTATCTGCTATAGACTATCTCCTATCGACTAACGGCTATCGTTGCAACTTTCAGCGGTTTTTGTTCTGCGTTCTGGTTTTTACAGGCATGCCTCTATGACTGGTTTGTTGGCCAGCTCTGTGTCTCCGTGTAAGACGTTTAGCGCTTTCCAAGTTTAACTGTAGTATGTACCTTGCTCAAGTAAACGAAATGTGGCTCTATGGCTAACTAACTAACCATTTAAACTATGTCTATGTCGTAGAGTGTAGCGGTAGTTGAGTATCTTTGTGGTTTTTTCTTTTAAATGAAACGCCAGTTTGCTCGGAGGTTCTCTTTTGGATTCGTTTTGGGCTTTAAGTTTCTGTTAGGTTTAGACTTTAAGATTTGGTTTTGGTTTTGTATCTGAATCTGCTGCTGAAGTTGTTGGTGAAAAGTCGAGTCTATCATTACAGCTATCAGCTAAGTTCATAATAGTAAGTTTATCGAATTTCGTTTTCCATTACCCCAATCTTTTTACATATTTACAGGACAGTAGCTGGTACAGCCATTCGTGTGTTTCCTTATTTTTTGTTTGCATTTTGAAGCTCGTTTCCCAAGGGCACCACATCTCCAAGCCAGTATGTACAATGTAGAACCAAACTCAGGGACCCAGATTAGCTCTGACCGGCGATTCAGCCCTGGCTCACTGCCAGAGCCACCAGGACGACCAGCAGGCCGAAGCACTTGGCTAGGGCGGGGGCTCCGCCCAACGACGATTCCTGGCCCACATTGCTGCGCACGTCCATTAGGTCGCGGGATAGGGGCAGCTCGGTGGGATCGCTCAGCTCGTCGTGGCACGGCAGCATCTCTGGCTTGAGCAGGAACAGCCTTACGTTGATCGTATTCTTGTTGGCCATCGCGTCGAGAGCATCGCCCGCGGAGGAGTGCGGCGACGATAGAAGAACGTCCACATCATTGTGTCCCGCCACCGGGGATGCGGCTCCGTAGAAGGCTCCCTGCTTGTGCAGGTTGAGGTTATCGTCCAGGTCGAGCCCATGACCCAGGGACAGGCCTCCGTTGTTGTCATCATAGTAGTCATACCGCTTGTGGGTGGGGGCCACGGCAGCCAGGTCCTTCTCCTTCTGGGCAGCCTCCTGCCTCTTGCGCCGCTTCCGCATCTTGGATTCCACCGTGTTCTCCTGGCTGGAGGCAAACTGTCGCTGTCCTCGCAAGGCCTGACGCGATCTGCTCGATGAGTGCTTGCGCGAGTCGTCCAAACCCATGCCTCCATAGCTGCTGCCGACCACACTGTTTCCTACTCCGCCCATGCTGGCGCTGTTGCTGCCAATCGCCGTGAATCCTCCGATATTGAGCACGTCCAGGATCTGAGACGGCACCGGGTCAACGAAATGTGACAGCTTGGGGTCCTGGAGCGAGCAGGACAACTCTTCCAGGGAATCACGCAGCTGCAGGTGACGTGTGCGATTTTTCAATTCGAAGATCCACTGCAGCCGACAGTCGCAAATGAATTTGTTGTCTGCAAAGGACACGAAAAAAAAAACAAGAGCGGGGTTAAATTTATATCTGATAGTGGCTGGAGGGGAAGGGAGAGTAGAGTATCCTTGAAATTGCTTTTGTCAAATCGTCGCCCAAAACCGTTCATGTCCGGATCCGGGTTCAAGTCCTGGTTTTGGTCTGTCTGGCCAGGTAAGCGAATGATTCCCCCAGCTGCTAAGTGGCCGACTGCAACAATTGGCTGTCATTTGATGGCCGATTGCTATTCCAGCATCAGGTACAGGGCAAGAAAATGTTTAAGGTTTGGAACTACAATGTTTAGACTAATTAATAAATTATAATTAAGGAGAATTTTAGCAAAGAACTCATTCCTCCTACTTCTAACAATTATATATTTGTATTTAACATTTATATGTATTTTCTCTCCGTGTACATCTCAAAAACTTGGAATTCAGCTTGGCTGGATTCTGCCAGCCGCTTTTAAATGATTTTGCCCACGTTCGACTCCGGCTTCGAAGTTGGATTCAAAGTTTCAGTTTGAGGCCGGAGGAGTGGAAGTTGGAGGCGGACGTCGATGTCCTTGTCATTGGGGCCGGCTCACGTTAAACGCCTCAATGACATTTCCAATTTAGAGAGCGTCCTCCTCTCATTGTGGAGCGACTGCAGCTGCAGCTTGTTGGCCTGGGCTTTGACCATTCCCGTCCGGACAGACTGGCCTGCGTCTGTCAGTCCGACAGACAGCGAACTACTCCAACTCCTTCTTTCCGGACTGCTGTCAATTATTTTGTAGTCAGTCTGGCCATGCGTGGAATAGCCCCTCTTCGGCTCCAGCTACTGCTCCTGCTCCTGCTGTGGCTGCTTTTCATTCCCCCAATCGCAATCCCTTTCAATTTGCTGTTTGGTTAGAGGAGCTGGCCTGACTGGGCCCCAAATTGAGCGGATAAACAAGTGCCAGAGTGGAGCTAATCGCCGGCAATGGTCTAATGAATAAATCAAATTACGTTC
Source organism: Drosophila pseudoananassae pseudoananassae (assembly GCA_018153035.1). Classification (NCBI taxonomy): domain Eukaryota; kingdom Metazoa; phylum Arthropoda; class Insecta; order Diptera; family Drosophilidae; genus Drosophila; species Drosophila pseudoananassae. The sequence continues at coordinate 386,649 of JAECXR010000068.1, read as the reverse complement.
CAATGGATCTCCCGAAGGAAGCTCGGAACGAAAAGGGGAAAATTGGCCGCCCTCGTGGGTGTAATTAGGGCCCAGAAACACTGTGGCCCAGTGTGCCATGTCAACATGCCGCATAATTAGCATAAGCGTTACAAAAAATATTGACTAACACAGAGGCACACATGTAACATCATAATTATCAGCTCGCAGAGACACAATGGGCCATTTGGCATATGAGCCAGGCCACAAGGAGGGACTCTCCCCTAAAGCTCTGACAATAATAATCCAAGGCATATTTCTGTAGTCGGGCCAAAACTTGCCCCGAACGACAAAAGGAAACTTTGCTTTGCAAAATAGTTGGCAAATTAGTGCCGGGCCAGAAGAGGACTGGAGACCAAGTCAAAAATTCTAATTTTCCATATGAAAGCCGGCAAAAACCATAAATAAAGTTAAATATGCACAGCCAGAGGGGGAGGATAGAGAGCGGGGTAAGGACTCTTGGAAGCCGGTCCGGAAAAATGCTGGAAAAATGGCCAACGACTTGGCAACATTTAGCAAGCAAATTACAACAAAATTAACATGATAATGAAGTGACCCAGGGAGACGGGCTGGTGGGCAAGTGGGCAAGTGGGTGGTGCAGCTTTGGAAACTGGCAGCTGTTTTCAGCTTTTCAGCTGACCAAATGACAATGACTTGCCCCCAGACAACGTACCGAAAAGTGCTTAAAAAAATAGAAATTACAAAAAAAAAAAAAAAAAGTAAAAAGTAAGTAGGGGGTGGGAGAGGAGAGTCCTTTAGATAGGACGCTAGACTCTGGCATGAAATACTTTTATATTTTTAATGATACTTGGCCAAAGCGGTAGGAAGTGTTTTGGTCTGCTGCACACACTCCACCACACATACTATGTATCTTGTGCCCCTCTGCCCCTTCTGGCATGCAATGAACTCCACACCCCTTATATATACATATATATATGTTATATGTACATATATAGCCAGAGAACTGCGGCTGTTAGTCAACTAGATGACTTTCAACTCTGGCTAGCTCCTCCTTCCTCCGGCATGACGATGTAGCTTTCTTTCACTTCGGAGATACAGAGGAGGGTGGTGCAAGGATCCAGGGCGGTGGGTGGAAAACTGTCGGAAACGTTTTTACGGTTTGCAAAAGGACATTTACATACACACAGTGAGAGGGTGATGGGGTGGAGGGCGCCTCTAATAGGCGACTACATGCACACGCGTCTGTGTGTACATTAAATTTTATTATTGTCATTTTCATGGCGATGTCGGACGGACCTCCGGAATATCCTTTGGCCCCCTCATCCCCTCACTCTGTACCCATTCACCCATAAGTTTTCGGTCAGCACTATTTGCATAAGTGCATGTGTGTGCGTCATGACGCTTTTGTGTGCAGGCAGCCAAATTAGACTCAACTGGAACTTTGTTTGGTCAGTTTTAATGCCAGAGTGTCCCCAGTGTCCCGTGTGCGTCCTGGATGTCTGGTGCGTCCTGTATGTATGGAAACATATTCATAATTAGTTGTCCAGTGTGTTTACTTCCAGCGGACTCTTTTGATTGGCTTTGTTTGAGCAAGATGTTTGCACTTTAAAGGGATTTCAAACGGGTATATTGGGTTTCCTTCTTGGATCTTCCATAATGAGTCCTGACAGCGGTTGTCATACATCAAGTCGGGCTCCCTAAATGGCGTTTCATTAGCCCCTGCCGTTGCCCTGCCTTTCTGCCAAAAGGAAAACATTTATTTTAAATTTAATACACGCCCATAGTCCGCCCGTAACCGGTAGCCCATCCCGCCAAACTTTGAAAAGGAAAAAGGCCGCCAAAGAGGCAAAAAATTCGCTTTAATTGGTTGGTTTTAGGTGCTGCCTGCCACATTAACCCATGCTGGCCGGGCTCACTCCCAGCTCGTTACTCGTTTATTGAAAAGCGCAAAGAAATCGCTTCCTCCTGCATCCTGCCTTCTGTAGGGGCTGCTGGTTTTTCACCCCTTTCCCCCTATTTTTTCTCATTTTTCTTTTCTCCCTCCTGGTTTATAAATTTTTTTTTTGGGGAAATATCAACACAAACGCCGAAAGTTTCTGCACGCCCCCAAATCAGCACAGCTGCTGGCCTAGTTCTCCTGCCTTTGTTTCACTTCGGACTTTTATGCCACTCCGCCACTCTATCCCTGCCCCATGCACCAGGCCCTGCCCCTTGGGGTCACCAGGAATCCATGAATGCCGCAGCCAGCGCGAGTGGAGCTTTGTTTGAAATCAGCTCATTTTTGGCGGCCTGGCCTGGCCAACTGGCCAACTGGGCAACACCGGGCAGCCGGCCAACAGGGAGCGACTAGCTGTTAGCTAATACACAGTAAGAAATTTCCAATCTTCTTTTTAAAAAACCTTTAAAGTTCTTGTGTTTATATTACTTATACTTTTTCCAGTGTCATTTTTGTAACTAGTAGCTGGGATCTGGGTTCGTTTGCGGTGCTCGGGGTTTTGGTTCTGACTTGGTCCGCCTTTGGCTTTTGCTTTGGCTGCCGGTTCTTCCACCAGGGGACAGCACGCACAGGCTACCAACTTGCAAGGGGGGCGTCAACGGGTCAAGGGGCGCGGCACTAGGGTTGTCCTTCGCGCTAATGTGTGTGTATGTGTGCCTGTCCTTTATGGGGTCGGGGGGCTTGTGTGGCTTCTGCCGGACTTGACTCTCCCGAGGATTTTATCATTTTTTATTACATTTCTCGAGAGCGCTATGTATGCAAATGAAGTCGAAAGTTTCGCTTTGTATAGTTGCTAGTTGCCGATGTTGTTTCCCCTCGCTGTGGAGAGGCATGCTGGAGAGGCGTGAATGGGACCGAGTTCACTCATTGGCTTTGGATACTCTTTTGTGGGAAAGTCGATGACATTTTGGGGAGTGTGGTGTAAAGGAAGGTTATTAAAGAGCTTGCAATTTCAGAGAAACTCTAAAATAACTAATCATACCTTGTAGGTTTCTTTTACATTGAAGCTTTAATGTGAGTATATTTTTCATCAGAGACTAAAATATAACTCTAAAAAACTCTTTCAGCTGTAGGGTATAGATTATGTCGTTGTTTTTGGGACTCTTTTCAGTTGCAGAAAAGTTCCTTCATTTGTCCATCGAAGGAGAAGCCTTCAAATTTCTGGAACCCTCTTCTTGCCGCCCTTTTTTAATGAGCTTCATTTTCAGAGTTTTTCTTTGGCCATTTCCCTCTTTATGCTTTTTTTTGGTAGTTGCTGTTGGCTTGTTTTCTGGCTTGTTATGACTGTGTGTGATTTTGCCGGCTCATTCGCATTGCGTGTATTTAATTTTGTTCGTCCCTTTTGGAATAAACGAATAGAGGGGGCCGGGCCTCCAATTTTCACCAAGTTCATTCAAAATCAAATGGGGTTCCACTAAGTTGGAAGCGAAAGGCGGAAGGAAGGAGCAGCTATGGTCATTGAAAGCCATTTGAATGGCCGTCGCTTTTCTCGCCAATTTTCTTTATTTGGCCAAGTGAAAGCTTGGCTCATTGAATGTTTTTTATTTGGCCAAATGAATGCGAGTGGGTCCAGTAACTGGCCCTAACTTGTCCGGCCGGACCCTGGGTCCTTTTTTATTTCCGCTGTGCGAGAAGCCGTAACAATATAGGCGCACAGTACACAAACACTGTATCTCTGGTGTGTTTATTTTAGGAGAGTTGTGTAGTTTGTAATTTTAATAACATTTGGACGAATAATTCCGATGGCCACTGGCTTTCCGCTCGAAATACGCGATAAATGAAATCGCAGTTTTTGATTGAGGATTTTTCAATCAGTTGCCGAATCGAAAAAATTAAACTGTATTTCTTTCATATCAAATTATTTTTGGCAATCGAGCGTGAAGTCAAATAAACAGTCGGGCAAGATCAAACACTCGACGGGCACCGCACCACCCAGCCACCACCCTCTTCCCGGTGGGGGGAGTGGGAGAAAGCTGGCAAAAGGGAAAGTCATTGCAGGCGATTTAACAACTACGCCCGGGGATAAATATTTTATGAAATCGCATAAACAAATCAAAGACGAATCACAGACGGAAAAAAGGAAAATCACTTACAAAAAAAATGGAAACTGTGGAGGGGAGAGGCCCTTGAGGGTGGCAGTCAGAAAATCAAGGGCGGCGATCGAATATGACCACTCAACCAAATATACACATTAGCCCTCGAGCATCTTTGCGAAAATATTTGCACAGTTTTCGGGGAGGGGCAGGGAGAATGGTACGGCTATCTGTCTGCACAGGAAGAGGGTACGCAAGTAATGTGTTTGTTATATGGTAAATCGCATAAAAAATACAGACATTTATAGAGGGAGATTCATGCCCAATAACAATAACAACTTGTTACCCTCGAGAAAGCAACCCTCTCCCACTCGTCGATCCACTGGCCGTCGATTGCCGGCCTAATGTTTGCCAAAATAGCCCAAGAATCATCACCGCCGCCCCATCTCAGATCCAATTTTTTCCTTTGAATTGAATTGTATTTAATAAAATATACGCGAGGGTTGCACCAAGGGGGAATCCTCCCAAGAATACATTGTATAAATAAGTAATGAATCTTTTGTTATTGCTCTGTGATTTGCCAAGTCAAGTGGATATTCCTCGTTTTTTTTTCTGTTGGGTTTTGGCTTTGTGGGGTGGCCAGTCTATTATCGCCCGAGATATGCATTATATGGGGACACTGCCCATATATCAGGCATCAAACTGACATAAATTGTCCGGCTGATCGGGGGGACACTCGGAACCTGGCCGCATGCATCGTGCAGCGTGGAGACGGCCATCCATCAATGCCAACACCCTCGAGTTCTCATGCAGCTCCTCGTCTGTCAACCTCGATATATCGATGCGTTCAGCCAAGGAGGCCATATACGGATAAATTGAAATTATTACATTGGGCAAACGTGGGCAAGGAACCGGGCGTTCTGTTTATTTATGGCCAAAGTGCACTGCTAATCGATTATGCGACACTCCATGTATTTTATCGAATGCAGCATAAGTTGGCCAAAATATTCAATTAAATGCTACTCGGCCACAATTTATGTTTGCCGAGAGCTGGCCTAATGAGTTTCAGCCTCGGAACTATGCAAATAAATATCACCTGGCAGAGCAGTCCTGGCAGATAGTTTGCTGATTCTGGCTGTGGGCGTGGGAAGGAGGTGTGGAATTTTAAATGAGGCCATCAGTGGCTTACCTGTTTACTGTCAGAGCCGAAACGAGTATTGATGAAGGGTGGATGTCTATATCCGTCTAATGTTGGCAAAAGCACACACGCACAAAGCCCAGAAATTAAGCAAAGCAAGCGTGGTGGGTACAACAACATTCCAGTACATCAATTGCTAGCAAAAAACCGCAGCCAAACATTGCCCCAAGGGTTGTGAAATGGAATATTCCTCCCGGATGGTGGCTGGTTGGAGTGTGGGCAGGTAGGCCGGGCGTGCATATATTAAGATAGATTACCTCACAGGCACACACATGTCGGCGAATAAGTGCTCCAATGACAGCCATGAATTCGCATTAAAAGCAAAGCCAGCAAAGCAAAGCTAAAGCCAAAGCCAAAGCCAAAGCTTCCCCTTTGGAATCCATACGCTTGGCTTTATGCGGGGAAATTAACACGCCTAATGCTGGAACTTCCACCATCGCACCTTGAAGTGCGCATAAATTATAAACAAGCTTCATTATCCCGCCGCCGAAATGCCAGAATGCCCAAATGTCGGGTCGTCAAACTTTAAGACCCTCAACTATGCGCGCTGACAATTATAATAAATTCAACTAATAAACCGCTTTAATGATAAGCCATCAGCGGGCTCACAGTTCCGCAAGTAATTTGGCCAAAAGTATCAGCATATGCACAGTGAATCGCACGGCTTTAATTGCCCGGACAGAGGATTAGCTCGAAGGGTACTCTAAAGCAGTTGCTTATCCACTCAATTCCGTCAAAGTGTCAAACTTTAAACTTTTAAATCTGTCGTTCCATTTGCTGGAATCTCTGGCCCAACGAAAACATCGTAAATTATGCAACCGATATGTGAAGATATGGGAAAAGCACATGTGTGGCGTGTGAGAGCCCCTCAAGGTGCACAAACTTTTTGCCCATTAAAAAATAAAAACTCATTAATAATATGCATTCAAGTTTTAATTGAACTACTTAATGAGGACAACGAGCGGTGGGCCAGTGGCAAGGGGCAGTGGTGTGGCCAGTGGCCTCTGGGCGAACAGGACACTGAAATGCTGAAATTGCTGAAACAGGAATATAGTACGTCCATTAGCCTCGGTTGGCGCTTCCTGAGTTCCCCCATCCGCAAATTGCCGCCGCCCATTGTTTGTTTTAAAAGTATTCCGTCCGTATTCCATGCAGGTTCAGTGGCAGCCCATCGCATAGTTTCAGTTTTCATTCAATTGAATTGTTTCCTGCGGCCGCTGTTCACTCTTTGCTTATAGAAAAAGGTGCGTAATTAAAACGATGCCAGGCGCAGACAATTAAATGCATGCCACACCGATACGCACACCCACACTCCGCCAGAACAAAAGATGAGCGATGAGTTTGCGTTTAATTACGTGGACAGGCGCCGGAGATTTTAATTTATGATGCGTGAATTTGAGTGCCGCGCAGGAGCTCCGAATACGAAAATCAAAATCAAAAGGATAAAGGATATAGGCGACGGGACGCCAAGGAAGCGCGCGCGCGGTTGGAGTTGTCAACTTGACAGTTGGCGAAAAACGGAAATTGAATTCTAAAATATTTATAGTTACCGCCCGCAATCCCTGTGCACTCCCGCCGCTCATCGCCCATTTTCTATTTGCGTGGGTGGTTGTGTGTGTGCGGTTTTCAGAAAGCTTAGCATAGTTTTTGGGGCAGCCCAGTGATTTATGCAGTGCTCAGCAACAAATTGCAAATGAAACGCAATGAAACGAATCGGAACGGAATGAATTACTACTTATGCATGCATGTACGCCGCATAAGCACACAAAGTTCATATTACACCCAAGGCCATACGAATAGAGAAGAAATTAGCCATTCTTCTCGGAGCTCAAAGGAGGATGTTATTAAAGTAATTCTCTATCAGGTACGGGCCTATCGCTTTTACCTCCACTGTACTCGTTCAAAAAACATATAGCTATGAGCCGGTCTAGGCCCATCAAATAGGGGTCCAACTTATTAGTCGGAATGCGGATATGTCGGACCATCGGCTCGGACACATGTTACACAATGTTGAGCCATAGATTTATTGCCAACAATCATCGGGATTTGCAGCGGGAGCAGCCAGCAAGGCTCTGCAGGACACGAAACAACTGCTGCCCTGACATTGACTATTGAAAGTCAATTTCGGGTGCGTGCCACACGCTCATTTGTCCAGTTTATGGCCAACATCATTTGTTTTGGCATTTTTGCCAAAGAGGCGCAAACGCCTTTTATGCGTCCCAATAAATTCTCGCTTCCGGCATTCAAGTTCGCCTCCTCCCTGGTCGTCCTTGCGATCTCTAATACCTGTTTATTGTTGCAGTTTCACAGGCCCTATGCTATGTTTACAAGCCTGCTGATGTTGCATTACAAATGAGCTTGACATTTTCAAAGTTGAAAGTTGAATTTGCCGATGGGGCAAGACAACCGAAGGCCATCCTTTAAAAGGCATAAAACCCTAAATTGAAACTTCAAAATATATGAGAGCGAATATTTAAATTTAACTTATTTGAATCAGAATTTTAATTAACATATGCATTGAATTTTGTTTAAAAACAGAAAAGAACAACATTCATTTTGCATTTAATTTCCTTTCGCTAGACTTTCCCTTGCCGTCCTCATGAAAATTTATGAACTCTCACATTTTACAATTCGCTATTAAGTGCTTCCGAGCCAAAAACAAAAAAAAACAGAAAAGGGCAGACCAAATAATCAAATTGCAGTTTCCAGCTGTCATAGTCATAGTCGTGTAGCCGCACCCGGTTTCGCATTCATGTTTTGGGGTATTTTCCAGAAAACCCGGCAAAAACGGAGCTTGCGAAAAAAATCTGTTAGAAATCCTATTTATATTTCGAAACAATAACCATTCAATTCCATCTAACGACTGGCCACTGGGCACTGGTCACCGGCGAGCATAACGAACCAATTGAGCCGGAGCCGGAGCCGGACCCGACCCTTGGGGGGCGGCTAACTGGTAAAGAGTGTGGGTGTGGCAGGGCAGGGGGCATTGGGCATGGGGCAGTAGCACTGTTTTGGCATTTATTACCAATTGCTATGGCGGCGCCTTCTGTGAAAAATTCGCCCAGCCTTTAAAGCGGAAGCATTTGCAATGGCTGCAGGACATGAGCGGCAGAAGACCAACAGGACACCGCAGGCGCGACGACACAAACAAAACGTGATTCGCATACAAATAAACAAGGATATGGAGGACATCCCACACAAGCTGGGTGACCCTTTGGCTGCTCGAAATTGAAACAAATGCCACAGCACAGGGCGTGCCTATAAATTTTTCACCAAATACATTGGCCATAGGTGCAACTGCAACTGCAATGGGCCAGTGGGTGGGCGGTGCAACCTTGTTTGTGGGTGGGTGTGTGCCTGTGGCTCAGGCACAAAAGGGTCGTGAAATGACCAACCGGGGCATTGTTTAGGGGCCGGTGTTCAACTGCCCGCACACGGACAACATTTGAATTCAAAGCAGGCACTGTCGAACGTTGATATTTCCACTCAGACTCGGGCACTGCGAAAAAGTTTCATATGGCTGAAGGACTTTAAATAATATCACATCCTCATCCTAACTAACTTCTACTAACTCCCCATTTTTCCAGTGCATGCTTCCAATCGTCCTCACATCAATATGGCCCTGACATCTTTACCGGCCAAGCTGCTTAGCTGCCGCCTGTCAGTGGCAATTACGTTCGGGTGGCGAGTTCAAGTTGCTGCACAAATCACGGCGCGAAATGAAGAGCCAACTATCAACCTCAGGCTGCCTCCCGGCCTCCCGGGCTCCCTTCCAACCGGCTGTCCTTGCAGTTGCACCATGATGCATGTGCCGCAATTCCGGACGAGTTCATGCTGATCATTTGTCCTGGCGCTCCTGCTACAGCAGGACGAAAATCTGGAGAAAATCCCTCGGCTCACGCCAAGCTGAGTGTGACGAGCATTTTGGCAAATAGTTTTGCTGACTCGGCCAACTGCTCACCTGGACGGCAAATCCCCGAGAACGAGCTGCCCAGGAATTCCATCAGCTGATCGATTAGTCGTTGCAGGCGCCTGGTGAAGCAAATGCTTTCCTCCTGGGACCGCCTGTCACTGGCATGTGGATGTGGCCAGTTTGGATCCTTTCCTTAACCCATCTGCCCCCGAACCAGCCCGCCCAACGCCCCGGCATCCCACCGGATGTCACGTTTTATGGCTGCCAGTGCGAGTTTATCTTTGGCCAACAGCGTCAACGTCTGTTTCGAGTCATCGGGCCACGTTGCTCGCATGTCCTTGGCCATTTTGTTGCAATTTTGATGTGAACTCTTATGTACTTGGACTGGAACCCTTTACTAGGGGAGTATATAGTGTGAAGGTTGTTTATAAAATTGCATTTTTTCCTCCACTAGTGAAGAAGGGGATAGGATTTGCAATTGTACTTTTTTTGATGTGATTACAGGGTATCTGAGCTTTCATTTCTGTTTTGATTCAACATCGCCACTTAACCATCTTGCTGGCATTTTATTTGAGCATTGCTGTCTTGCCACTTGGAAAAATTCTTCGTTCGCTAAATTGAGCAGCGTTTTTCCAATTTAACGAAAAAATAAATAAAAATCGAATCGAGTGGCCCGGCATTTCGTTTGAAGTGTGTCGGAGCGATGTGCCTCATTAGGAGCTCAACTTCTCCGCAAAAGTTGATCAAATTTAATCAGGAAATCGTATGTAAATATTTGAGGGACCCCAGGACCGCCCTTAACTTTAGGCCTTGGCTCTAATGAACCATTCAGCAAACACCAGTCGGAGGGTGGGAGAGTGCGAGTGTGTGGCGATAATCACTGCATATGAATTAAAAAGTTTTTCGGGGGAATGCGAAAATATTTTGTAGTTTAAAGCAATTTGAAGTCATTTGGAGCCAATTTACAAAATGTCTGTCTTGGCGAGAGCGTGTGTGTGCAAATGCAATTACACTCACACACACGAGTCCTGCCACCAACACATTCACCAACGAAACTGTTTGTTTGGCAATGCGCTCAGCCATTCCGACATTTCTTCGTCACTCGTCCTTTTTCGTTATTTCTTTTTTTTTTTGTTTTTTTTTTTAGCTGCAAATGAGTCATGCTAATGGCAAACCATTAGCAAAAATGCTGCTGCGAGTCCGTGTGAGGGCGATAATTAAGTTGGGCGCTGGTGTGCGTGTGTGTCTGCAGCGGCGAAATGAAAGAGAAATGTGATTTTGAAGGCTGTTGTTAAATATTTAAATGTATTCCGCGGGCCAAAGCCATTCGCTTTGTCAGTAGTTGTTTCTGGCGAGGGCCGTTGATTGCTCTGCCAAGTCTAATTGCAGTGTAGGCCCAAAAAATTACTGAAATTGCACACAAAAGCGGCTCTTTCAAGGTGCCATATTAGAAAAGGCCTTGAAACTAGATCGCGGGGGAAATATCCATGCAAGCCATAAAGTTCCAACTATTTATGATTGAACAAGTTTGGTGTTTATCGGAAATTAATTTGCGAAAACAAAAATGCTTGTAATTCAAGCAAATTAGTTTGAATATTTTATTTACTTTTACCTTTAATTGAGCCAATCATCGTGCTAATTGCGCCAGCTATTAGGCTCCGGGCAAACAAAGCGTGGGTGGCCAGCCAGATATTTTATTGTTATGGGGCAGTGCTTCAAAATTTCACTTTAATGACTAATTTAGTTTTTGTGGAGTATGAGTCTTCACACAAGCACGGCCTCGTAAAGACAGGACATAAAAGACGGACGGGACGTGGCTGGATAGTGGCAGGACATGAGTGTCAGCGGAAGCGCACACTTGAGCAATGGCGATACGACATTTCCTTAATGAAGCCCACTAACACAAAGTGCCGCCTGGCCCCCTGCCACCGACCTCCCCTGGAATAATTGTGGCCGCAAAGGGCATAAAAGTTTATGGCCATGGCATCTAACTCTGCTCATTTGGCTGCATACGAACTAGGCGAACTAGACGGGGCCGACAACAGGGCGTATGGGTAATTATAACAAGTTGGAACTTTCTGACAGCGCTCCATTTGTGCACTTGTCAGCTTTTTGTCATGTCACCCATGTCTCTCGATGAGCTGTCAAAGTCCGCAGTCTGCAGTTTTCATTCAGTTTCAGTTCCCAGAGTCAGAGTTTGAATTTGGGGTTGGGTTTTGGACACTCACCTGACACCAGCAGTTCACTGGTGCTGTTGACCAAATTGTCCATAATTGGCTGGAATGTGTAAAACGTCAGCGTTTCCAATTTGTTTGCCTGGACGTTGATGGAGAGGAGAGCCGGAGTGCCACGGAGCAGGCCATTGTCGATTTTCTTCAGGAGGTTGTTGCGCAAGTTGAGAGTCTTTAGGTTATTCAGGCCATCCAGAGCGCGCTCAGAGATTCGCTGAAATGGGTTTTCAAATAAAACATATTATTTTTAATACAAATAATTCATATATTCAATTATAAACTAACACCACTCTTAATTACATTAAGTGTGAATATATTTCAAAGCTACAAAGTTGAATTTCATTCAAAAACTGGGTTAATAGTTCCATAAACATTAGATTTTGACTTTTTTGCTTAAATTTGATTAAACTAAATTTTTATCGGTGGCGTTTTCTGTGCCAGGGTCTCGTATGTATGGCGACCGCAGAGCAAACAAAAACCGAAAAATATTTTCGTCCTGCCATTTTTCCGCATTTCTGCGTATTATTTTCATTGTTTTTCACAGAGTTTCGCTTTTCGTCGGCCATTGTTGTTGTCATTGTCTTCATTGTTTGTTTGCGTATTTATTTATGTGTATGGAATAGCACAATCACACACACTGCCACACTCGCATACCCCACACTCCCACACCCCACAGACCACAGCCCATACCCCCACGTATGAATTCGCAAATTTGTATACACGAGTGCTTGTTTTTTTAACTTGTATGTCCCGATTCGTTTGTCTTGAATTTTATTATACGGAAAAAAAGTGTTTTCTTTTATTTCATTTTGGTTTCTGTTTTGTTGGCCGAACAACGAACAGCGAATAACGAAAGTGAAGGCCCCACGCCTTGTTATTTAATATTCAATATGCTTTGTCTGGGGAAATGGAAAAATTATGCATATTAAATGCCGAGTCCAAGACCGGGGAAGCATGTGCCAAGCATGTCCTCTACTACTGCCGTGATGTGCCATTGAAAAATATCCTTCAATCTTTGCTTTTCTCACACCAACCTGTCCCTGTTTGTTTATTTGCCAAGATGATTGACATAAAAAATATATTTTATTGCGATATTTTGTTAGTTTGATGAGCGATTCTCCGATGCCTACGAGCCCAATTTATTAGCTTGCCAACAGCCAAAAAAAAACAATATAATTTACGAGCGATTTATGTGCGGATTCAGTAAACAAAGTTATGAAAAAGGGAGCGTGGTGGGTGGCCTGAGATTCGATTGAAAGCTGTCTATCTTAGGGACTTTAATAATTTCTGGTCTTGTCTCCCCTGAAAGTTGTTAATTTCCTTTTCACTTTCACCTAATGCACTCGCTTAGATACTTATCCCCTTAACCCGCTTATCTGTTTATCTCCATCCCTGGACGCACACACACCCGGCCAGCGCTTTATGTTGTGTCAGCCCTAAACCTTTTAACGGCAAATGATTTATGAAGTGAGCAAAAAATGGGCCAAAAGAGGAAGGGAGGAATATAGCCCGGGCCAAACATGCAACACAATTTGCTTTTATTGAAGGCGACAACGGCGCACGGACACCTAACAAAGTCGCCAAGAAAGGAGCCCCAAACTAATGCTGGGACATGGGATTCCCGGGCTGGAAACAATGCGCAGCGTAGGCGATAACAAGCCCAATCATTATGGCCACGACAATGCGGCAAAGAAGAAGATGGATCCAGGACCCCACTTGAGCGGCTGCTCTCGAGTGTCCTGTCCTAGTGGCCTGACACATATGCGAGGAATCGTCTGAGTGTGACATGATATGCGAGCACTTTGTAAAATGGGAAAAATGAAGCACGGTTCTCTGAAGCTCTGAAGGAGCACCAGGAAAAGCTAAAGCAACAAACCAAACGGGGGAAAAAAAAACGGAGGCAGAGGCGGAGGCTAAGGGACAGGGCCAGGAAGGAACAATGTTGGCCCAGGATATGGATATTCAGGATTTACGCTCATACGGCTGCCCTGCATATACTCTTACATAACTTTGTATGCTCCGCTTGGAGTGTTAAGCGACATTTTTCTATTTACCATGGCCATTTTTATAGCCAGACCCGGCCAGAAGGGTCCCGCATATCAGGAATATCAGATGGCGCAAGGACGAGCGAGCAGAAAGGAGCGCCATAAATCCATTATTCCCATGATTTGTTATTCAATATTTTGTAAGTAGATTAACTTGCGGCACACATTTGTTCGCCGCAGCGCCGAAAGGCGACTGTCAGCGTGTGGCCCGATGGGTCCGAGGGTAAATGTACGAATTAAGCCACGATCCCTGCAGGACCTTCCTCGTCTCGTTTGGGTCGCACCACCACGAAACGAAGAACACATAATTTACCAATCTATTTATCATATTTTCGGACCGGCACTCCTGCTCCTCTCCCAGAGCTGAGTGACCACTTAAATCACCACAAGAATAGACATTCGAATTGAATTTATGACACCAGTAACACACACACGAAAAAAACAAAAAAAAAAAAAGTTGTGTGTGTTTAGTGTCCGCTCGCCCCAAGGCAGTGCCATTTATGGTCCTGTCCCGCGTGCCCTTGTCCCTTCTGTTTCTTATGGCCACTCGGCAATTTATGGCCTCTTAAGTCAGTTGGCCCAACTTGACCAAGTGGCGCTGCCAGACAAATCTTTTTAATCCACTTGCATTAGAGTTGATTGAGAAGTTTTGCCCTCCAGTATCCCGAATCTCCTATCCTGTATCCCCCAGATTGCACTGCTACGTGGGGCGTCATAAATAAGCAGTCAAAAAACTATTCCAAGGCCCGTAAATATGCACTCGAAAGGCCAATCAATTTGCAAATTAATGGCGGGGTCTTTAGTGTCCTGCTTAGTTCTGGCTATTCTCCTGCTCACATAAGTATGCTACATTGTATGCCGTACTCACCTCGATTCGATTATCGTCCAGCTCGAGCTCGCTGAGGCTCCACAACTCCGCAAAGACAGTGTCCCCGATGAAGTTCAGATTGTTGCGGGTGAGCTTCAGGACATTCAGGTTGCCCAGGCCCCGGAATATCTCGCTGGTCAGCACGTTGATCTGGTTGTGGGCCAAGTTCAAGTACGTCAGCCGGGCCATGTCGGCGAAGAGCCCCTCGTGGAGGGTGCTTATGTTGTTGTTGTTGAGGAAGAGCCTCTGGCAAAGCGGCAGGTTGCGGAAGGCGTAGCGGTCTATCTCGAAGATTTGGTTGTGCTCCAGGTTCAGGTCCTGCAGCCTGATGTGGTTGGCGAAGGCGTCCTGGTCCAGGGCCATTATGTGGTTATTGTTGAGGATGATTCTCTCGAGGAAGGGCAGGTTGGCGAAGGCGTAGCTCTTCACAATCTCCACCTGCGAGTACTCAATCACGATACTGCTCAGGTTCTTCAGGGGCTCGATAATCATGGTGGGTATGTAGTCTAGCCGGGCATTGTTCTGAATCACGAACTTGAGCTCCCGCAGGCGCTTCTGCTGGTAGAACCGGGTCCAGGTGGTGTCGTTCTGGTGCAGGCCCTCCGAGAATATCCAGCACTCGGCCTTCTGCACCGGCACGTGATTCTCGTCCGGGGTACAGTAGCACATCACCTTCATGTCCCGTCGCCGCGTGCAGAATCCAGTGCTGTCCATGGGGCCGCTGTAGCCGACGCTGCCGGAGTTCACGGCACTGCTGCTGGTGAAGACGTATCCGCCGGAGGAGCCGGGCGCCGTCGAGGAGGATCCCCCGTACCCATAGCCGTTGTTGCTGCTCGTGGAGGCCGCCGCCGAGCCGTTGCTGCCACGTCCCCGGCTGCGGCGCTCCTCCTTGGAGCGGGCGTCGGTGGGCATGGTCATCAGCAGGACGAGAGCGAGCAGGAGCATTGCCGGAGCCGCCATTTTATGGCGTTGATGATGCGGCAACATTTTGATTCGGTTTCTAAATCCCAATGGAATGGATTCTGGAAAAGGAAACAATACGGAATGACTTCGTCAATAAAACTTCTTTATTTCAATCGGAGGTCTGAGGTGCACTTGAAGAAATTATAGAGTTGTTTCAATTTAAATCATAAATGGGCTTAAAAAGGGGGTTTCTTAATATTGTAACTACGGTATAAAAGTTGAAATTATATGGCCATTAAAAATTCTCTTTGGCATTCAAGGTAACCGAAATTTTAAGCCCAGAGTTGATAAAGCATTCATTTGGGCCGTACTCCTTCTTTATTGTTACCGGAGCACTGGTGGAAAGTGCTTCATAAAAATGCTAATTAATGTTGTTAACTTTCTCACTTTTGCTCATATTTCATTTGGCACAATTCACGAAATTCCGCGGTGGGCTTCATCCCCGCCATCAACTCCCAGTTACCCCCATGGACGTTGAATTGGCCTGTTCTGCTGCCTCCCGCTGGTTTTCATTTGACGCTCGGCTGCTTTGTCATTTTACCCGCCAGATATCGGGGGATGGGATATCATCTGCCCCTCCCACGCTTGCCACTTGCCACTGTTACCCCCATAAACAAATTTATCGAGCTCATAAATAACTGCAACACTGTCGCTGATTGTTCCCTCAATGGCAGTGGCAACGGCAACGGCAACCGGCTTCACTGGAAATTGCCTACAAACTTTTCCCTCTGGTCCCGCACTTTTGCATTTCAAGTGTCATTGGGCAAAGTGCTCTCTAATTATGCTCGTATTTTTTAATAAATTAATAAGTCACACTGACACTGGGCATATTTCGGATTCTCCGGCTGGATGCTGAATGCTGGATGCTGGATAGTGGCTGCCGGCGGACTACCGTCTGGATGGCATAATGAAGTGTAAATAAGTTATTGTCAGTTGTCAAGTGAGTTATCGTCGTTATCGACAGTCAGGCCAGTGATTTGCATAAAATATTGTCGCAATAAAAGGCCAAAAGCGGCCTTGGGGGTGGGCGGCGGGGGATGGCTTTCAGAAATCACTGGGATTAGACTGATGGAAAGCCGAAAGTCACTTGAGTTATTGACTCGGGCATGCTTCATTACATTGATTTCGATTATAAATTTTAAATAAAACGATGATAAGTGCTGCGTAGCATGATGCTATGCTTATTCCGGCTTAGCTGGCTCTCCTCTGGCCCGGAATTCCCCTCCTGAATCCGGATTCCGGAACCTCTTGGCCAAAGTTCAGGGCTCAAGGAGCATTAGAAGTGGCTCACACCGCAGGATTAAGTACTCAAAATATACATGAAAACTTTGGCGTCGTGCGGTACCAGACGGCAGCTGAAGATGACTTGATGACTTCAATTTAAATATCAAAGCAAAGGCGAAACTAAAATGTCCTTGCCAGGCACACACACCGACACACTCTCAGGCGAGAGCACACGGATACAGATACACATCTGGCCGCAGGAGCCGCAACTCCTGCCGGCTATATAGCTGGCTGGCTGGCCGGATATTTCGGATATTCTGGCAGTTTTTAAGTGTGTTGTCGAGCAGCAAATCAAAAATTCCACTCTTGAGAAACGCATGTGTGGGTAATTAGATTTTAAAGAGAGTCGGTGAATGGAGGAAATCAAGGGGTACTTGCACTGATAATAGAGTTTTGAAGTTTTTAATTTATATTCTACTAATCACTTCTGACTGTCTTCTAATTCTTGTTAATAACAATTGCTTCTTCAACTTTAAAGATTTAATTTTGATTGAAATAAGCTATAATTTATGGCAGTGTATATATGTGCCACATATGCAGCACCGCGACTCTGACAGCCAATTACTCAAAGGCATGAAAGCCCAGAAAAGGCGAGGAGGAGCGTGGCAGTATGAGCATTACAAGAAAATGAAAAATCAATTTGTTGATTATGCATAAATCATAAGATTTATGCGACTCCTCACTCGGCATTCATGAGTCATTTATCAAACGGGCCGGCTTCTTTTTTGCCTTCATGTCAGAATCACAAGAACAGAAAGCGACGAAGCGAATCATGAATCGGAGTGGCAGAGATGGTCCATCCATTCAGACCTGAACTAAATAAAAAGCATGGGAGATAATACACAGTAGACAGGGTCTAGTTCTAGAAATCATGTCTGGAGATTAAAGGCAAGCCGGAACGGAATTGATCTTTCAGGCTCAAGTTCTTCATCTCGAAAGTGAGCCAGCTTGGTCGTTGCTAGAAATAGCAAGCCAGGGCGACAAACAATTACCAAGAAAATTATTCCCCCAAGGGGAATATCGAGAAAGATGTTTCTTCCTCGGAAAGAGCAACATTTTGTTGGCAAAATAGCAGCTACAGCCAGGTTGTGGAAGAAACAACATCTACGAGGAGCCCAAGCCCTCAACCATGCTAGGAAGTTCTATTAGAAACACAAAGTATGGGATAACTTAAAGACTTACTTCAACAGAATTAATCAAACACAAGCCCTACTATTATGTGTATATTAAATTTAAAATAGTCACAAGTCTGCTGATTTTGCCTGGAATATTATTTAGTAAATTAAACTATTTATTGCAGCAACAACTTGAATGAAAGTAAGAGCAACTGCAACCATAACAGGGCCAGCCACACCTGGCTACAGCAACTACAGCCGTGACGAGAAAGGATACGGGGCTGGTAATGTCGAGGAAAATTGCAACAAGAAGCAATTTGTCTTGTTGTTTATAATTTCGATTAAACTTTCGAGGCATACGTTTGTGTGTGTTTGGGCGTCCTGGCGAAAGTGTGTGTTTCGGAGTGAGTGTGCGTGCAAACAATGTGGCATGCAAAGGGAGCAAGTCCCCGCCAAGGGGACGGAGCGTGTGAAAGTGTGACAGAACTGTCGACAAGGCGAGGAGCAGCAACATCGACCGCAGCAACAACAATAATGACGGCGACCCAGTGGGAAATTGGAGCAAAGCCGCAGCTAAGCTGACAGCCCGACTGCGACTGCGGCAATTTCCCAGGGAGACCAGTAACACACACTGGAACACACTCATATCTGCACAACTCGCATTATATTTCCCAGCATTTGTTAACTTTAAAGAGGCATACCTAAGACCTGCAAACTTTATGCAAACACGAAACTCCAAAGCCCGATTCTGAGGTTGATCAAGACAAGAGACTGTCGAGGCATCTTCCAGGCGGCTGGGCTGGGGCGTGTGTGGAAATTGTTTTCAATTTTCGTTATTTGACAAATGGTGACACTTCCGCTGTGGCAGTCAGGACATCCAGTCAGCCAGCCTGCCCGGCTAGCATCATCCTCAGGACTCCGCCCGGGACTCTAACAATATGTACACATCTTCCACCACAGCTCCAGTACTAGTGCCAGCTCGAGCTTCAGCTTCAGCTTCAGCGCCATTGCCATTCCACGTCTGTGTGTCATGAGGTTTTGTCAACAATAAGTTTTTACGCCGGAAGACTCGTAGTTGTTTATGGCAGTTCCCCATCAGCTGCAGCGTTCCCAGCTCCCCGCCTCCGACTGGGACCTATCCCATGCCTATCCCCAAACCCATCATCGTCTTCATCTTAATCAGCAGCGGTGGCTTTGGGTTGGAGTACACGTAAAAGAATCGCTTACTAAGGGTATGAAGGATATATCAATGAACAAATCTATATAGATCCAATCCTCCCAAATTATGCTAGGACTTGAACAGTAATTGCCAGCCAGATAAGGCACTAGTATTGATATTTTTCATCTAATTTAATTTATTTTAAAAATCAAATAAATCTCTTCTCCAGTGTATAGAAATAAATACAAGACCTGTGTCCCTATCATGTGAATATAACCTTAAGCTGCGACATGAACGCAGCTCGGACGTGCTTGACATTGACTGACTGACTCGTGAGGTGGAAGTGCTGGACTGGGAACTGGGTACTGGGATGGGGTCACCAAGGATGGTCGCTTCCATTTAGTTTAGCTGCAAATAAAACGAGAAGCTAAAGGAGGCTAGTAAAAGCAGAAAAAACTCGGAGAACTTGGTCAGTTGGACAAACTGCAGTTCCTGTCCGAGTTGCCTGATCCATATCCACCATTTCGTGTCTGACAAATGACGCAAAGCCAAAACGGCAGACGAAACATAGCCATCAATCAGTGGGCCAAGTTATGACGCCCGCACGTCCCTATCGTCCTTTCGTTGGCCACGTTTTATTCGCATTTTTATTAAGGCTCACAATCATTCGGATTTGTCTTTGGCTTGCGTCACTTGTCAGCGCCAGTTGGAGTCTGCTTCGATCAAATCTGGGGGATTTGCTCAAATCGTAGGAGGTGGGCTGTGGTGGGTGGCCGTCCCCAGATATATATTTATTGTCAGCCATGTCACACTTCATAAATATTTCATAAATTGCTTCGCATTTATTTTGACAGTCGCGCCAAAGTTTCGACTGCCATTTGTTAACCCTTTCAGCTGCCGCTGTCGCTGCTCCAGCTCCTGCTTTTGCCTTTTTTTGTTTCTTGGCCCGGTTATTGTTATTTCTGTTATCATGCGAGGCAGTCATTGCCAGCTGTCACACATATTGTCCTTGGGAGATCCTTCACCTCCTGCTACGGTTCAAATACATATTGCCAAAAAAGGCACATAAAATGGTATTCATGTACAGCTCCAGCCCATTCCCGGCCCCCGTCGAAGCACTCGCACTTTCCGACTACTTTTAACTTTAGTTCCATTTCCCAGGACCCAGGATCTGCTCTTCATCGTCCTTTGCTCGAACGTTTTTTAGCTTTTAGCATACCTGTCAGCAAAATAAAATGAAAACTAGTTGCCAGAGCAAACTTTCGCTCTTCTTCGCCTTAGAAGCCTGTCCCAATATTGTTGACACATATTTCTGAGAAAGAGCCCTAGATGGCTGGCTGGCTGGCTGACTGGATGGCTATATGCATATGCCTGCCACGCCCCTATACGGCAGACAGACTACGCCCCATTGCACTTGAGCTGGCTGGCACATTACTTTGGCCGTCACTTTGCCCGCCGGTTTTTATTCCCTCGATTTTTACGCTGAATTTTTTGTGGCCTGCTTTCTCCGGCTTTAAGTTGTGCTGCACAATTTGTTTGTTCACCTGCCGCCCCTCGGGTGTCCTACTCTTTTTTTTTCTGCCACTTTCGTAAGTCCTGGCAACTGCTTAACGCCCAAATTGGCAGCACCTGGCCAAAAGTGTTGGTCCTGGCAGATAAGTAGTCGACGGGGCTTTTCTTCTCTGGCTCTCCTTTGCTTTTCTTCAGCTTTTCCCTCATTTTTTTTCGTTGGTCTGTGTGCTTTGACTTTCAACGAGGAGCGAAATTATTTTCGCTGTTGCAAGTTTGTTGCAACTTTTGCCTAACGCAAAGTGAAAATTTGTCATGCTCGTTGAGCTTCTTCAGCCGTGCCCAGTCCCGTGCCCCTGTCCTGATATAATAAATTCCTTCAGTTAGGGAAAAATGCTCCGCAAAGACAAACACAAGCTCGGGCACAAACACGGCAAAACATAAATACGGACTTGGCAGACAGACTCCAACTTTTAACTCACTTGCCAAAATATTTTAGCAATTTTTGAATAAAACATTGCCAAGATTCCAGACATGGCAGCATCGTTTTGACAGCCCCCTCCGGTGAGTGAAGGGGCTGCAGTACCTGCTTATTTTAAAAGTGAATTTCATAGGGGTCTGAACTTAATTAGTTGGAATGCCAGACTCTTACTTGTGCTTCTGAGAAACCCCCATTAGTACCCTTACCTTTCGATAGAGTCCTGGAAAGGGCCAAGTCACGTACGCTGGCAGACCTCGATCTGCTGACTAATGCAATGTCTCTGCAAATACATAGAGAGAGGGGACACGAATTAGTTGCTTATTACGTATTATAATGTCATGTTTTGGTCTTATTACGGCATGTCCTAGCCACCCCTGAAATTATAGAGGGCCTGCAATTGGAGTATTCCTAATTCATGAGCTTCGAAGGTGGGCCTGGAACCCTAATGGAAATTACACATTAAATAAACCATGCAGGGAAAATATTTGATAGAAAAGGGAAAAACTCATAGTCATGCTACGGAATAGCCCTAATATCCAGCTTAAATATTAAAAAAGCAAATACATCTCAGCTGTTGAACTTTTAAGCCTGTTTTTTCTAAAATTAGCATTTTTGCACAAAGGAGCCTGGCCCAACATTTTTCATAGCTCTCCATTATGGTTGTTTTTTGTGCCCGAGCCGGCTTTTAATGCCCGTTTGTAGGCCTGAAAGATCAAAGGCTTGGCCTGGGCCCAATCTAATTGCGTTAATTTTCCAGTAATTGTGGTCCAACTAAGTTCGCTTTGCAGCCGGGACATGCGATAACGTAAACAGCAGAACACCAAAACAGAGCCGGCAACAAAGGAAAAACTATTAACACGAAGGGGACACTGGGTGAGGTCCTGCTGGGCCGGGGGGCTTAGGGGTCATGTGTGCGGGGAATGCGTGGACTGGGCTGGGTTCACCCGCCACGTGGGCGTGGATGGCGCGTTATTCAAATAGTTTCGTTTGCCGGGCAATGAGACGGCGATAACAAACGGCGATGACGACAACCCAAGGCGGTTTCCCCCCGAGGGCGGGTCACGCCCACATATGTGGAGTAATATGACAGGAGGGGTGGGGTGGAGAGGCCTCTATGAAAATGAAAATGAAATAATTGCATTGGCTACGCCTAGCGAGAAGGCAAAAAAAATGCTGAGCTCTCCCCGCCACTTTAGGAAAGCGGATGACGGTGGGGGTGGTTCCAGTACTCCTGGGGGTTGGGGTTATGTGTGTTTGCTGCAATCATAATAGCCTCCAACGCTTGCTGACCATTTCTGGCGTTTTTTTACTCATTGCCGTTAATTATGCCCGCATTTCTGGGCTCCCCCGATCTAGCTCGCTTTTTTTGCGGCCTGAGTGTGGGCGAATCCACTTTTTTGTGTTATTTGAATATTTAATAAGATTTATGCCATTCATGCCGCCGATGCCTTCTCGTGATTAAGCATTGAATAATTGCTGACGAAGGCGAGTCTCGGGGCAGGGGCAGTGGCAGTGCTTTTGTGGCAAACCGAACAATTGTCTGCTAGTCTGGAGGTGGATGGAGGGGCGCACTACAGTGGCGGTATTGGAGTGGGAGGATATCAGGCATCTAAATTTGATTGTCGGTGGAATGTCAAACAAGTTCAAACGGCGGCTGCCAGTGGCAACCGACCGACCGGCGAAGCCAAATGAAACCTCAGAAAGGCTGTCGAACAACAGCGGAAAAATCAGGAAAATGCTATGTCCCGTGCCCCATGCCCCATGCCCGGGGGGAAAACATATGGAAAATTGGATTCAATGACATTGATTGCTCAATTGGGTGAGGTTTTTCGTGAGGTTAGTGAGGGGGTATACAGGTAAACATTGTATTTGCTTCGTAATCTGATACCGGAACACAAAAACGATATAATGTTTGGATCATTATTGAAATTATTTGGTTTATGGCCAGCCCTCGAAAGTAAATTAAAGAAGAAAAGTAGGAAACTAATGTACTTTAAGTAAGTCACCTGCCAAGGTAGAACACTCTTACAGGCTTTGATTAAAATTCATTGCTCCCCTCACCCGCCAGGACGGGTCCTTTTATTTACCCGCATTTGAACAATTTGAACAATTTGCATGGATAACCCTGGGAGTCGCTTTCGGAAATTGTTGCAGCGTTTCCATTCCACGTGTGTGGGGCAATAAAAATTTAATATAATTACGCACAATTTCCAGTTGGAGTTTATGGCAGAGACATGCCCGCCCAGCCGACCCACCCAGAAACGAGAAGCTCATTCTTGGCAGGACGCGACGTGACTTTTGACAGTTCCTGGGCTGAGGTCCTGGCAGCTCGCTTGCTAGGCACTTTATGAGCCGCCGCCGTCGCCGCCGCTGCCTCGCCAATACAAACATAAACACTTGTGCCTCAAAGTCAGGCAGGGGCGGCCAGAGGGCGTGGCGCACTGCAGCTGATTTCATAAAGTGTAACAAGCCAAAGCTTTGAGCTCAAATGCTGCGACAAATAAGCGACAGCAGAGCCCAAAGCATCTCAGCAACAAAAAGTTTCCCAAGTGTGTGGCAGCTTCCTCCCTCACCCATACAGGCACAAGGACTCACGCACAGGACATGGAGGAGACACCGCTGCGAGGGCCTGCGAGTTAAATATTTGTTTCGCTTGTTTACATTGAAGACCCCAAAAGCAAAGTTGCCACACGACTCCCTGCCCGGGGGCTCCGAATTGTGTCGCCACGCCCCGCAGGATAGCAAGTACTCGAACGCGGCGGGTTGTTATTTCTTAATATTGAGAGTCGCGGATGATATGGGGGAAAGTGGATATCCTGGAGGAAAAAGAGAACTGATACTTTTTAAACTCTACCAATAAATCTTAATTTTTTCAGGCATGACTCTATTAGAGGGCATATCCTTGAAGAACTCCTGCTCCTGCTAATGTAATTGGGTAATAAAGCTGCTTGGGAGAGTGTTGAACAGCACCTGTCCCATTACGCACTATATAAACATTAGTGACAAAAATTAATTAGGCCAACACAACAGCAACAGGACGAGCACAACAAACAGTTGGCCGCATTTTCGGTTCGGCTGACGTTCTTCGCAGGACTCCTGGCCATGCTAAATGGTCATAATCAACTTCCGTTATGTCCACACCCACGGCCATGGCCATGGCCAGGGCCCGCCTACTGGCCCACCTTCTGGGCCGCTAAAATGTGCTCATTTACAACAAATAAACAGGGATATAAAAACCATGAAACTGATTTTTCACGCCATTTTCATTTACATTTTTGCGGTTGTTTTTTGGGCCGCTCGCGAGCTATCTCCCTCGCACACGCACACTCACACGCTGGAAGCGGCAGTGGCAGCGGCAGCGGCAGCGGCAGCGTCCTCGTTGGCGAACGCATGTGTAATTAAAATATAATAATTTCCCCGAATACCGCAACAAGCAAATAAACAAACAAATAACAAAGCCCGGCGAAAGGAAAAGCTGGAGCAGCGAAAGCGAAAACAAAAGGAGCCAGAGCCCTTTGTTTTCACAAAAACACAGGGAAAGTCCTGGAAAATGATGGAAATGCGGGACAGTTTTCACTCAAAACAAGAATACCGAATACCCTTGAAAGTCCTTGTTTTTATACAAAATATTTTGCTTAATGCTATGCCCTCCTTTGGAATAAAAATATTATATCCAAAGTAAAGTATAAGAATTTATAGATTTTTAAAGATCTAACATTTTTATGATCCTTGAGTCCATCAGAAATACCCTCTGCTAGGGCATTATTATAGTAGACACTGTATTTATGATAAAAGTTTCGAGTGGCCCGGGAGAAAGTGGGGCGAGATTGTCTCTCCTGGGGCTAGGGCAGGTGGGAAGGCACAGGGCCATCTGCCGCAGTCCCTGCCACTGCCAGTGCTGCCAATGATTATGATGATGGCAATCCTGCACGCACAATAACCAGCACAGGTGAGGCCCCACCCCACATATCCTCCACTGCCTTTCGTCCTTCACCTCGGGCTGCGAAGCACCCAGGCCCCACCCATCTCACTTTGTTTTGTGCACATTTGTTACGCTCAATAAATGAAAATGTTCATATAAATATTTCATATTTCTTTCGGCTGCCGCTGTCAGTGCCAATGCCTGGGCCACTGCCAGTGCCAGTGCCAGTGTACTTGGGCATGTGCCACGCCCACGCAAAACAGTTTCCGCCCATTAAATTGACATACGCGCATTCGTATTCATTTCCCTTTTTGCGCTTTCTCCTTTCCGCCGTCCGGCCCTTGGCATTTCTTCACTTTTTATTGCTTCTCCTGTTTGCACAAGTCCTGTAATATTTTCGGTTTATGTTTACAGTTGGCAAACGCATTAAAATCACAGATTTACATTTTTTCTCCTTCGTTTCCGGCTCTCACCCGCACGCAGCTGAATAATTTAGTGTCCTTATTGTTGTTGTTGCCGATGTCGCATTATTGAATTTGTATGAGGGGTGGATGGATGGAGATGGGGGAAGGGGGAAGGGGGAAAGAGGCATTGACAGGACCCACCGAGCTTATTGTTTCAAATGTTTTCTCTGGGATACTTGAGAATGCAAACTGTTGATATCTCACCCGCGACAGCACACCCACACATATCTTTGATGGGCATAAGTATGTACACTGAAAAAAATTATACGTCTAATAAAAAAAGATATAAGCTAGTTGTTTGAAGCTATAGATACAAAAGAAATTGGATCTGTAAATAATACACGTAGGCTTAACTACAAAAAAAAAAACAAAACAAAAGTAAACTAAAAAATATTACAACAAAAAAAATTAAAAAAAAAAATAAAAAAAAAAAAATTACAACAAAAAAAATTACAACAAAAAAATTACAACAACAATAATTACAACAACAACAAATAATTACAACAACAACAATAAATTACAACAACAACAAAAACCTACAACAACGTAAACTACAACAAAACTACAACAAAAACATACCAATAAAAGTCCACAAATATAAACACCAACATTCACACAAAAATAAATAACTAATTTCCGTATTTTTCAGGCCTGCTTAAGTGCAACCTATGAGAATCGAGGAGGAGGGCGCTATTTTTTAATCAATTATTTTTTAAAATTTTCATTGAATAACTACCAAAATAAAGTTGATTCTTCAATGATATTATATGCAAAAAAACCGTAAAATTTTACTCTTCATTAGTATAAGACTCGTTGGTGTCCTTAAAAGTAGGCAATGAAAATATGGGTGTTTCCATTTTTAGTTTAAAGATTTATAAACAAACATGTTTTTCTTTCAAAATTATAGAAGAATTAGGTTTTTATAAAAGCTTTGTAAGCTTATATATCCTGGTAGCTATAGGATATAGTCGGCCGATCCTTATGAAATTTTTTATGTCATATTATTTTGCCAAAAAGAGCATTCGTACGTTGAACTCTCTAACTCTAAAATACAAAAGTAATTGCATCGATATTTTTTTTTTCGAGTGTCTTGAGGGTGCACTTTGGACGGCTATATATGCGACAGCTTAGGCAACATTGCCAAGTTGAGCATGGAAATTATTTTTTAATAAACACGACAGCAAACACACAGACACAAAGGGAACAAAAACGTTCATCCGTACCGCCCCAGCTCCAATCCTATAACACCCGCCCTCAACCGCCCCACCCTCTCCCTCTATTCAGACACACCCCCTGCCCGGCATGCTCGAGTTGCGTGTCCTGTACCTTTGGCCAAAGTGGCAACAGCGTCGAGGGCAAAATAAAGAAACCCACTTTAATATGCGCTCGTTATATTATTTTCTTTTCATTTTCTTGATTTTCATTTTTCGCCGCTTCTTCCTGCAGATTTTCCCCCGTGTCGCGCTAGCCCCACCCCCCCAGCACCCTTCCCCGTTCACCCTGTTTTTCTTTCATTTTTGTTTCCCTCCTTTTTTTGTGTGTATTTTTTTCATGTTTTGTTTGCTGCAGAAAAAAGTGGGTGGCCCTGGAGTGGGAGTGGGGGTGGGGCTGAGAACGGCTTCACTTGTTTGAAGTGCCACGCTCTATTTAAAGGCAAATTGTCTGTAGTCCCTTTTACAAATATTGCGAATTTTTTACCGCCCGCCCTGCGCTTCCCGCTTGGCTTCTTTATCATTCTTTTGCATATTTTTCCGCCGCTTTCTGTTGCAACCGTCCGAGAGCTGTTGCAAGGATTCAGCATGGACCGCTGATCCTCTTCGGATTGGGGCTTGGAATTCACTTTTTTTCCGAATCCCTGGCCCGTCCGGCGAAAAGACAAACTCGATGAAAAGTAGCGCTCGAGTCTAGACACAGCGCCAATGGAACTAGAACTGAAATGGACTCGCAATTGGGTGAGGTGAAGGGTCAAATAGCCATCTTGGCCCGCCCATTGGGGGGCAGAGGGCAGGTCCTGTTTAGTGCACTGACCTGCAGAATCGGCACTTGTGTTCTTTATGGCATTACAGTGAACAGTGGGAGGTTACTGAATAGGATTTTATTAAATCCTTAAACATGCCTCGTTTTCAAAATGTGGAACAGATATTTTCCAGCTCCGCTCACCTGCTTGAGGCCGGAAATCCTGGCATTAGTTCAGCGGCCTCTGCAGCTCCTCCGGGGAGTACATCCAGCTGGGGCGCCTAGTTTCAATTACACACGCACTTGTGAGGCGGGGGCGGAGAAGTGGGTGAAAATGAGGGGGAGGGCCGGCGCCCGATGGGGAGAAAGTTCCACATTCCCTTTTGCAATTGTTGCGCCTTTTATTTGTTTGCTGACTGCCTTCTGCTGCCTGGCTGGTGTTTTTCTTGCCGTTGTTGTTAGGACCGTCGTCATCGTTTCGTGTCATTGCCTTTGTTTGCTTTCTGCAGCTCCCGCCCGCCCTTTCTTCGGCCTGTAGGCCTCCCACTCCCCCACTACCGGCCCTCTTGTGTTTATTTTCTTTTTATATTTTGTTCGTGGCGCGCGCGTTACAGTTACGCACAGGATCTGGAAAAGGACACGCATGTCCTCCCTAACCCCTTTTGCGCCATCCCCCGCCTCGCACTCGTTAAAGGTAAAAATTTATTGTATCTTATTATTATTTTTTTATTGACAATACGTGACGCGTACACCAGAAACAAAAAAAAAAGAGCACAGAAAGGACAAAGATCCTGGCTGGCATAAAAAGATTTCGTCCAATCGATTCTCTCGCCTTTTGCTCTTTTGTTATTTTATAATTTTCGATTGTTTTGTTTTCCCGCCATACACTTTCCCACTCATCCCCTGGCTTTTCCTGCTTTCAGGACCTTTCACCCTTCCCCCCGTTCCCCGCAGGTCCCTATTTTTTGCGCTGACATTGCGCTTTTGTTGGCGTTGGCCCGCATGTCAGGAACTAAAATCGGATTCAGGACGCGTGCGTCCTCTGGCCTTTTGTGCTTCTTAGTTTTTTTTTAGTTTAGTCCCCGTCTAGAATGCCATTAAAAGCGGCTTAGCGGCGATCCTTCATCATCCTTCGAGGGGGGTTGGCGTTAATCATTGTTTACGGCCAGAAGGCCAGAAAGGCCAGGCGGCCCAGACGGGCCAGGAAATTGCGACCCGCAAATCGAAGATTACCGCCGAACAATTAAGTTAATCAAATCCGCACAATGAAAATCAAGACATTACGATGGCGAAACTTTCACCAAGGATACCAGCCTCGTCCTTTTCACCCTTTTGAAGTCCTTAAAGAGCAGAAACAATTTGCTGCTACCTTTGTTGGATTCCGAACACACCCACAGGCACACACACACATACACATCCACTCATACGGAGAGGTCCTTTCAACGGGCGCTTTATCTACGCAAGTCGAGGAAAAACTTTTTCCCCATTTCACCAGATTTTCTACGGAAACCCTCTCAACTTGCTCCGCCCGGGGCCAAGTTTTTCGTTTGCTTCAATTAATTTTCATTTGTTTACTAATCTAACAAATTAAACTAACGGTTAGGAAACGCTCACCCCTCCCCAACCCCCATCTCCCGTCTAGCTATCTCATTCGGTCCGGGTCATGCCCTGTGAGAAGCGGAAATTGAAAGGATTTTTCGGGCCCCTCGGCACAGGAGTGGGTTTGACATCCAGCCATCGCCTGGGAGCGGGACAGGGCCTCAGTTGCGGTGGAAAAGTGGATGGGGGAAATGGAAAATCGTTGCCTTGACACTGCCAATTGAAAGTTTAATCATCGTAGCCTCCATCGGCTGAGATGATTCGGGTTTCAGTATTTGTACGCACTGATTACAAAATTAATGGCTATTTATTAAAAACATGTTCAGTCCTAGCGTCAGGATTAAGCAACTTTAAGGTCTGAGCCATATTCCTTGCTTAAGTGAGCTCTGATGAAAGATATGCATCTGGTGAGTGTCCATCCTGGCCATCTGACCTAATCAATTCGTGCTTCCTCTCGTCCCTGCTTAAGTTCCCCCAACTCCTCTGGCCAACAGTTGAATCATCAGATTTCTTATCAATTTCTGTTGCCATTTCCCATTTCTGTTGACCCTTACTGGGTGTCGTGTCCCATCCCCATTATCCCGTATTCTTCTATTTCCCGTTCCCATAATTTTCCTTTTTGCTATTTTTACTTTTCCTTTCGCTGCCGGAGCGGAACTGATTTCGGTGTGTATTTTATGCTAATTAATTTTTCACAGAAAAAATACAAGAATACGACATTCCGATGGGGAAACTGGTGGGGATTTTGTCTGGTATTTCGTGAGTAGGTGGCTTAGAAACATGAATATTAAAGTTGTGTCATCACCAGTGACACTTTACTTAAAATTTGAATTATCTTTAAGATTAAAAGAAGGAAAACCTAAATATTTTCCAACTAAAATCAAATGGTTGTTAGAAACTCGAAACCATTAGAGGATATCCTCATACCAGCTGTCACCTTCCGGACATCCCACTCACCTTTCCTCTCAAGCTTACCCTACTCCAAAGCGAAATCTTTGATAAATGCCCAAATAATTGCCCGTTCAGGCTAAGCGTGATTAGGATCTTGGACTTCCACTTCCCGCCCTGAAATAAAAGAGAAAAAATGGCCAAAACTTTTTCAGGTTTCATTCTGGCAGGCGGGAGACTGGAGACGACTGGCCCTGGTCGCGTCAAATGTCGCGCCGAAAATTATACCTTTTGCCAGGAAGAACCTAAAAAATGGCCAAATAGCTGTGTACTATGGACCCACTCTCGTTGCCATTATTCTTGTTGTTTTTGTTGTTGTGTGGTGCGGTGAGGCAAACAACTTGGGCATTTTTCCGGCTTTTCTTTGGCGCTGACGTTGATGTTGGCTTCGGCGCTTCTTGTTCTTGTTGCGTTGTTGTATTGTTGTTGTGCATGCAACCACGCCCCTGACTGAATGCCTTTTCAATGCCTCTGGATTTTGCCTACACAGGAAGAAAAGTTCGGTTGGTATTGCCTGTATAATTTATTCATAATCTGAGTCCTTGTTTCGGGTGCAAGTGCAACTTTTTTCGCTTTTCGCAGTACATCCCTTTACACCTTTTGGCTGACTCTGCCTCTGCCTCGTTTTATGTATTCAGTCTCAGTGCGCTCACTTGACTTTAATTCTTTTTTCACACGCCCACTTCGCGGGAAAACTGGGAAGGGGGAGTGGCAGCAGGGTGGCAAGTGCAATTTCCTAACGGCTCTTAAGCTCCACAACAACGAGAACAAAACTATATGCTGCGGCGGGGAGCGGAAAACCACTGAAACATGGCTGGGCTTTGCATTCAGATGAGCATGTCAGCCGAAAGCTGGGCCCCCATTCCATCCACCCCCTTCGCCAGACCAACATTGAGTTGTAATTGCTCAACATGCCACACATTTCTACAATTTTATGTAGATTTAATAGCTTCCTGACGCTCCCAGGCAAATGGCACTGAATCCCGAGCCCGAGCCCGAGCCCGAGCCCGACCTCCGTATCCAGGATCCTACAGCTTGTCTCGCAATTCATTCGTTTGCGTGACATTTCATTTGAGCCCGTGTTCTGAGATTCCTCAGATATGTGCCACAAATTGCTTGGGATTGGTCACTGGCCTCCTCCGAAGGCGGCCCTTTGCTTTAATTGATTTAAAACAAAGTTGGACCCGGTAACACGTGTCGGGGAGTGTTGCGGCCAATCGCGTGGAAAAGTTCCTTCAAATGGTAGGAAGAGCCTTTCGCGAGCCCGAAACCTCCAACTTCCGGCACTTGATTTGACATGTTAATTGGCAGTCAGGCAGGTACAATCATCCTTCCAAGTTGACCTCAGAATTTGTAATAATGTCTACCGCATACATACTAACGCCTTAGCTCTTTTGAATGAACCATCCTTTGAACTGAAATAATATCGTTTTCATAAAATATTTTAAGAAATTCCTCACATCCCATCTGGTCAATTACCCACTAATTTATGACAATTTCTTTGACCCAAATATGTTTCAAATATTTAAGTTTTTAAAATATCATACATCCAAGGCTTAAATACCGAAAAGTCTCTACCATTTCGTTTGAGCCTTTGAATAGGGTTTCGGGGAGCTGCCCAAACTCTTGCTGAAAATATGCTTAAACATCTCATTTGGCATTTCCTTTGAACATCCCTAGCTGCTGGCTCGTACATCAAATATGAATTCGTTCGGCATTCCGAGCCATTTGGAGCTACTACTGCTGCAGCCTCCTTCAGTGCTGCTGCTATTAAGTATCTGTCAGATACTTTGGTGCACATTTTGCATCTTGCTTGTAATTGTATGCAGTTCAGTGCAGCAAGTTTCGCATATGAAATTGCCTTCGCCCCGCCCTCCTCGCCCCGTGGCGCCCCGTTTTTTGCACTTTCCCAAAGCAGTTGATGGAGTGCTCCAGTAGAGAGTAGCAGGAAAGTGGAGCGCCCTGCAAGTAGTTTGCCAAGAATTGTCGCGGATTGCTGATGAGGCTGAATGCGGGATTTTGAGCTGCAGCACCAGGGTGTGGCAGTGTGGCAGTGTGGCAGCAGCATGGCGGAGTGGCGAGGGGTGGACATTTGGTTGCCCAGCAATTGACGGTTGTGGCTGCAATTTTATATTTTTCCCGGATCCGTGTCCTGCTTTCCTCCACCGGATTCGGTCCCTTCTCTCCTGTCAGCTTTCGCTTTCCGCTCACCGAGCTGAAAGCCAAAGCAAACCAGCAATCCGCAAGCTACAGCCACAGCTGCAACTCAGTATCCGCCTCGCATCCTCGCATCCGTATCTGAAGCCCTGGCTTTGACTTTGGCTATGGCTTTGGCTGCATCTGCAGCCAGCCACTGAGCATTTGTATCTGTATCTGGGCCCTGGCTCGGTGCGTTTGTTTATGGTTTTATTTGTGCACGGCTTAACTGGGCGCACTGGCTCCTCCGCCTCCGCCTTCACCTCCTCCGCCTCAGATTGTTTGTCTTTTGTGGCTGTGAATGCATTTTTCAAACAAATTGCAAATCATTGCCTAACAATAGTGCCTCTGTGATTCCACTTCACTTTGCTTTAGTCTCCTCCCTGTGTCACTCTGCCCACCTGAACATGGTACACCCATCTGGGCCGCATCCCCGGCATGTGTGTGCCTCTGGGATGCGAGTCTCCGACCGCAATGACAGTGATTTAGTTTTTGGCTGCGACTCTATTACATTGGGGTTTTCGGTCAGCAAGGGGGGTGACACCAGGGCACCAAGGTTAATGTTAAATTCTCAACTTTCGACCCTGGCCATTTGTCAGCGCGGGAGAGAGTGGCCCGAAGAGTTGCACAAACTTAAATTACATTTTAAACCCCAGACAGGACACACTTTTTCGACCGGATCTATTTACGTTTGCGATTTGTCAAATGGAATTTCGCTTTGCGTTTGTTTTCCCTGTCTTTTTTCTGGCATTTTTCTTTTGGCCAAGTTAATTTGCAGACATTTAGCCAAGAATACAAAATCGACAAAAAAATGAGAAACAACTCTGAAAGCAAGAGTGGAAAAGGATACCCAGATCCAGAGTTGGAATTCATTTTATTGAATTAAATTCCGAGAAATGTCCCACGGAATTGTTTGTCTTTGTTTGCTGCTACCACTGCCGTTTGTTTGTTTGTTTGTTTGTCTGCTCCGGGAGTCCTTCGTCCCGAGGAAAGTTTTCCAACTGCGAGGAAACCGCTGACGTTGTTAAGCCCACTTAGCTGGGCAATATGTATAAGAACGTATAAGTGTACATCATAGAAACATGATTTCTGGCGTTTTATTGTGTTTGTTTGTTTACTGCTTCCACTTTCGACTTTCTTCGAGTGTTTGCGCGTCCATTGACCCACAAAGAAAGCAACACACAACGTCGACAGCAGAAAATTTAAAGCGTTTTGCACTAAAACCCCGCAGAGTCAGCCTCCTTTGAAGTTTTTAAAGAACAAAAAAAATGTTTTATTCGGAAATTAGATTTTTCTTTAAGGTGAGGGCGAATAAAGAGTTGGAAAATAAAAAGTGGTTTCCAAATACCTAACTTTTTGATCAGAAAAGAAAATACTCAAAGGACCTTTTACCCTTTTTGTTTTAAAATAATATTTTTTTGAGTAATTGAAAATGGTTGAATTTATTTTTATACAAAAATATTGTTTAAAAATACACAACTTCTATTCACTTTCTTATTTATTTTTCAGCTTAAGGCAGCACACAGTGTAATTAAATAAAAACAAGCACATATTTTGTAAACTCTCCAAATGTCACAAGTTTATTTTAGTCTTTAATATTTTATATGTATATATTTTTTTTCATAGTTGACTTCAAAGTTAAATGTCCACTTTTATTTTTATTTTAAAAAGTTTGCCCCAAAAAGCATGCTGCAAAAATGCAAAACTCCTCTGCTGATGTTTTTCTTTCACGAAACTCGAACTTACTTGGCTGTTTTAATTATTTTTTGGTCAGAACGATGATTGTTCTACTTTACACGGACACTGATATATCCTTGTGAGTTTTTACGGGGAAATTGTTGCAATAAAATCAAGTCGCGACTTGTTGCACTGTGGCACGCACACCGGAATCGCACATTTGCACCGAAGGAGCTTGGCGTGCTGTGTCCTGAGCTGGCTTGGCTGTGTCCTGTGTGATGGACGAGCTGGAAATCGCGAGCGAGCGACAAGGGACGACTTGAGGGCGACTTGGGAGCGACTCAGCGACGGAGGAGCGGTTCTGCGGCAGAGCAACACGTTGTTGACACAAAGACAGCCTAACGAAGACTAATGATTCGCACGCACCCAGCACTGACAACGGCGGCAGCGAAGCAGCGAAACACCGAAGCAGCCAGCAGCGGCAGCAGCAGCACTCCGCAGCGAAACGAGTGGGAACGAATCGAGCCTGCTAACAAGGCAGCGGCAGCACTCTCTCTTCGCTTTCGCTCCGCACTTTCTCCCACCCCCGCATTCCGAATTGAGCTATCAACTGTTCCATTAGCCATTCGTTTCGCTCTTTCGCTTTCAGTTTCCGGCCGCCGCTTGTTCTACTTTCAACCCGACCATGCGCAGCTCTCGCGGGCTCTCTTCTCCCACGCTCTGCCGTTCAACCAGCCATTCAATCGCCCTTTCAACCGCCTCTCAGCACTTTCTTTCGGTCTCTTAGCTGCACTTGTTGTTCGTGCACCCAGGTTGTTCGTTGTTCCACTTCCGTTCCACTCCCATTCATTCCGTAGCGCTTAGCAGGCTCTATGCCTGTTCGCAGGACCCTTCTGTTGTGCTGTTGTTTTTGTTGCTCCTGCTTGTTTCGAGGATTTTGTTGTGGTGTGCGCAACAGGTTCACCCCGCCCCCTTGGCCGACCGCCCTCCACGCCATCGCCACCCCACTCTTCTAGCCTATTTTCATTGCTTTGGTTTGCTTTGCTTTGTTGGTGTTTTGCTTTTGTTGGGGCCCCCAATAAGGTCCTTGTGTATTTATTTGCAGGCTTTTCGCTTGCCGGTTGTTTTTTATGGCATATGCAAATACGTGTGAAAATTCCCAGTCCCCGGGTCAGTTCTACGAATTTTAGATACCCGATAACGAATGGTTTGGAAGTGTTTTTTTAGATTATAGAAATATTGGTGTTTGCAGAGGAAACTTTAAATATTTTGTTCATTTAAAAATATTTTATTAAATTTAAAACAAGTAATTGATAAAATATATTCAAAATAAATTATAACTAATAGAACTTATTAAGAAAATATAAAATAATCAATTTTTTAAAGTATTCTCTTCTTTGTTCTAAATAAACCTTTTGATTTTATTTTAAATTTTATTTTTATATAACTCAAAGGAACTTAAAAAAACGCTCCAACTGTAATATTTTTAAAACAAACAAACCGTAAAAAAAATTAATTTGAGGCTTGAAATTACCAAACATTTTTAAAATAGTTCTCTAAAAAGATTAAACTTTATGACGTTTTTTCATGAATAAATGCTTGAATAAAATTACTTGTTACGTTCTCTATTCCGAAAGCAGTATACCTGGGCACTAAAACCTAAAAGTTTCGAGCCAGCTTTGACTTTCACTCGACTGCCCGCTCCCACCTTCAAGGCTTCTTTCTAGCTGGCTGTGTTGGCTATAAATAAATTTGCATATAATTGTTTGCATGTTGAGTGCCTTTTAATTGATTTTATTGGTTTTACAAGCACTGCACACGGCAGAAAGCAGTAAACCAAACGCAGCAAAAACAACAACAGAACAAAAGTCCTTATGTGGCACTGGTATGCGGTATGTAAAGGCATATCTCTCAGTATATATCGCTTAAGCTCTTATTCGCCGCTTTTATCTCTGTAGCTGCATCTGCATGAGCACCTGCATTTGTATCTGTACTATTTGTATCTGAGCCTGTGGCACAATTTATTTACTTGTAAGCACTTTTGGCCCAAAAGCCAACCGAGTTCATATATGAATTAACAATGCTTCATATCTCAATCTGACTTTGTTTGTCTCTCTGTGTGGGTTCTGTATAAATTATGCAATTTATAAGCCGCATATTTTATAGGTCGCAGGTCGTAAATTGTTACGGCCGCCACCCACCTCCCGCTATCTTTGGTAATGAATGCAAAATCGATCCACAATTTTTGCTGCATTATTTCGTTTGGCTTAAATCAATTTTTGCTGCAATTTAAACAGGCATATTGGACAAAGTAAATTAACTAAATTTGCTTTAATTCCCATTGAGATAGGATTACCCTTTCTCTTTATATACATATATATACTTTTTTTAAAAAAGTTTGTAACATTTTCCATTTGTAATCCAAAACTAAAACCTAATTTGGAATAAGCAAATAGACTGATCTGTAATTAAACACAACTGAATTATGCCAAAAAGAAAAACTGTGAAATCGTTGCCAGGGATATATAATATTCCCCTAACCCCAACACCACCCAACACCACCTTCTTCATCCCGTCATCTGTCAGGAGCTAATCAAAAACTGCGATTCATGGCCGCAGCAAAGGCAAGGCAGGAAAAAGTAAAGCACAGACTGGAGGGATGGAAATAAAGCAAACGATTTCTGCCACTGGCAGTCACTAGAGGGAGCCACTAGACAGTGGGCGGTGGACAAGGGGCGTGACAGGGCTAAGGGGAGTTTTCGTTACTCCCAAAGACTAGACAAAATACTGGGACTCTACTGATAGCCCAAGACTCATCAAAGTAAATACTATAATCTAAATAAATTTTATTATTTTTATAAATAATACAATAATAGATAAATTAAAAAAAATAATAAATATCATAGCAACCAATAAAAAAATGAAAAAATCCCATGAAAAAAAGCAAAGCCTCAAAGAGGACACTTTTCCAGTGTCCTCGGCAACTCATCAGAAGCAGGGACCAAGGAATAGCAATGGGTGTCAATGACTGGTCGGACAGTCGGAAGGTGATAATAATCAGTTGGCAGTTTTAACAAGACACACGCACGCCTCAAACACTCTGGCAAAGACACAACATACACACACTATTCCGAAAAAAAAAACTGTCGACGCCACCGTCATGGTAATCCATCTTCACAATGGTTGCCCCGGACACCAGTTATCTGTCTGCCCGCCCACTGCCCCCCACTTGAGGCACCACTCCACCGGATGGGTAGTAAATCCAGCCGTAAAGAAACTAGATACAAATATCTTTAGTCCGGCTGTGAGCCTTTGGCCTTTGCTGTAATTATAGTGGCAGCTTATTCCCATCACAAGGCTACCCGAAAGCCCAGCTCCCAGCTCCCAGCGCCCAGCGCCCATCTACCATCTCCAAGTTTCCATCTTCCATCCCTGCCATTGACAAGTCCAAGTTGGTCGCAGATAGAGAGTGAACATATCAAGTGAACTGCCCAAAACACACAGGCACATAAAACGCACACAGAGACGGTTATACACAGGGAGAAAAATATGAAAGTACAAATGGGATTTGGGTTTAAATTATAAGAGTTTGGATGTTAGTATCTTAGGAATAAAAAGCTCATTACTAAGAAAAATTAAAAAGTATTTTTTATATTTATTAAACTCATAATTTATCTCTCAGTGTCTCTAGTGACGAGTGGTGAGGGCTAGTCGTAAAGCAAGTCACATGTGTTCCCATGTTCGTAAAGTTGATTCATTCATTGCTGAAATTTATATGGCCCCGGACATATAGCACGGATTTTCAGCGGTTCAGCAGCAGAACTTTGATGCTGATGCGGATCCAAATACGAATAAGGATGTGAATGCGAATACGGATGGAGACTCGGATGAGGATGCGGATGTGGATGATGATGATATGCCGCTGACAATGGCAACGACACTGGCAGCTAATACCGCCCGCTCGCTGAGCGACGCCGCGTGGGGCATCCTTGTTTGCAGCCGAGGCGGATGATTTATCTCGCAGCTGGCTGGGACAGGAGTGTCCTGCCATTGGCTCGGGGCTCACTGTACGCTTCCAATTAGATGGTCATATGCTGTGACCAGGCCAGGCCAAATGGGTTCGGGGGCTAAGCAGAAACCAGGCCACCTCGTGCAATTTAAGACGAAAGCGCTCTGCGGGAAACTCAATCGCAGATCTCCCCCAAAGTTACTTTCAAGCAATTGGTGTTGGCCAAAATAAATGGGTGTTCATTGAAGCAATATAATCAAATACGCTTCGAGTATTTACTGGCTGGGATTGGTTTACATTGGTCTTTTAAAGGATACTATTAAATGGCAGGGAGGAATTAAATAGACAAGCCTTGCTTTCTTGACATTTGCGCCTTTAATTTTAAGATCCTTAGCCAAAGACATACTCTAATTCTTGGCCATCTTTTTCTTACGCCTCTTGATAAACTTGGCCAACTCCTCATCCGTGGGCCGGCGTTCACTGTACTTCGCCACCCAGGCTTCTGCCATTTTGTTGAACTTTTTCGGATCATTTCGGTACTCGCCGGCCATTTCCATGTGCCAGGCATTCTCCGGCTGAGGATCGTTGATGGTGGCCAGCAGGACCTGCAGGACTTGGTCTATCCGAGTAGTGGGCAGCCAGTGCTCGACCTCCAGGATGGGCACACACAGCTGGCCCCGTTCGTTCACGTTGAGGTGATAGATGCGCGTATTGACATGAATTCTGGGTGGCTTGAAGGGGTAGTCCTGGGGAAAGTCTATTTGGACCTTGTAGGCGCCCTTGTCGTACGGCGGGCAGTTGGGCATCAGCAGGCCGTACCACTTGAAAATGTTGTCTGGCTCCACCTCCAGGTTCCGGAACTGAAGATTCGCCTTGTCCTCCAACATAACGGCCAGCTCGCGGTTGAGCCGCTTGGGCCCCTCCATGAGGAGTTCCTCCTTCTTGGCCATGACGGGCGCTCCTTCTTACTCTTCCGGGTGTGGTTGTGTTTGAATCTGTTGTGTAGTGTTTGGGGGATTTTGTTAACGTTAACGTTATTTGCAGAGACTGCCAAGAGTCAGGAATGGAAGCACTCAAATAAAAAAGGAGTCAAAAGTGGAGGAATCTTATATTTTTATACCCTTGAGAATCGGATGAGAATTGACGAAGATATAGCCATCTCTTTGGACCCTATAGGGGAAAACCCCATTTTCAAGGGATCCCATCACGAAAAATGAACAAAAAATCTAAAAAATATTTTGTCTCAGGATTTTGATGCAGAATGGTGGAGAATCGATCTAGAAATCGTTAAAGGTACGCCGCTTGAGAATCGGATGAGAATTGAGGTAGATATAGCCATCTCTTTGGACCCTATAGGGAAAAACCCCATTTTCACGGAAAATGGACAAAAAATCTAAAAAATATTTTGTCTCAGGATTTTGATGCAGAATGGTGGAGAATCGATCTAGAAATCGTTTAAGGTACGCCGCTTGAGAATCGAATGAGAATTGGGGAAGATATAGCCATCACTGTGGGACCCTATAGGGGAAAACCCCATTTTCAAGGGACCCCATCACGGAAAATGGACAAAAAATCTAAAAAATATTTTGTCTCAGGATTTTGATGCAGAATGGTGGAGAATCGATCTAGAAATCGTTTAAGGTACTCCGCTTGAGAATCGGCTGAGAATTGGGGAAGATATAGCCATCACTGTGGACCCTATAGGGGAAAACCCCATTTTCAAGGGATCCCATCACGAAAAATGGACAAAAAATCTAAAAAATATTTTGTCTCAGGATTTTGATGCAGAATGGTGGAGAATCGATCTAGAAATCGTTTAAGGTACGCCGCTTGAGAATCGAATGAGAATTGGGGAAGATATAGCCATCACTGTGGACCCTATAGGGGAAAACCCCATTTTCAAGGGACCCCATCACGGAAAATGGACAAAAAATCTAAAAAATATTTTGTCTCAGGATTTTGATGCAGAATGGTGGAGAATCGATCTAGAAATCGTTTAAGGTACGCCGCTTGAGAATCGGATGAGAATTGAGGAAGATATAGCCATCACTGTGGCCCCTATAGGGGAAAACCCCATTTTCAAGGGACCCCATCATGAAAAATGGACAAAAAATCTAAAAAATATTTTGTCTCAGGATTTTGATGCAGAATGGTGGAGAATCGATCTAGAAATCGTTTAAGGTACGCCGCTTGATAATCGGATGAGAATTGAGGAAGATATAGCCATCACTGTGGAGCCTATAGGGGAAAACCCCATTTTCAAGGGATCCCATCATGAAAAATGGACAAAAAATCTAAAAAATATTTTGTCTCAGGATTTTGATGCAGAATGGTGGAGAATCGATCTAGAAATCGTTTAAGGTACGCCGCTTGAGAATCGGATGAGAATTGGGGAAGATATAGCCATCACTGTGGACCCTATAGGGGAAAACCCCATTTTCAAGGGATCCCATCACGGAAAATGGACAAAAAATCTAAAAAATATTTTGTCTCAGGATTTTGATGCAGAATGGTGGAGAATCGATCTAGAAATCGTTTAAGGTACGCCGCTTGAGAATCGGCTGAGAATTGGGGAAGATATAGCCATCACTGTGGAGCCTATAGGGGAAAACCCCATTTTCAAGGGATCCCATCACGAAAAATGGACAAAAAATCTAAAAAATATTTTGTCTCAGGATTTTGATGCAGAATGGTGGAGAATCGATCTAGAAATCGTTTAAGGTACGCCGCTTGAGAATCGGATGAGAATTGAGGAAGATATAGCCATCACTGTGGACCCTATAGGGGAAAACCCCATTTTCAAGGGATCCCATCACGAAAATGGACAAAAAATCTAAAAAATATTTTGTCTCAGGATTTTGATGCAGAATGGTGGAGAATCGATCTAGAAATCGTTTAAGGTACGCCGCTTGAGAATCGGATGAGAATTGGGGAAGATATAGCCATCACTGTGGAAAAAATTTAAGGGATCATAAGACAAAAATATATAAAATTTGAATACCCATAGGGGAAACCTCCATTTTCAAGGGATCCCATCATGAAAATTGGACAAAAAATCTAAAAAATATTTTGTCTCAGGATTTTGATGCAGAATGGTGGAGAATCGATCTAGAAATCGTTTAAGGTACACCGCTTGAGAATCGAATGATAATTGGGGAAAATATAGCCATCACTGTGGACCCTATAGGGGAAACCCCCATTTTTAAGGCATCATGAAAAATGGACAAAAAATCTTAAAAATATTTTGTCTCAGGATTTTGATGCAGAATGGTGGAG
Organism: Drosophila pseudoananassae pseudoananassae; assembly: GCA_018153035.1. Classification (NCBI taxonomy): domain Eukaryota; kingdom Metazoa; phylum Arthropoda; class Insecta; order Diptera; family Drosophilidae; genus Drosophila; species Drosophila pseudoananassae. The sequence continues at coordinate 345,828 of JAECXR010000068.1, read as the reverse complement.
AATCTATCTAGAAATCGTTTAAGATATAGCCATCTCTGTGGACCTTATAGGGGAAAACCTTTAAAGAAAACAATTTCTTTAAATCAAATTCAGAATAAAAGCCTACATATAAAGCCTTCTCATATTATAAACTTCTCTTGAAATTTCTTCAAGTGAACGGGAATGGGAATGGCATTTCGAATAGTGACGACCCTACATGAGAAGAGCATGGACTGTGGGTGAATTCCAATGCATGGCTAAAATCCTTTCACATTGACATTAATCCCCGAAATAGCCGGCAAAAGTCCGGCTGACGTCGACAGGCTCTGACAGCAGCACATTAGGATCAAACGTGGTTGGTTGGAAGCCAGCTCTACGGAGCACTGGAGGCGGATGTGGAGATTTGGCTCGGCTTGAGGCTACAGACTGCAGCCCGGAGCACGGGCAATACAAATTCTGGGCCATCCCAATGAAAATCTGTTTCATTTTGGGCTGTTTGCCTGTCACTTCCTCTCTTTACTCATAACGCCCTTCAGTGTTTTTATTTTTTCTCGGTTCCTTGATATTTATAGCGGAGATTTCATGACCTCGAGCAGCGTTTGAGTGGCAGGACTGGTCGAACAGAATGATCCACGCTGGCAGATGATGAGATTGCTATTGACATTTTAGTTTTCAATTAGTTGAACGAACAGAGCACTACGTGGTACTTACACCTCCCCACTCCACTGAGGACTTATTCCCTCGGGAAACCGTTGCTTGTGCTCCTCATAAATATGTAAAACTCTGCCAAAAAGAATCCAATAAAAATCCTGTCATGGGATGGTAGCATCCTCGGTCTTATTTACCTTGTACTTGGCAGATAACAAAAACACAAAAATTAAATATCAAAATGAATGCGAAAACAGTGCTCAGTGCGTGTGTGTAATTATTTATAAGCAGAGATGCCATCGTCATGTAAATGAAACCAGGACTCCCAGGGACATGGCCTGGCCTGGCCCCCGAAACGAGGATCTCCATGGCAACGGGAATGCCAGCTAAGCATAATTATTTCATCTCCTTGTATGCGTATAACTGTGAGTACAGGACTCTCGCCAGTGTGATTGATAGCTAAAGGTTCCCTGGTCATGTCCTTTGCCATGTCCTTTGCAAAGCACTAACGTCTCTGATGGCTTTGAAGTATTTTATGATTTACTCATCTTATGTTACATTTAAGCAATGTTTTCGTTCGGCATTTAAGAGTAATTATTGAAACTGCAGTTTAATTCAAGTCTATTACTTTAATTAAGAGGCTAAGAACACTTTCCTTTCGGAATGGAATGTATTTTTCCTAAGAGGGAGGTGGCTTAGCTACTTGACTTCCCTTCCAGATTGCTGTCTAATCAATAGTTTCCTCATAGTTGGCTTTCCTTATTTAGCATCCGATTCGGGAAATGCCAAAGTTTGGTGCACACTGAGCCCGACATGATAGATGCCTCCTCATCAGAAGGCAGGACGAGGAAAAAAAATTGGTGGCAGCCAAGGCGTCTGACAGCTCAGCGGGTTGCAAAGCGTCCAGAAGGGGGGCTGGGTGGAGGACTGGTATCCTGGCCCCACCCATCAGTAGCGTTGTCGCCGGCATACTTTTAGCATAAACAGCCGGAAGCGGAAATGTTGATGACGCTCGCCGTTCGCTCTGCGTTTGTGTCTATGAGGATGAGTGTGTGTGTGGGTGACGGCCTGGATTCCCAGGATCCGGAGCCCAGGCTCCACCTCCCCCCCTCGACTGACATCCACCGCATTTGTGTCATTTGTTTAGCTGTCATTGCCGGCGTATTGCCGCTGACAGCTCTCAGTTGCTTTGGAGCGATGGCGCCAAGATTCAAACGGGGATCTGAAAGAGGCTGGACTTGACGGGGTGGCTGGGCTGGGGCATGGAAAGGGGGTGCTGCCACTTTCGCATTTCTATGAGAAATCGCCCAAAAATTAGCCGTCGCCGCATTAAATCTAATCTGATCCGATTTTCTATTACCAATTGCCTTCTGCCTGCTGTGAGGCTTTCCTTTTGTCCTTCGTCTTCCATCACGTATCCTTTATTTGGCCATGTGTTGGTGTTGGTGTGTTTTATCTTAATTTGCCTGAGGATGTGTGGCCTATACGTGTGTTTGTGCGGATTTGTGCAATTTAATCTTTTTATCGTACTTTAACACTTTGCCTCGGGTTTCGTTGACTTCACGCCTTTGTTCTCCTCTTTTTGGTCCTTGGTCCTTCATTAGCCTCAAAACAAAAAAAAAAAACGGGGAGCAAGGACACAGGATACCAACAAGAGCGCGCGAAAAATGTCGCGTGTTGATTTGTCCCTTTTCCCCTGCTGGCTTTTTGTTGTGACTTCCGCCGCCTGTCATCGACCTTTTTGGGCCTCCTTGTCAGGATCCAGGTATATCGCTTACCGCTACCGCTCGCCGCCCTCCGGGGCTTAGAAAGGGACAGATGCGGGGACAGCGATAGAGCCTGATATATGGCGCGATTAACATGAAAGGTTCCTAATTGATTCGGGCAGGCTAAGCTTGACCAGGGCGGGCTGGGCTGGGCTGGGGCGGGCTTATCGACAAGTGTCAATTTCCCGATTCGCGAATTGTCAGTTGACATTTGGCCAGAAAGCGATTGTCGCTCGCGTTGCTTAAAGCTCAAATTAATTAAGCGGAGCTTATCAAAAAGCAAATGGAAACAGGAGCCGGAGCCGGAGCCGGAGTCGGAGCACAGGCGCGAGCACACACGCAATGTGTGTACATGCAACAGATTATTTATGCTTTCAGTGGATGCACGACACACTCGGCGTCATCCTCTGATGCCACCGACGAGGTTGCCATAGTACGAGCATAATATTAAATTACGGAAAGTAAATAAAAGCCAACACCAAGTCAACCGCATGTGCACTCATACTTCATACTTCAGAGTCCTGTCACTCTGAGAATCTGAAGTTACCAGACAGGCAGCAATTAATAATAAGGATATCTCTTATTAAATGATTTTTATTCTCAGATAATGTTTTTTTAGGTTTTAATTTAAAGCTTTTTCTATTGCCACATTATTTTTTATAAATAAAGAACACCCTTTAAGGTTCGTGGCACAAACCATCTCCAAAATTCGAGCACTTCTGCTTGACTTGCCTGGTTTTCCAATGCGGCTTAATTTGGTACTGGCTTTGTCATAAATAATGCAAGGCAAACGTTGTACACCATCCTTCTCTCTCCTCCTGGCTCCTGATACTGGGCCTCCCCTCCAATCCATGCCCCCAACCTCTCGGCAACCCAATTCCTGCCGCCTTCGCCAGCTCAGAAGCAATCCTGCTGCCATCGTTGTCGTTCGCCCGCGGGCATTACTCAATATGCAGTTAGCTGTGCTCAAACGTGCTGCAATTACGGCTCCAACCTGAGCCTCCACCCGGCCACGCCCACTGCCGGCTACCCGTAGGACGCAGGACGGCTTTTTGCAGTGAGCAACGTCATTTGTACTTAATGACTTTTCAACGTCGTGTGCGTGCAACGTCATTTTCCGTGTTACATGCACCCCGCCACAGAGCCTTGGGTCTAAGTAAGTGAGTCTTATATTTCAGAGCACTCTTAGACATCAAAGTGATTCCCGGGAAAATCCCAAAAGGAAAATGGGTCGAAACATGAAACAAATCGCTGCTTATGCAATGCAGGCTGCTTATCTGAAAATGTTTAATAAAACACATCTGCCCTTCAAGGAGGAAGCACACACAGCACAGCAGAGTGGCAAAATTATTATATATGGGCCACGACGGGATTTCTGGGCCCAAAAATGATTTAAAATATTTCTTTTGACAGCTCGCCCCAAGTTGTGCTCCGATTTAATCGCCCTATAAATGGGCAAAGGGGGCAGGCAGGCGGGCGGGGATGGGCCATTAATAACACAACAAGTAAAAAAGAACAGCCCAGAGAAAAATGAAATTCAATAAGCGTGATTTGGATAGCCAAACGAACTGAACTGAAGTGAACCAAACTGAACCGCATCGAATCGGGGGCGAGGAATCATCATCCGAGCAACTGGTCAAAGCATTCAACCAACCCTCGGTGATTTTCCCTTTTATTCCACGGAGGGTCAGGGAGCGAGATGGGGGGGATTTTTGGCAAAATATTTAAGGCGCTGGCCCGGGGATGCCAATAAATCAAAGGGCCCGAAAAAGGTTGCCCCCAAACAATGCGGGGCATCTGTAGAAATCTCCACCGGACCACCACCACACTCAGATACACATCAAATGTGTGTTTTGTGTTTGTTATTTGTTGTCGGTTGTTGGTTGTTTGGTTGCTTGCTCGGTGTGTTGTTGTTAGGCACACACTTGGCGAGGTGGTGAAGCCTTTTCGAGTTTGTTTGTGACTTCCGGGAACAACTTTGAAGCAATTAAGTTCTCAACTTCTTCAACTTTTATTCGATATTCGAAGGGTTGGCCAATAAATTCAGGAAATATGCTTTTGGCAATCAGCTTCTCTGGAAAGAAACTCAAGTCATATGTGATCCTTTTAAAAGCTATCGGTTTCCCATAAAAATTGTCTTCAATGAAACCACAAATTTAGTCAAGGGTATCCTGCAAAATGCAACACAGCTCGATTAATTTCAGGAGTCTGTTGAGAACATGTTCATAATTGGTTTTACACACACTTACTCCTGTTGCACTCTCCTGCCAGGATGCACATGCAAAAACAGCCAAACAAAGTTTTCAACCCAGTTTAATAAAATTAATGGCCTCACTTTTATCCAGAAAAGTCTCGGGATTTTCACGCTGACCACTGCAGCCCGCTGGGCTGGCGAGTAAAATCATCTTGCAGGATTTTCCCAGTGCCGCCGAAGAGGGGGCGGCGGGACAAAAAGGAGTGGCAAGGAGCGTGCTGAGAGCACAAAGCTGCTAAGCGGCTTAAAGTTGTAGAAAGTTTTTCTAAACGCATTCGCGTCACCAAAGGCGCCGCCAAAGTTATGAGTAGCAATGGATGTGGCTGCTTCAGCACAGAGAGAAAAAAAGGATAAAGATTATTTTAGAAAAATTGTATTTTTATAAGGTTTATTTATAAAATAAAATGATAAAACAAGCTAAAAATATTTTATACAATTTTTGCAAGTGCTTCTCAACAACGATCCAAACGCGGCCGGGTGCAGTTCATCCTGCCTCCAATTTGAGCGCCACAAAGAGCCTCCATCCTCCTCAACAAGTGCAGGACCCATGTACTTTGTCTGGTTGTACTTCGTGTCTATTTTTGTGTCTGCGTCGCCATGGCAAATGAAGTGAAGCACAACGAGTGAGAGTAAAAGGATTAAGTACGTTTAATATCATTGATGAGCCTCGTCTCCACATTCACATAATGCCGCTATTTTTATGAGATTTTCGCCGATCTCAAAGGAAGAGCTGAGCCGAGATTTGTGCCGCCATTCAGCCGGAGCAGCTGCATCGTTCCCAGAAGCCACCCAATTCCAATCCCACCAACCAGCCAGCACACCCACTTGAAAAAAAAACCCACCCCAAGGTCAGCAGCTGCCTAATTAGGAATGCAGCCGAGGAAAAAACAATTTCACTTTCGAAAACTTTATGCAAATAAGCGGCAAGTTGCGACTCTACTCGCCAGATTCCAAAGAATTTGGAGGAACATACGAAGCGGATCCGGATCTGTAATGAATATTTACGAGAACAATGGAGTCGTACCACTGAGGACACTGCCAGAGCAGAGTCCAGAGCACGTGCGAAATTTAAGGAAAGTTCCCACACACACGGCGGAAGGCGGCGGATTGCTCTTCAAATTCACGCTCGAAATATTCCGGCAAATTTTCATTTAATTATGAACTTCCAAAGCCCCCGAAACGGGATGGAAAAACTCTGCCGCCTCTCTCCTCACCTCGCCGCCAATCTAGTAATTAAAAGCCCGCGGCAAGGTGTGTGTGTCCGGAGTCCGGACTCGGGACACGGGACACGGGACGGAGTATCCCGGCCCTTCGATGAACAACTGCAACTCGGGGGTAATCAAAAATGTATCTTTCAGCCTGGGACTTACCCCGAAAAGCCTTCAAAAGTGGTCTCGGTCGCCGGGGACTCGTTAGAGGAGCTGCAATGAAAAGAGTAGAGAGGCATTTACTAAAATTACATTTCTGAATTCATATAGAGGTTGGGTTTGTAGAGTTAATGCCTGAAAAAAAGGTTGTTAGTTTTCGAAATAGGATTAAAACTCTAAAGACTTATAATAGAAGGAGATTCAGTTGCTGTATCTCAGAGATTATTAAGTTATTTATTGTAATAGTCAACATATTTAATTAATTATTTAATTATTTTCTTATTTTTAAATTTTTAATAAACTTTTTTCAAAATATTGTTAACCCAGTTTTGCTTCGTATTCTGGTTTGAATTTCTGATTCTGTTGCCAGAACATTTCAAGATTTTTCCATAATTGGATGAAATTGCTCCTGCTGCTGATGGTACTGTCGGGGAAGCTCCAAATCATCGCCGGCGTCACTGGCAGAAACAGAAAATGCAACTCCCCGACTTCACAACGTTTTTGGGTTAAGTCCGGGAAGCTTTCCTGCGTTTCTTCCAGTTGGAGGATGCTTCTCGAAGCGATTTCTCATTGCTTTAAGTTGGAATGCCCGGGTTAAGCTGCTCATATTTACAAAATGTCTAATGAAAATATTTTTCTGCTGCTCCCGCCACTTCCACGCCCCACTCCCCACTCCATTCCACTCTTCAGCAAAAGCTGCTTGCCTGAAAAGGCAAGAAAAAATCAAATTAGTTGCATGAATGGCGTTGGCAAATGCGCTGGACGGATTAAGGGGGCGTGCCGTGGGAGGATAAGGAGCACCAGCAGCATCACCAGTTCCATGTGGATTTTTTGATTCATGTTTGTGTGCTAATTGCAACACAGGGGGAAGGTCTGCGGGGTGGCTGAGTCGGAGTCTTATCAGAAATTCTTATCGCATTACTTACTTATGCCGTTTACTTGGTTATTTGTCATAATTATCTGGCAACTGGGAAGATTCATTTGCAAAAGGTCTCTATTCCGGAGCTATCTCGGCTCCATTTGAGGGTCCTTGCATTGAGAGCATTGAAAATTGATGTCCTTCAGGACGTCCCATACCAGAGCCCCCCCTAAAACTGTCACATGAGCGGCCTTCCTGCCCCAAAAGGCATTTGGAATCCCAACTTTTAACTCCGTCCGCTGGCTGGATGGCGCTGGCAAGCTTTTGAATGCTGCATGAGCCGAACAAAAAATCAGATAGCGCATTTAAAATGGAAAAATCGGAAGGGAGGAGCTCACAAAGCGCACGACTGAGTAGATGAGCATAGAAACAACAAGAAAATAAAGGACCTGGTGCTGCTACAGACTTCGAAGGAAAAAAAAAACAGACCATAGGGCGACACACATACAACAGAAAGAAAGGCGAAGGGAAAAATAAAAATCAAAAGAAAATTGCAGCCAGAAAAAAAAAATATAACCCTAGACATACTATACATACATATATGAAGCTAGGGATTTTTTTGAGGGATGCGGAAATCTGTATCAAGTAACTGAGCCGCGCCAAGCGGCAGCATAGTGAAAATGCAACTGTGCGGAAAACTGTGCGAACATTTTCATTTTCAATGCAGCTCTTGGCACACAAAACACACACAGCACACAAACACAACATTAACAGCAACAACAGCAACAACCAGTACAATAATAAGAACAACATCAACAGTAACAAGAACTAGCAAATAGACAACTTTAAGTACACGCATGGATACACACACATACTGTGGCAGGGACTTGCAAAGAAATCGCAGAAAATCGCTTAGAACGCAGAGCCCAAAAAAATAGTGGTAGTAGGAATTGGAGCCAAATACTAGAAGGCAGTACACAGAACACACAAAAGCATATGGATGTGCAGGGAGGGGCTAGGGAGTGTGGCAAGGAGGGCACTGGGTCGCAACCCCCACTTGTACTGCCCACTCTATTCTCCCCGCGGAAAATGTTGAAACCTGTGGAACCTGGCAGCGGGGATCAGTGGGGAGGTCAGGGGGCCAAAAACGTCTCTGACTTTTCTTTCAATTTGCAACATTTTCTGTTGCACGTTCCAAAAATAACTTCCGCCAGCGCAGTCGTTGCTGCAGTTGCAGTTGCAACCTGATTTGGTTCCGCCTTTTGGAGCGAAATTGCAGGAAACATTTCTATTTAAAGTCTGCGCCCGATTCTAGTTCCCTGCCTCCAACCACCCGCAAAGTGGTTGAGTATCCGCTAATGGTTTCAGCCTGGCCACAAAATTTAGACATAGCACTCTTTAAATTTTTTAATCTTTTCTTAAAAACTTTACTAAAATTTCAGGTAGGTCATGTTATAAAGCCTGTTCTTTTACCCGGGTAATAGGGTGTATGGTATGTATGTATATGAATTTTAGTTCTGCTTCCATGGTGGCTTATTCCGTAATAGTATAGTAAAGTATACGGTTTAATAACTACGAAAAAAATATTATTTTAACCTAGAAATACTTCAAACAGTACTGGCTAATATTTCGTATTTTTTAGGGATTTACTTTGACTCTCATCTGGCTACCAGTTGCTCTTGAAATCGAATTTTTTATATCTATTTGTTTATAATTTACGAAAAATTCAATTAGCTGGGCTGTCGAAAACAGCAAACATTTGAGCCTGAATGAGTTGGGGTGGAAGCCTGCCCCTGTCCCTACTCCTCGCTTAGCCACATTAATAAAATAAACTTTCTTTGACTGGGCTGCCAATCAGTTGGTTGGGAACCCTGGCCCAGGGAAGCCCTCAATAAGCCCACATAAAATTCGAGCAACAATGGCCAGCCGGCACAGTGGAGCCAGCCGAAATGAACTTCCTGCGGAAGGTGAAACAATGACAGAGCTTAACTAACAAGTCTTGTCTTTATCAGCCATAAGCACTCGTCGTCCTAAACGGTTCCCGTCCACAGACTTTTCCAACCACTGTGCCCGGTTGGGGGCCATTAGCAAACTTTCCCGAAAACGAAAACGGGGGAAAAAAAAACGAGTTAGCTGTTAGCTGGAGAGCGGCTGAAAGTCTGCTTCTATGTTAAATGAATTGTTGTCTTAACTACGAGACAAGCCCCCTCTTCTCAGTCCCAGTCACAGGTGCAGGGTATGTGTGTCTATTAAAATTGTGGGCGTGGCACAGCAGCCAAAAAAGTTTCAAAAAAAAGTTTCGCAAAATTCATTTTTCGAATAGTGGGCAAATAAAATAAAAAGCGGGGTTCTATAAGAGAAAAAAAACTGAATTTTAGCAACAAAATTGTTGGTTAGATGCTTAAGATAAAGATGAAAAGGTTAATACTCTAAATATAATAAAATATACATTTAACTAATGTTGAATTTCATTACAAAAATCTTACACGACTAGAATTCCAAGTCCAAACCTAAACAGTTCACCTTTACTTCCTTCCTGGCAAACTTCTCGCCATAATTACAGTGCCCCGTTGAAGAGTATGAAAAGTTTAAATAACTTTGGCAACTAAATTTAAGTTGCGATGGGATGGGCCAGGATGGGGTGTAGTCAGGGCGAGCCGAGGGTCGTGACAAAGTTGGGAGCAGATAAAAACTGCAGCAGACGCAAAACTAATTTGCGTGGTTATGTAAATTAGAGTCGGAGAGCTGCTGCGATAAACTTGTTGAGGGCGAAGCAGGAGCAAGTAAAAAATCGTAGCACAAATGCGTAAACAAGGTGTGGATAATGTCGACTGGGTGTGGGTGGGTGTGGGTGATGCATCTAAACCAAAGCCCTACCACTCACCTTGAAGCTCGGTCGAGTCCAGTGGGTAAGCCCTGGCAAACTCCCACAGTTCTCGGCAAAAGTTCAAACACAGCTGAGGCGGTTTAGTTTACCGAGATGTGGGCGTGGCAGCGCTCAAGACCTGCTTACGAATATATATGTATATAGAGAGTATGTGTGCTTTGCAGCCGTAATCCTGTAACCACAAACAGATAACAGAATCGTCGGCGCAGGAGACAAAGACGCCGTCTGCCTCAAACAACTAAATAATGTGCAGCAAATTTAGTGCTAGTTTAGGAGTATCTCAAAGATACAAAGGCACTGATAAAAAACATTTAAATACGATTATCAATAATTGAAATTTCTCGGATCGAAAAATCTATATCAAAGCTAGTCAATAGTTATTCAGAATCCTAAACAAATATTATTTAAACTAAATTGTTTTGAGATTAAAACAGGTAATGCCACTTAAGAAAAAATATTCGAGAGTTAGGCCTATTTTAAATTAATCCTCTTAGAAACAATTTAAATTGTTTTCTGTGGAATATGAACCATTTTTGCCAGATCCTAGGCATAATTTGGTTCCAGACTGGCAAGGGCATGAGGGAAAATGCATCCTGCAGATACATTGTCGGCTGTCTTGGCAACCGCAGGGGGCTTTGTGGGAATGGGGAACCCTTCTATCCCACCCTCTCCAAGTCATATTAATAATTTTGTTGGGATTTGAACTTCATCCAATGCAACTGCTGCTGTACTTCAGACAGTGGCAGGAGACCACAACAACTTGCAGGATGCAGCCTCTGAGCCAGTGGGGATACGAGCTGTTACCATGGCCATTAAAGCTTAGTTACAATTGCCTCCTCCGGTCCCATACATTTCATTATATACCCATTCGCAGTTTTGTTTACTTTCATACTATGCAAACGCAAAAAAGACGACAGCAAAGTGCACACGCAGGCTCTGCAGATGAGCCAGTAGCACCTGGCTGGGATGTGCACCTGTTGTGGGGCTTTGATTTTGAGCAGATTTAGATAGATTGCCACTCTGAGTACCTGAGTACTTTATGGCAAATTGAAGAAGTTTTGCCAGCCAGTGTGTAAATGTTATGTCGGGGCTTTACGAGAGTTCCCAGGGTGTCCCAAGGAAGGGTGCAGCGCCGAAGACTCATATTTTCATGGGAAAATATCTGGCTAGAGATTGATAATTTTTCCCGGGGTAGAGCATCAATATTGACAAACTTTCCCACAAACAAACACACAAACAAGACGCCCACACATTTTTCCAAAGGCTCTAATTAGTCGCCTCCTTGGCACCGACATGTGATATTTTTAGTGGCAGGCGGGTTGTTTACTGAGTTGCAGCCGCAACAGCGACCCTCATTTATTTTTAGCATCTGCAGAGACTCGATTCGATTTATTTCCGGGGCCGATATTGACATGGAAATCAACTTCGGTGGTCTTGGTACAAATTCCCCGGAAAACCCAGCCATCGACGGCGGATTGTTTCATTGAAAAGTGTGGCACGGGCCACAAAATGCCACCTCCTGCTACTCCTCCACCTTCAACGGCAAAGGCGACAAAGAGCAAATAAGCAAATATTTATTGTTTACCTTGGCGGCTCTGTGAGAAACTCATTAAATCGGGACTGCCAGAGTCCAAACATCCACGGATATAAAAATATCAACAGCGAAATCAATACATTGCCCAGCCGGATGGAAAAACTAACCCAAAGAGTAAATAATAAAAAATTTAATTAGAGTTTTCGATATTAAATAAAATGCCACAGAAGAGCAACAAAGTGCCACTAAATTGAAAAATTTGAAATCGAGCTGAAACCAGAATGGCAAAAGCAAAGGCAAAGCTCAGAGTCTGTGAAATTGGAAATGGAATGAAATAAATCTCTGGACAAACAAAAATTTGCCCGCTAAGTTGGACCTGCACAGAAATCACACAAAAATTTTCATTGCACTAGAAAAGGGTATGGACGTGGAAATGGTCATGGAAATGGCGATGTCCATGGCCAAATAAAAACTAATGGTAAAAATGTAAAAGGTATTTAAAATGTTTTTCAAATGCGGTTGCAGTGGTTTTCATATGTGGCCGGCAAAGTAAATGAAACATTTTTGCACCAAAATGAGAAATGAAATGAAAAATGCTTCTGTTTGCGACTTTGTCTGTCTGTCAGGACACACAAGATTAAATAAATCGCGACGTGCATTATTTATTATTAAATTTATCTGCTTATATACGATATAAATATAGGGTCTCTCCTAGCCCCTTTAAGGGCACTGCACTTGAATGACAAATTTTAAGGCGTGATTCTGGCCTGGTCGCGGCCAGATAATGAGAAAAAATAAATGCGAGCCCATAAAACGTCTAGTTCCGCACATAAACCTGTCTCTCTGATGGTTCCATCGCCTCTCCGGCTGGCACAGATTTCCTCGTTTTACGACCAGCCACTCCACTCCGCTGTCTGATGTCTGATGTCAGGGGCATAAACCAGAAGATCCGCCCACGCAATAAAAAATGTTAAAAAAACAGGAAGGGAGAAGGGAAATCACACCAGCGGGTAGGTGGAAACTGTACACAAATTACCAATTTTTAATTTGAAAATGCGCCGCAAACTTTAATTAGCAATTCCCTTGTCCAGGGTAAACTTTATGGCACTTGGCGCCGGACGCCGAAAGCCGCGCCAGGTCCGGTGCATATCAAGACTTTAGTATTTATTGGCCAACAAGGCGCTAGTGCAATTTATGGGCCAGAGTGTGAACGTGTGTCCACACCACTCGAACGACCCACCCCATCACCGCCAGCAAGGCCGCAAAATCCACAGAATAATTTCGGTTTCTGGCTGTGATTTGGCTTTGGATTTGGCATCGCCATGGCCATCGCAATAGCCATAGCCATAGCTGGTGTTCTAATTTGCCACGCTTTTTTACGGAACATGTGTGCCGGCTTTGGCCAAATTTGGGCGTGGGAGTGCGCGTGTGGAGCTTGTGGCTTCCACCACGCGCTAGAAATAAATTTTGCCAGCACCAAACGATTTAATTTGCGGTTTCTGTCACAGGCAACGCACACGCGCACTGCAAAATTGATAAAACTTATTTGCGGATTGGCTGGCGATAAAAAAATTCTGGGATCCGGGGCCGCAACAAGCCAACAAACGATTAAGCAACAAATCAGATATAAATTCTGTCAAATTTCTGAAATTTAAGACTGCCAGTAGCTCGGACAAACAAGCACGTTTATCTCAAAAGCGATAATCTTTGAGTGAAACACTGGAACGTAATCTTAAAATTTATTCATCAACTAAAATATGTTTTTCGAAATACTTTTAACAATTTTAAACATCTAGAAAAATCAACAATAGTATATAATAATATAACAAATATGTTCATTCCATTTAGGAAAAGTGAATTAACTTCACGCCGAGGTGGGAGGCCATTACCTTGCAGTGCTTGTGGATCCTCTGGAGGTAGAAGAACCTTAGCCATTCGAACTTCATCTCACAAGTGGTCCTTGGCTTCTGAACCTCAGTATTCTTAAGGACAAACCAGGCCTTCAACCACAGGTGGTATAAGACGTCGCAGAGACCCAGAAACTCCTCCATGCTGCTGGCAAAATTTCCCATGGACATCACCTCACTGACAACATTGCCTACTTGTCGGAGGAACCAACCTTGCGCCTGTCTGAGTTCACGGATCGTGCATTTTTTCTGGAGCTCTTCACTCTGATAAAGGATTTCCCTGAGTCGCTTGACTTTTCCTGATCCCTTGAGCTGTTCCTCGAGGGCTGTTTCCAAAGTGTTTCGAAGGGTCAGGAGTGCCACCTCCAAATCTACAAATCGGGTGATCTTCAGCGGAGGTAGTCTCTTCAGCCTATATAAGGTCCAGTGAATGCTAAGAATCCACCGAGTGCAGGAGTTCAGTTGATTGAAGTCTACCTGGGGCATCACCTGGTTGAGAAAGATATCAAAACCCACTGACATGGTAAGGAAGTTAGGATGGGACCCCTCCAGGTTCACATTGAATTGATAAGCCTGGTTGGGGTCCAGGTCATCTACAATCGCCTTCATCTTTTTTTGGGCTTTCTTCACATTTTTCTTCGACAATAATCCGAAGAAATCCTCAAATTTCCTGTGTAAGAGCTCGTATGTTTCCAGAAATGTAGACGGACCTGAGGTACTTTACAGTCTTGTGGAGCTTCAGCTCCGTTATGACCACATGGGTCACATAAGAGTTGGCCAACATAGTGCGCTTCCTCAGGCCGATTGCCAACTGATCACAAATAATCTCTTCGATTGGCGTGTAGTCGACACAGGACTCGAAGTTCATGACCAGCTCATCCGGAGAACACCTGGCTGGGTGTCGGGGATCGGGCCTCGTCTCTATGTGAAAAGGCATAAAACAACCGCCGCACTATGTCTTGCTCTTCGTACTTCTGCTGATGCAATATATTTGGCGCGAAGCTGTTCCCCTTCACCTTATCGGTCTGGTAAGGAAGCAGTTCTCTAAGCACGGCTTCCATCAGGAAATTGTGGAGCGACACCTGGAATTTACTGCCGTGCAGGGAAATGAAGTCACCCATTCTTCGGGTATCGTAGAGCATGGCCAGAGCTTGGCTGGCCTCGCCAAAGTGATCCTGGAGCACTTTTAGCAGACATCCGCCCAGATGGACGTCCTCCACTTGCAAACAGCTTCTTAAGTCGTACTCAGTTCGCCCGTCGACTTGCAGCTTCTGGAAGGGAAACTCATCCTGCCAGTCCTGGAACTCCCCGGTGGTCCACCAGCAGTCTAAGAAGTGACAGTATGCCTGGAGCGAGTGAAGGAGCAGAGCGGCGCTCAGGGATTTCTCCTCTTTGCTGTGCCCAGGCGTGGAACACTTTAGGGCAAGGGCGTCTAGAAGTACGAGGCTACTCAGCGCTGGCCGGCCCTCCACCTTGGGATCGGGAACTTTAGAAAGAAGCTGCAGCCTGATCATTGCATCCCTGGATATATTTAGAAAGTGCCTAACAGTGGGTGCTTCCCTGCCCGTTGCCACTCGGCGTTCGTAGTAAACCAGAAACTCAATTACTGGGCGGAGCAATCGACGAACCGTCACAGCGAAGTACGATACTGTCTCCAGTCGGCAACCACCGAGTCGCGGTGTGGCATAATTTTCTATTAATTGTCGGAGGATGTCCATCTGCTCCAGATATTTGAAAACCTCACCTATGACAGGTCCTTCCAAAAGTTGGCTCACGGCACAAGTTTTAGCTCCTTTGGTGAGCACTTCAACTCCGTTGCCCTTCATCTGGAAGTGGCTATTGTCTCTAGAGATAAAGAACAGGATGAGCAGCTCCCTCATGAGCTGGTGCTCCTCACTCATCCTGCGCAGAGAGCTCTGGCTCTCCCGCAACTTGTGTAGCATCCACTCGCCGTAGTTGTAAAAGAAGCAGCTCGGCGGAGTCCGAGATTCCTGGTGCACGTGTATGTCAACCTGCCACCAGGGCGTGTAGATCCTGGTAAGCAAGTCGTTCACGCCCCGGTAATAATTTACCTTTGTCGGCTTCTCTAGAGAGGATTCCACCTGGGTGAGGTTCATCAGCAGGTTCATTTTGGCCTCGTTGGTGGAGAAGTCCTCCGAGACACGCACCTCGTTAAGATGCTGAGTCATGGAACTGAACCCATTCGCCGCCTGAGGCGTGGGTGAATCCATGGAAAGACTAAATGTGGCGTTGTCCAGATTGGTGCCAACTTCCGGAAGACTATAGCCTTTGGATTCGTTATGGACAGTGGAATTCGACTCCTTGATCTGAATCCGTGCTTCAGGTATGTAGAATCGAGGAGTAGTTTTTGGTGATTCAGCTGGAGTATCCTCCGCCCATTCTGTTGTTGTCCTGCCACATTCTCCCATCGAGCCTCGGGCGGAACCGCCGTGAGGAACTCGCGACACTTCAGCGCCCTCGGAAGCCAGGGCCAGGGCCTTCAGAATTTTCATTCGTTTCTGGAGCATCTCTTTCCGGTTGCGGCGCACCTCATAAAAGGCCTTGTAGTTCACCGAGAGCATGAAGTCCATGAGGGACCACTGCAGGTTCTTCTGGGCATGGTTGACGCAGAGCGGATGGTTCAGCACCACATTGGCCAGTTGCTTAAAGGTTTCCCCGAACTCGGGCAGGTATTCACTGCGATACCTCTCGATAAAGTGGTTCATGGTATTCCACACGGACTCGGGGCAGCACTCCTCTTTCACGTGCGGTACCAAGCGCTTGTTGGCGAAAGATAAGCACCTCTCGAAGGTGGCTGGATCCACCGCAGAGTCCGGCTGGTTACCTGAATCCACCTTAGAGTCCGGCTGGTTACCTTCCTCCAGCGGGATATCCAGGAGTAGCCTGACCAACTGCGGCACATTGCGGGATATCACCTGCTGGCGAAGATCCATTCTTGTCTGAATAGGATTTTGGAAAAGTTATCAATGTATGTATGAATGTACAAATGACATTTGAGAAGTGATACTTATACTGAAAAAAAGAAGAGCGCCTACAGTTCTAACATTTATAATTTGAACAAAAAACCATTCAATTTAACAAGTTCCCATTGCAGTGCCGTATTATACGCCATTGTGTCCTTTGAGTAACTTTTTTGTCCAGTGCCCAAGTACAATGCGTCCTGCAAGCAGCTTACTTTGTTCTTCAATAGCCAATACCAGCACAGCTTACCAAATACTTAAAGAGTATTCGAACATGCAAATTCCTGTGGCATTCAGAAGTGGGACAGCCAACGGAGGGACCTGAGTGACCCACTTGGGCATCCTTTTCTCGTTTGCTTGACACTCCACCGGCATCTCAGCATCCCGACAAAACACATGCGATTTTGCTTTATTTTATTGTCGGACAAGATAAATACCAAAATATTGAATATGTTCCATGGGGGGACACAAAGAAGTGCACATGGACACGGAGCAAATATTCCAAGGGCGATAAATGCCGGACTGGTGAGCTCTTTGCAGAGGGACAAGTAGCCGGGGAGGAGGATGTCCTGTGGACCGGACCAGGGCCATAACTCAAATGCAATCGAGCATATTTGCTGCAGCAGAGCACAAATAAACCCACTTGCCTTTCACAGGTTCCCACACAAATGAGCAGATGCTGGATGCTTCTCAAATATAGTTTTAAATATTCGCCAGAATTTGTATATTCCTCGACATGTGTACGCAACCATCGATTGGAGCGTCTTGGCCAAAATGTATTCTCTTTCAAAAACATTAATTCACTGCCAATAACAAGTTTTTTCGCCCAACTCTCTTGGCCACAAGTCCGAGGGGTGGAATGAGAATGGCCAAGTGGAATAACAGCCAGCCGCATTGGAATGACAATCAATGAAATCTTCAAATTATTTTCCCTACACTTTTTAACTTAGCATCTCGAAAGGGAAACAGAGAGGATGACAGGAAACTTTGCCAAATATTTGGCCAAATATTAATTTGCTGCCAATGCAAACTTCTTGCAATATTTTTTCTAGTGACCAACTCCGATGTGCATCCTGCGGCAAATCTGAAGGTGGCCAGGAGAAAAAAAACCCAGGAAAGTGGGAGAAATGCGATAGACAACAAATTTGCAGAGGACATTTTGCAGAATGAAAGTTTTGCCGAGGCAGGGTGGGTGGCGAGATGAAATCTGTACCAGAAAACAAAAGCCGAAATCTAGAAAAACAGGGGAAACTGTTTGAAGGCAAACTTGCCGCACCAGAAACTTTCTTTCGCACTTGGCGAAAAGTAAGCGAAAACTTAATAAAGATCGCAGCTGACTTTCAGGACTCGGGGCTCGGGGCTCTCCGCACTCAAGCATCAGGACTCTGTGAAGGAAGGACGCGATGTTGACAGCTTTTTGGTCAATGGGCAGAAGGACTGCAAAGTCGACTGCAGTGCGACCACAGCCTGTCGAAATTAAACCAAACTGAATTTGCACTTACACTCCTGCCAGACGCCACCCCCCAAAGGACGTGAGCCCGGGTGAGAACACCCACCCCAGGACCAACTCCATCCGGGAGCTGTCGAAATTGTCACTTTCGCAATTCCCTCAATAGCTGACTGGAGACAATGCCTGGAATCTGGCGTCAAGAAGCGCGTAAGTGACATTTATGCGCCTGGGCCAAGGAAACTGGCAACTGGCAACTGGCAACTTGCAACTTGCTTCTTGCCGGTTGATGCTTGCAACTACTTCTCTAAACTTTCGCCCAAGGCCAATGAGGATGCCGCATTCGACCCAAGTTTGTTTTAATAAATACCTTCATTGTCTCCGCCACCTGGCTGGCAGTGGGTGGATCAAAACTTTTCAACAATTCACCCACTCATCGACAGTTCCCGAGCAGTTGTCAGTCCGCGGCACAATGGAGCCAGTCGCCAGGAAACAATCAGCCCCAGAAGCCAAGGCAAATGCGAAAGCCTCCATCACAGCCTCGGAATGCAAACAAAAATGACTTCTTTTAATGAACTTTTTCCTCAGACAGCCACGATTGTTGCAATTAACGCAACTTGGCTTCGGGAAGTTATTTCGAGGCATATGCTGGCGTCCAGAGATACCAAAAAAATGACTCAGAAATGGGAAGACGTAAATTGCGAAAGTTGAAAAAATATTTAAACAAAAAGACGGAGGATTCTTCCTTATAATTAAGACAGAGGGAAATGCATAAGGAATTTGTATTAAGTCTTAAAATATAAAAATTCATGCTTCATACCTTAATTTAATTTCAGTTTTCAAACTAACTAATAGCTTTTTATTTTAATCAACAGACTCTGATTAAACTTCCATTAACTTATAGTATAATTTCCAATTTTTATTTATTTTTCCAATAGCCAAAGTATTTATTTGATTATTTCTTTTTAATCGGATCTGCAGTTTTACTTTTAATTTATGCAATCGTTTCATTTAAAATGTGTTGTTAATAAGCTTAACCAAATAATTCTCAGAAAATTGTTTGTATACTTGGTAATCCTTAAATGGCTTTAACTAAAATATTATTTTTGTGTTGAGTCTGTGGAATGTTCAGTCTGTCATGGAAAGTCAATGTATCCCTTAAATCTGGCTGCAACTCACCTCTGTCGTTGATGGGCCTCATTTAGCAAAGATTTCTTATCAAACGACCGGATGTCGGACGAACTACCTCATCTTGAACACGTTGGCTATTTTTAAACACAGCTCCCCGAGATGGACTCACATCTGGCCGCCAGGAGCTCCCGAGCCCAGAGCCACCAGCCCCCAGCCAGAGGCCCACAAAAAACGCTTCCCAAAGCCAAAGGGCAATAGCACCTCCCCGTCTGAAGAGAATCGTTCTCGTAATTTGGAGCTATGGGCAAAGTTAATTAGTTGTGATTTTTCAAAGAACATTCAAAATCGATGCCGGCAACCGAAAACACAAACAAATAATGTCAGCCCGCGGCTGTCTGGCGATCGGAGGGGGAAATGTCCGTGGCTGGGTGGGGAAACTCCAGCCAGGCGTGGCACATGTTGAGTGTATAAAATTTTGATGAATGTTTTGTTTACAGCGTCAGTCGAACAACATCCCCCTGCCCCTGGCCCCCTTACAAGGGGTTGATTACGTGGGTGCGTGCGAGGGGGATATCCTGGGGCAGGGGCGGCGGTTGCAACAGGGCGTCGCTGCATTTGACGGCATCTGGGATGCGACACACACATGTGCCCCGGGTGCTGCGGCCGCAGATTGGAAATGGAAATTGAATGTGAATTATATCGGATATCCAGACACAAGACCCAGAGCCCTGACCTCACGCCTCTGTGAACTATACACGGTAAAAAATCTTGAGATTCTTGACTTCGAAGCTGAACCAAAACTGAGTATCACTCTGGGATTCAAAGGCCCATTTCAAAAGTTTTTAAAATGAATTGGAAAAGATGCATTTGCATATCAGTAACTTTTACTTTATTAGAGCTACTTATAAAGGAAACACCAGTTTATTTTTCAAAAAATTCCCATATCTAAAACAATTATTTTTTGTTGTGCATCGATTTGAAGTTCAAATGCAGAGCAGATGCCATAAATTACGAAGCGTAAACAGACTGAAACTAATTAACAAGAAAATGCATCATCTGCAGCTCAGATATTCCCAAACAATTTGAAGCATATTTTTTTGAACAAGACTTTACTATTTTTGGATATGTTCTCACAGCTTCACCTGTGAGCTGGGAGGGCTTGGGACCAAAAAAGTAAATTGGCTCAAATTGGAATGACATGTTGAGCCCCTCGGGTAGCATTTATTTTCCTAATCAAATTTTCCTTTCTTTGGCATTGCTGAAAATAATAATTTAAATATTTCGCCCTGCGGACACGGGCGGCAGGAAATGCCATTTGGGCAACTGGATGGCTAACAAGCTGGCCAACAGCAACAGCAAAGGCAGCAACAGCGGCATCGGGAAACAAGGAAAAACTGGAGTAAAAGCCTCTCAACAATGGGAAAACTTAACTCTGCCGCGAGCCACGCACACACCCACCCTTACACCCATACACCCTTGGACAAACACACACAGAGAGACACACCAACAAGCGATACAAAAGAAGCCGAAATCCTGGGAAGAAATTAGTTTCCCTTCGTCCTGCCCTCGTGGCCCGAGGTCCTTGCAGTTCTGTTCTCCTTGTTGCTACCACTGCTCCTGCTACTAGTGCTGCTGCTGATGTTCTTGTTGTGGGCAGCTCACAAAATTGGCAAATACAAGCGGGCTTAGGCCACAGGAGCTGGCGAAAACAAAAAGCGGAAAATTCCTCAGCGGCGACAAACATATGTATACACCAAAAAATGTTGGCAATGCAAAAACTTGTATCGTCGCAAAGGGAGAAAAATGCAGGCCGCAGACAGACGCAGACAACAGCCCACAAAGTGGGTGCCAACAAAAGGCGAGGGGTGGCTTGTGCAAGGGTGGGGGATGGCACTCCACAGATAATTGGAATTGGTCCGGCCCCCGACAGCTATTTAACCGAGTCCCAAGACATATCCACTATGAATTTTCCGACTAAACAATGTTATTTTTTTATAATCCTTAAGGACTTTTAATAAAAAAATTTAAAGTATGGTAAAGTAAAGTTTTAAAATAGAACCACTTTTATAGAAAAACTCAATACTTTCAAAACAAGTTGAGCTAGTGATACTTAAAAATAATCATAAACAAAAACCCCTTAGTAACAATTTATGAACTTTACTCTCACATCTCAAACACCAATATTTATATGATAAAGTGGCTGAGACATTTTGAATTTTAAACACAAATCATAATAATAATTCGGCTAACCGAAGTTCCACTGTCT
Organism: Drosophila pseudoananassae pseudoananassae; assembly: GCA_018153035.1. NCBI lineage: Eukaryota > Metazoa > Arthropoda > Insecta > Diptera > Drosophilidae > Drosophila > Drosophila pseudoananassae. Next base: position 324,802 of record JAECXR010000068.1, on the reverse strand, counting down.
TCGTTCCGACCACCCAAATTCCATGGAAACATAATCCATTTTTGCAATACCTTGTTATTTTTGAGTCTAGCCAAAGTTATCGTAGCTTCTACATGCGTAAATATGAATACAAACTAGAGTTGGGCCAAAAAAAGCCAAACAAGGCCCACGTGCTTGCCTCGGGCTATGGAAAAAAGCAGAAAATAACAAGAAAACATTCAACAAGATGATGAAATTCCAGGGATGCCAGTGGAGTGTCGTCGCCATTTTCGATGCCGTTAGTCGTTGGCCTGGCCAAAAGTTTTTGGCCACAAACAGACAGAAGCCCGGTGGCCCAGGAGCAGGTGTCGTTAGGGCCGCACACGCCGAAAATTTCAATAGTAGCGAAAGTTTCATTGACTTGACAGGTGGGCTAAGCCCACCCCGCCCCCGAAAGCAGCTGTAATTGTTGCCGTTTAAATTCCCATTAAAAGCGGCCCGGCTAGGCAAATGGCTTCCACTTGCCCGCCGGCCGGGAAGCTGGCCAGAAACCGGCACGCCAGTGGGGCATCCCGGGAAGCATCCTACAAAATATGTCACAGCATTTAAGCCGAGTCGGGGAAGACAACAGAAGGCCTCGGGATCGGCGTCTTGGCTGCTTTTCGAAGAGGCCGCCCGCTATTAACAAACCATAAAGTAATTTCTTGCTTTCCTGCACGGAAATTAGACATTTTGTCAAGGGAACACTCTCTCCGGGCCAGGACGGCGGTGCTACTACCGTCAATGCTCCGCCTGCGGCCCACAACGGCGAGGACCACAATACCAGGAACAATAACCGAGTAGAAACGGAAGAATTGTGCACTCGGAAAAGGCAAATGTGATTTAAATTGTATAAATAATGAGCTTTCTTGACTGCCAGGAATTTAAAATAGCTTTTCAAGATATACATATACCTATTCATTTTAGGGAAAAAATTTGGCAAAAGTTTAAAAAGTAAAATCATTGTTTTCCCCAGTGTATATAAAACAGAAGCTTGTCGAGGACTGGGAACGAGCCAACTGCGTGGCAAGTTGAAAGTGAAAATATTATAATGAAGTATGTTGTTAGCTGTTTCGAGATTTTCAAATGTATCCATCAGATACGGGGCGGCTGCTCATCTGGTCGGGGACGAGGAGACGAAGAAACATTTCGAAAGTAAACAAGCAACGGCGGCAACAAAAGTTTGTCTATTTAAAAAGTTTCTTGCTGCACAAAAGTTATAAAACATGAAAATATTTCTTAATTATTTTTATAAACAAGCCGACAGAGGCCCAAAACCCGACGCCCCCTGGGGCGACCGTGCGGCAGCCTTGCCCTTGCCCTTGGTCCTTGGCGCTGGGTTGTTAGTGCTTGGTCCTTAAAGCTACCCAGTCTGCGGTGGCCAGTGCTACTCCACTCGATCCCGGATTTGTTTGTCTTGCTGATTTCGAGGCGCATTCTGCCCGAGGTCAGGATTCTGTTTGATTAGCATAAATATAAGGACAAGCGGAAAAAAAGGGAACTTTTCTTGCCCGAGTCCGAGTATGAGTCCGAATCCGGGGTTTAAATGTCTGAAAAATTAATTACGTGGGCTAAGAATCCTAGTCGATATCATGCCAATGCCTGGGCAAAATCCGGAAAATTCCGGACTCCTGAATGGCCAAGGAAATACGAGATGTTAGAGAGGTATAAATATTTTGTTAATTAATTGCCTCGCTGTTTGCATGGGGAATTATTGAAATATTTTTATTCGATATTTTTCTTCCATCCCGTTCCGATGTCCGCTTATATAACCGACCGGTTGGTCCGCCCCCTCTAACCACTCCAGATGCCGTGCCCAGTAAATTTGATTGCCGTTATCTGCATTTTATTATGCTTTTGCCACCGCAAAAGCGACGCACAGCCATTTTGAAATGGTTTTTGATATACGAGCATGAATATGAAAATGGTTGCCATAAAATCATCCCAAAATGGATGAGTGTGGCGGCTGAATATCTGAATATCGTATTTTTTGGTGGCAGCGGTAGGTGGGTGGGTAGTGAGTCGGGTCGGTTTGGGTCTGGTCTGGTCCTCCCATCACCCTCTAGTTCAAATAAACTAAGCCAATGATTTATAGTGTGCTGGGAGCGGCCAAACAAATTTCTATGCCAAAATGAAATTGTCAATACTTTTTAAGATGGCCAAATATTTGGCTCCATTTTTGATTACTCAATTAAGTGAACTTTAAAGTGGAAATGGCGGCTTAAAGAGCAAAGCTAACAAAAATTAAAAATGCTTTCATAGTTTAGAACAGAGCTCGGAGCAGAGCCAGGTAATTTGGCAATAATTCGGCAGTTAGCTGGGCCGATTTATTCCACTGGCCTAGAATGGAGGGATGCGCTTTAAATATTCATTTGTTGACCAAATGGAATGTGTCGCATTTTAAAGTACATCGCTTTGCCGCCATCCATCGTGTGGCATCGCGCGGCATCAACACGCTGCAAGCGTAACATTTCAATTTGCTGCAACAAATGCTCATAATTTATAAATTTTAAATCTATTTTCGCCGCAAACGACCTGAACGCTTCCCATAGAAAAGAGCTGGAGTTGGGAGCATTGTGTTAGGTCCTGGCAATGGAGGATTGGGGGATCCAGGATGTATTGTTGCTGATTTATCGCGAACCGCAGTCAACGTTTGCCATTGTCTGCGTTTTTGGCACTGTTAACCCGATTTTCCACTTTTCATGCGACAACGCGACACACACAAGGATGTGGATGTGGATGTGGAGGGCTATGGTTGGAGGATGGAGGGTTAGATGATTATGTTTACGTTGCGCCACGGTTAGATGCCGCTAATGTGGCGGAGCACGTAGCAGCCAAGTCACGTCATTCCGTCCAAGACAGAACGCATCGGGAAACGAGATCACGTCTGGGGACCGTGCGAGATTTCAAGCAATTTCATATGGCTTCCTATCGAGGAACTATCTTTCAATTAAATTCCTATACGGAAAGATGCCACTTGCCCACCCATCGCCCTATTCCTCCTCCTTAGTTCCCAGCCGCGGTTCAATTTCAATCAGGCCCAGAACTGCTGGTTCCGGCACGTTGCCCCCAAAACTAATTTCCCCCCCCAACATAAGTTTAAACTTTGGCAATAATAACTGGGGCAGCCATTGCGCCAGAGATTGTTCCACCTTAATTTGATCACAGAATCGAGCTGGGAAATATTTTCATTGCATTTTTGCGCTTGTCGCGTATCATTTTAAGCTCTTTTACATAAATTTTCCCCGCCATAAACAAATATTTTTCGGTCAGGGGCGACATGCCGCGCTTTGTCGCAGTTTTCAACTTCATTTAATTTAATTTATTTTTCAGCAGTCGGGAAATTTATGTAACAACTTTTTCGCTTCTGTGTGGCTGCGGCTGTTATTTGAAACTAATTTGCATAAAACGAACGTCAAGTGTTCCCTGCTTACCTGACACATATGTATGTAGGGATGCCCAGGACACCCGATACAAAATAAAAAAAAGATCTCGATTATAAAGCAACAGGATCCGAACGGGGCGAAATGGTCAACTCGCCATAAATTGCCCCTTGATGACTCTTTTGAAAAGGGCCAGAGACTCGGCCCTAGACTGAGACTCGCAATTCGATTTCATTTTTATGGCGCATAAATTATTCAGAGTTTGTCTATAGTCTATAAAATGTTGAGCTTCGTTGAGCCAGCACTAAACAGGACATCATTCTGTTTGGTCGCCTTTGTTGTACCACTGACCCCGCTGGCGGAAGGATGAGCAACAATCCACGGATAAGGATCCACCGACAAGGAGCAATGGCTGACCTTGTATCCCTTTTTCTAAATAGACAATTTGCCCATCTTTACGCACTATTGTTTTGTATTCTCGAGGCGATGTGGCCCCGCCATTTTGGCCCTCCCTTTCTCGTTGGCATAAAAATCAGTTTAGTCCTGCGACAGCGCCTCGATTTATGCTACAGTCCTTTGTTGTTTCTCGGTTTCTTGTTTTCTATTTTTTTTTTTTGTGTTCTGTTTTTTTTCATAGCTTGTATATCTTGTGTGTTGGAGTGTGTAAGCTGGCAACGTTTTTACGACTAAATCGAGAGCCACAAAACGTTACGGCAAATCACTTTTCAGCTTCAACTTTTTGAGCCAACAACAGCATATGGGCATCGTTTAAAAACAATTGGACCTTAAAGTTAGCATTCAATACAATGTTGTTGCTGGTGTTGGGGATTTGTCGAATGAATAGTAAAATCTTGGGCCAGGACTCTTGCCTGGGCAAATCCAATTTAATTTCCATTGGTTTTTAATCCATTTAAGATGTGCTGTCCGGCCCGGAAAGTGCAGCCTCACTGTTTGCCCTCGAAAATCAAATAGCAGTGATATTGCACTTTTCCGCCTTTATTTGCCAAAGCAAAAGGATAAACAATTCCAGGAGAAGGAGGAGAGTGGATTGTGTGATTGCAATTAGTTTTTGCTGGGTGTATTGCCACAAATAGTAATATTTTTATGATAAGTACTTAGATACTACATTATTTATGACTTGCACGGTTCGAAAATCGCCTGACAGTTAATACAATAATGTATGAATAAATAAAATTTAATTTTACCTAAAAACTGACAACGATCCCCAGACAAATTTGAGGACAAAAATGTGGAAAATATGAGGAAAAATGGTAGAAACTTGGCTGGGTGGATGGCAGGTTGGCAGGCTGGCAGAAGGGAAAGAAAAACAGTTTTGTTTGTTTGTCCGTCGGCTGTTGTGCGGCATATTTGAGCGTATTTGCACAAAATACGTGAAATTACGCGAAAAGTTCAGACTGCTTGTCCTGTACGTCGTCCCTCTGCCAAACAGCCAGTGTCCTTTGTCCTCGACCCAAAAAAAATACAATATAAGAAGGGACACCAAGAAAGTTTCAAGGCAGAAGCTAAGTGCCTGCGAAAGATGACTGGGTAACTTGTTATTCTGCATTTAATTTCGATGTCAAACGATGTCGGGCAACCCCAGGAGACCATCTCTGTCCAACCCGGGCGTATGCGTAATATTTTAACACGAAATATAAAACGAGCTTTCCTGGTAACGACCTTTGTTTAATCTTTGACGCATTGAGGTTTCCCTTTTGCCATTTCATTTTATAAGCGAATTATTAATGAGCTCCTTGCCATATAAGTTAATAATCCGCCGAACGCTGACACAAAAAAAAAAAAAAAAAGAACAATAATAACATGAACAGAAACACTTTATGCCCGGACCGTGGCGGAAATCTCATTTGTCATGCAGCCTGGCCATTTATCAGTTGGCATTTAAAAAGCCATTAAAACCGAATCCGGCCAAAGAGGAATTGAAAAAATAAAATTTACGCAAAATACGAAAAATGCACAAACAGGACCCGACTCGGCAAGAGGCAGCAACGAACCTTGAAGTATCTCGACCTCGAACCTGCGCCAGGTTTCAGTTTCAGTTCCAGTTCCACTTCCAATTCAATTCATAATTTAAAAGCCGCCCGACCGATTGTCGATTACCGATTGCCGGCCTGCTGACTTCCATTCGAGTCAGACCAATAAATTAATATAAAAATTCCTCACGCCCAGCCAATAAGTGAACATTGAGGCGTTTTATCGCCCCGTCCAGACTCGCAGGATGGCAAGGCGGCCAGGATACCAAGGATAGCAGGCTCTTACCGCCATCGTCTTGAGATCGTGAGATGTCTGAGATGCCGGCACACTCGAGCCGTTTGCTTTGGACTTGGAAGGCTCCCAGGGACTTGGACTTTGCCTGCCAGTGAGTTAGGGAGTTGGCGGATCCTAGTCCATGGGGGCCATTGTCGACCACTTGGTCAGACATTTGTGGTATGCGCAAATAGAACATGGCATTAAACGGGTCTCGGCTCAGAACCATTAAGCATTTATGGCCCGGCGGAGGTGGCCAAGGCTCGGGCTAAGTATTTCTTGGTTACTACCGAGTGTCTGGCCATAAATGTAGCAAGTCAAATACCCACGCATTCCAATGGGTACAATGACAGGTCTTGAGAGATAGGAAGCCTTTTATATTGGTTCTTAGACTTGTTTAGAATATATCTCAATTGTTTGTTTATTTTTTATTTATTCTACAAATATCCTTTAAATAAAATTACATTTTCATCTTATCATGGCCACTTTTAATAAGGAAAAAATTGGCTTGGCAATAATGGGAATAGCTAGGGTTTCGTTATGAATGGAAGATTATTTCCAAGCGCCCAATTCATATAATATTTTAAAATAATTGCTGGTAATTCAGAAAGATAAAATTCTTATCGAAAATATATATCTCATTAATGAAATCTAGGGCTTACCTTTACAAACGTTCAAAATTATTTATTGATTTCAGAAATATGAAACATTAAACTACATTAATGAGCTAAAATAAAGAGAAAATATCAATACAGTAGTACTACGACATACATACTTAAAAATTTATTGAGGAAACCCATTATAAATAATTCAGAATTCAGAGGGAAACATAATTCAATATTAATTTACCATGGAAATATTCGATTGCAGCAAGAGTTGCTATTTTTTTTCAGCTGCATCCCAGAGCTAATTGGAAGCGAGTCTTAAATCGTTTTGAACATCGATTAATTTTCAAAAAGTTTTGACCAAGTGAGTTCCTTAAATCTAAAGACACGTCAGAAAATGGCTAGAAAGTTTTGGATGTGACCTGGTTGGCTCGTGGGCGGCTGGAAAATGGCTTGGGCATCGGGAAGACAACCGCCAGCGGCAACTTTGTTAATGGTTTTGTCATAAATTTTAATTCGATTGCATCAGAGCAGACGGCTATGCACGCCGAGACTGCCATTGAAACTGGGCATGAAAAATGCATTAGACACTGCAGCCAGGACCCGAGGAGTCGAGAGGAAAAGTTTTTGATGGTGCGGTTGCCCACGGAGATGAGTTCCCAGTTCCCCAATCCCCATTTCCCGATCCCAATTTGCTACGAAAAGGCAAGCCGCAGACACAGTCTGTTGTTTGAAGACTCAATTAATTTATGCAGTGTGAAGTAAAGTTTTCATCTGCAGGAAGAAGGCTTTAAAACTGTACTGTTAAAGGAACCAAAAGGAGCTCAGCTCATCTGGCCTCAATTACAGAACACGAACAGATGGCTTAATAAGGAGGCGGCAGCGGTTGGCGGATCGACTTCGAATTCGTTCAGCAGGAAATGCGTTCAATTAATGAATTTTAAATGCCTTCTCATTGTCACTTCCGCACGCAGGTTTCACCGGCAGCCCACGGGCATACAGTGCGTATGCGTAACGCATTATTTGCCAGTCAACCGCCAAGTCAGTGGGAGGCGGCAGGAGGCAGATGGCAGGTAGCTGTTGGCTGGTGGCAGGCAGGTGAGCCAAACCAAGGCTGATGAAGGATAAAGGACACTGCGGCATTATTATCTCGACTGCGGGGCATTCCTGACATCCAGGCTTTTATTCTTCCGGCGATGTTACAGTGGAACTACAAACGAACTTTATTGGAAATCTAACATGCAGATTCTACATTAGGAAATTTTTAAAAATCTGTGAAAAATAATTCATATTTGAAGGCTTATTTTTTCTTTTCATCGGTTTTTGGTTTATCTTTCTTGTCTTTCTTATCGTCTTTACCCCCGGCTTTCGCTTTCTTGTCCTTATCATCTTTGCCCTTCTTGGGATCGTCCTTTTTACCTTTGGCCTCCTTGGCCTCAATAGTCTTACCTTCTTTGTCTTTCTTTGGCTTATTCTCGGGGCTACAAGTAAAATATTGTCAGAAGAAATAAGCGAAAAAAAACTAAAGATCTTACAGATCCAAAACCGAAATGGGATCGATTTCTATATCGGGTATTTGAAATTTCGGAAACTCGAGCAAGTCCACGTCTTTGCCCCCGCCATAGGTCTCGGCCAACTTGCCAAGGGCCTCCTCCAACTCTTGGTAGTATTCGGGAGTAGGATCGACCGGCTTGCCATCGGGACTCTTGAGGCGGTATTCACGTACCTTATCCTCAAAGGCCTTATAGCAGGCATCCTTTGGGCGAACAGTCGAAATGGAAAAGCTGCGACGCCAGAAGAGGCTCGAAGTTACAAATCGGGAAAACATGTTATTCATGTTCAAATTTATTTGACTTATGGAGCTAACCGGCAAGGGATGTGGAATTATTTGTTAAATAAATATTATTCAGTGATAACTAGATATTTTTTTAAATCGAATGTTTATTTAGAACTCACATAACAAGGCTTTAAAAGCAAATGTGATTATTTATATACATATAAAATTATATTAATTATAACCACAAATTCAGCTTCCTGTGCCAGTGTACCACCGCGTGGGAGGCAGTGCGTGCATTGCCTGTAAAAGGCAGGGCGCCCACATTAACTACAAGGATAATGTCGCTGCCGTCCGCCCAACGTCTGCGGCATGAAAAAATAACAAGAAAATGCCAGGCATCGTTCATTACGAGCCCAGACCGGTTCAGCCCTTTGGCCAGGTGCGTGGATGCGTCCTGGCCTTAGGGGACAAGACCCCAAGCTGTGGCAGAAGCAGGCGCAGGATCAGGATCCGCAGGAGCAGGACAAGACGGGCGACAAGACAAGACATCCGAAATGTTTTATTGTTGTAACTGTCGCCCGGCGGCATAAAATATAGTCTGGGACATATCCTGGACGCGCGACTCCGCCACTGACACAAATCACATGCAACCTTTCCTCCGTTCCCCCCATTCCTTTCCCGTTGTCCTCGAAAAATTAAGTGGAACGCAGGACGAGGGGCGCTTTTTGGAGCTCGTACGTGCCCGCATTGGCCCTTTTTTGGACCTGAGTTCACCTTTCTTCAGAACACCAAATTATGTAAGCTTAAAGGGGGCTTAGTGTTCTGTGTGTGTTTGCGGGTCGTCCCGAGTCGTCTTGTGTGTTTGTCGGCTTCCGTTTTAGCAAATGTTTTGTTAGCGCGCTGCTCTCGAGCTTTCCGCTTGCAAAAATTATGCGGAAACGGAAGCGACAAAAGGAAAACCACAATTGGAGGCATTGGGACTATCCTGTCGGCATGTGTGTCTGTTTGCGTGTGAGTGTGGCACGTGTCCTGTAGACAAGACGCCTTACCTGGACCTGGTACCTGGACCCACTTTGTCATCAGACCGAATTAGGACTATTCAATTTTCATTATTTAATAATGCCGGGCCATTGACGGGCGACTGTGTCTTTGCGGACGTGTCACTTGACAAAATTAAATGCACATCGGAATTTATGATAGTGCGTGCCTCCTTTTCACAGGAAGTACGAGCCAAACAGTAATTAAATTTGTCCAAATTCTCTATTGCACAATCATAAATCTGCTCCTAATCTATGCTAGCACATAAAATGGCCCAAAAACCCAAACCCAGGCCCAAATCTAACAGCCAACAGCCAAATTCTCGGTTCAAGCAAACTCCACTCTGGCGGCGTCGCAGTGATAAATCAAAATGAAACTCACATAATTTTTATCGTTTTGCACAATTTTGCATATGTCTGTAGGTGTGTGGGTCGAAGGCGGCACTCCTTCTTCTGGTCGATTCGGTTTTCGAGTTAAACGTTTCAATAAAGCCAAGCACCTGTCAATAAATCGAAATTGCCTCTCGTATTATTTTTATCGGCTACGTTTCGTTTACATTGCACAAGATGCTTCAGTTTCAGCACTGCCAGCGGCCACGCCTGGTAACAGTATATATGTTTCCCTATATATACCTATATATCATACGGAATACGAAATACGTATATATCTAAGCCACAGACATGTGTCAGTATGTATGTCTGTGAGTTTGAGGGCATGTGTTTGGGGAAAAACCGGAAAAGCGACCTTAGCTATCTCTCACCGCCTCGTCATCGCCATCATCTTCTTCCAGTTGAGCGAATCCTGCGGGTCCTTCCTCCTGTTCTCCAGTCTCCCATCTCCTGACCTGCAATCTCTCCTGTGGTTTCCAGACTTTGCCCTAGGTTTTCATCTCCGTCTCAGCTTTATTTCTTCGCCTTTGGACGTTCGAGAGCTCTGGTCGAGAGTTCTGTCTTAATTCAGTTTCGGCAATCGAATTGTGGACAGTTTTCATGGCTTTAATTACGGGTGCGCCTTTGAAGTTGGTCGCCGTTTTAATTTTAATCCACTTGCCCGTTTAAAAGCAACCAAGTACAATTTTTACGAGCTCCAAGCCCTATGAAAATTTAATAAGCAGACGCAGCTCGTATAATGAGAGTGGCAGCTTGGGCCGGAAAAATCGGGATATGGCGGAGCAGCAGCCGCATCCTTATCCACTTCCTCATCCACAACCGAATCTGAATCTGAATCTGACTCCTTCGGCCCACATCCACCCACATATGTCATGTAAAAAGATTGTTTAACAAGCAGGGCAAAGATGGAGGAAGCTTAAAAATGAAATGCGTTTCTCGTTTTCACATGACTGCCATTGGATATGTCACAGTGGTTCACCAAGTTGTAATTAAAATTTATTTAAAAGGCCAGGGCTGAGAAGAAAATGTCTCACAAGCTAAAGCGACATGACTTGCCCTTTATGAATGTTAGGAATTGTAACATCAGCCAGTAATATGTAATGGCAGTAGCGTGATCGAAACCTGTAGCACAAAACCTATGTATTTATTTTATTTTTTTAACTTCTTAGGTTTAACCTTTTTTAGACCACTGTCTCCGTTCTGGCCTTGTGGAAGACGTTGCTCTCGTTGTGCCGAGCCAACAAACAAGCGAAATATTATTTACGAGCTGTCAAATCCCAGTTAACATGGCTTACACAAGGCGACCAAGGACGTCTTCGAGTGTGTGTATCGTGTTTCTGGGCCTCTGTGCGTTTGTTTGCTCGATGCGGCCGCATAGTTCGCTAAGAGACAACTGGAGCTGAAGATGCGCCGCCACAGTTACAGACACAGATACGGGCACAGATGCAGATACATCTGCAGATTAACATCAACAGATATAGATACAGAGATACCGAAGGTGGCGCAGTTTGAGGGCGTTCAAAAAGTGTGCCAGGACGTCTCGCCGTAGCCAAATGCCGGATCCTTCGAATAAAACGAAACGCAGAGACAGCATAATAAAATAAAAAGCATAAATGAAAGCCGAGGCGGCCTGGCAAGAAGACCACGAAAATAATTTAAATTTATGTACTTGTGCGTATTTATTTGTTCGTTTGGCTTTTATTTCCTCCGCTGCCTCTTGATTTGTTTCCCTTTCCCTTGTGCTCTCCCCTCGTGGCAGGCTCCATTCACAGGCGCTTTCTTTCCACTTTCTCCGCCGAGGAGCAACGGCAGAAAGCATTAAATTCAATTTGCTTATGTGAGTATCTGTGTGTCTGCCACTCAGCGTCAGTTACAGCAAATGAGGAGGCGACTCTGCCGGGAAGGGGCACGCCAGGCGACAGGGACATGGAGGTCCTGGCAAGGCCATGCCAATGGCGGCGACCTGTTGTGTTGTTTAAGGAATTACCTAACATGGTAAAAGCGGCAGTGTGTGCGTGTGTCCTTAATAAATATTCAGAGTGTCCTCTTTCGAGGCAGGGTAGCAAGAAAATATTTAACAAGAAAATAAAAATAAAATTTAAAAATTAAGAAAGCTGCTTTAAAGTTAAAAATGTTTTTGATTGAAACAAATATTTTCCTATCTGTAAAAAATATATAATTTCTCATTTATTTAATTTAAGAGTAAATTTCAAAAGTAAATATTTAAAAAAAATCAACAATTGTTTATTTCAGAATTCAAATCGTTTGTCATTCCTTGAATTCCAGCCATCACATCTCAGACAGAATCCTGGCATGGAAAATTTTTTACGCGTCGCTGCTGCCCATTCTTGTTTTCCCGGAGAGCGTGTAAGATTTTTCCTCGGTCTGGACCTGGATCTGGATCTGGATCTCCTTATCTCGGCGATGTCTCGGGGTCTGAGTGCGCTTGACAATGCGTGTGCCATCTCGACAAGTTTTTCTCAAAAAGTGAGACAAGTGGAAATCCGTTAAAGAAATACGTGAAACACATAAAGGAGATGCCGTTGCCAGTGCTGTTGCCCCTGTTGCTTTCTTCCTACATACATACAGGATATGTATATCAGGATATTCTGTTTTTTTTTTTTTTTTGGATGATGCTCAGAGCAGCGGCATAAATATATGCGCGTGTGTGGGGACAAAGAAATGTCGTCGGCAGCAAATAAAAATTAATTGAAAAATGTTTATCAAGGACTTTGCCTGGTAAAATTTAAATGCGCCGAGGACGGAGAATGGAGAACGGAGAGCGGCAGAGTCTGATAATTGATGGGAAGACATGGCGACGGAAAATTAAAATTAATATAAATTTCCATCAACGCCCCCGCTGGTGTTGGCAATGCGGCTGCTGCAAATAAATGGATCATTGTCGCCTGGTTGAGTGCAGAATATGGGGCTTCTAAGCCGGGCTTAATCGACGCCACATGCAGCATGCCACATGCAGCTCATTTCAAATGCAGCCGGCACTTTACACTCCGACCTGCCGCCGCGCCGCCAACACCGAGGCAACCATTTGAATTAAAATATATTTTGTGCAAAATATTCTCGCCGAACTAAAAATTATGCAACGCATTAAAAATTTAACAAGCGCTTATCCGCTTAGTGCAACGCCTGCCACTGGGGCAGGATGGGGAATAGCCGGGATAATGGGTGTGTTTTGGGTGGTTTTTGGCTTGTTTTGCGATAGACCGAGCGAGCCGTCACTTTCATTATTTAAATTTTGACATTTTCAGCATTTGACAGAGGGTGGATGGAGAGTGGGCTTGAGGGGACATGGACAATATTGCATCAATGCAAATTGGGCAGAAATAATATGCAAACATTGGCACAAACAGAATGCCAACCTAATTGGCAGCAATAACAAAGTTGCCATGCATTAGCGGCCAGCGGGAAAAAGGATAGAAAGGGAATTCTCAATTACGTGTTTGGAATTTGCGAATTTCCTAATTGCAATTGAAATTTCTAATTTACAGACACATCCAGACACCTATATGGAGTACAATATATCTCAATCTTCATGGCCGTTACCAACGCCGGGGATTAAGCCACGCCCCCGCCATTAAAGTAGTTTCCCCTAACTTGGTTAGAATTAATATTTAGCTGCGCGCAACTTTATTTGCCTTGCAATGTTTTAACCTCATCCTACTCGCCGGCTGGCAACAAAGTGAACAAAGTATCTGCGGTTCCTTGCCAATCCGTATCTGGTGCTGGTGCGGGGTGTATCTGTGTGCGGTGTCTGCGTGAGTGGTGGTGTGCGTGTTTTAAAATGCAACAGATGCGCCAAATTAATGCGACCATTAAATTGTATTAGCGTGTGCAAAATGTAAAGCGCATTTGCTGGCAGATTGCTTCAGCCAAGTGGGAGAGAATCCAGTTTGTACTCCAAGCCTGGCTCCAGCAACTGTATCTGTATCTGTAACTGTGGGTGTAAATGCATCTGTGTAGCCGTTGTGCAAATGTATCTGCACCGCAGTTGCGTTGCGCTGTGCGTTGTATTTGCTGCAAATTTGTGTGTGAATAAACATGAGAGTCGTTGCATTAATGCGCATACAAAAGCCAACAGCGCCGAGTCCTTGCTCCAGCTTCCAGCTCCCATCTCCCAGATCTCCCAGGGAACAAGGATCCAAATATCCCAGTGGCACAAGGGACAGGGCGGTCTGCCGGATAGAGAGCTGCTCAATGCTAAAATATCACGCAGCGACTGCGGCGTCAAGTTTATGTGGCATGCCACAAAGTACACACACACCCACACCCGGGTGGGTAGTAGTATGAGATACAAAACTGCATTTGCCTGTGTTTGCGCTTTTCGCAGCGCTCTTGTTAGAGCGGATTCAGATCCAACAATGCGGCACCAATGCGGAGTGCAAATAAAACTTCATTTATAAACCTGAAAAAATCATTACGTAAGAGCTTGTTGGCATAATATTATTTAAATAGTTTCCAAATGCAAACAAAAATGTTTCAATTATCGTACGGGCATATGTTTGCCAATATTTTTGGTTTTAAAATGAGATGTTTATAGTTTAATCCTTAACAAATATTTCTTTAAAACTTTTACCAATTCAAGATTTAAGCCACTTTTTAAAGGAGCCTGCACTGGGCCAAATACGGCTACTTATTCATTAGCCATTTGGCATAATTTGTTGCCTGGCTCTGGGCTCTCCTCGATTCGTGTTGCAATAATTGCAACCACAATGGAACAACTCCACAGGACGGGGAGAGAAATACCACTAATAGGCTTCTAATTGGGCATTCGCCGCCTTTTTGTTGCCGTTTTGTTATCCTTTTTTTGTTGTTATTTCGCCATTTCGGTATTCCAATTAAAATGCATCTGTTTGTGATGTATTTGTGCCTCCCACCACCCGGCAGACTATACCACCACCCTTGCACTATCCAATTTTGCCGCAGGCAGTTGCAAGTAATTTTACCCATATATTGCCACACTGCCGCAAATAGAAGCAACTGGAGTTGCCCTTAAGCTGCACACAGAGCTCATTAGAGCGGACCAAATCCGTGCTTAGTCGGGGGCTCCCGCATCGCTGGCTGGCCGGGGGTGGGGCTGGGAATCAGATCCATTAGCGGTACCTGCTTGATTATACATTGGGAGTTGCCTGGGAGCCCATAGGAAGATGCAGCTGCCGTTGATATGCACTATTATCGACTGATGCGATGAAATCTAACTGGCTAATGGCAGGCTGTTGCCGGTTTGCAACATTTTGAAAGAAAGACTGTGTGTTTCTAATACGTTTGTTTTCGTATCGTGTTCACGGCCCACGCCTGTTGCGGTCATAATTATATTAATGAACATGTGCCCTCTGCCCAAACACAGACGCTGATACAAGACCGGTCAGGTTGCATCTCATGGATGTTGGCTGGGAACAAAGCACAGTGCATATATTTGCATAGGCATATTAATGCCATAATTATTTGGCACATGGACACAATGCAGAAGATGTATGCAATATTTAGCATGTCAGCTATAGTATTGGTTAGCTGCCTTCCATGTGTGTGTCCTGCCGGCATGTCCTGTCCCTCTGTCCCTCTGCGGCTGCCGTTGCAATTCCAATTGCATTTCGCTCATTGAAACAGTTCGGACGGCTGTGAAATATTTCGGCTTCACTTGCCAACTGATGCATGGTTGTTGGCCAGCTATTTTGGGGTTTTGCGATATGTCGACAGGCACCCGCACCCGCACCCGCACCCGCACCAGCACCCACACTAATTCATAATGTAACTCAATTAATTTGGCCTGCCTATTATTTCAAGTAAATACCAAGCCTCGGTTGCCAGAAGAATCTCCACCGCAGTCCGAAAGTCCTGCAGTCAACCTGTCACTTCCTTCGACCTTATTCATCTAATTTGCTCTGCTCCAGTGGCTTAAACAATTCTCCTTATTTTGACCACAACTTTGCCCGGTGACTGGTCAACTATTTGATTACTTATTCATTAGTCTGTAATTTCTGATAATTGTTGCACTGCTGAAATATTCACATCCCGAGTTGATTGTTTTGATTCCAAATTGTTTGGCAGGATTTGATTTGCATGCTACACAGATATAATTAAAATTTCTAACAAAAAAAAGTATGGGATTATTCTTTAATTAGACTGATTGGGTTAATATTTGGCAATAAGCCTTGACCAATATTAACCTATTAGCTATGTATACTAATGAAGGATTAGTTAAAAAATTACCAATCTACTTTCAAAAACCTTACTTTTCCTTAATTTATTTCACTCACGATTTTCCGACTTAAGTACATCCTATTATAATGATATGGATACGGTGGTAAGTGAATAACCCATTTAGCTTCTATTCCATTATGTCTGTAAGTGCAACCCTTGTGCTCCCCCGAACCGCAACCAAACTCCATTGTTTTTGGCTCAAGGAGCATCAGTATTGGACCGGCCACTATTGAAATAGAGGGCAAGAGGCATCATGCCATGAAATAAACAAGTCCAGCATCAATGGCAATGTGGCAACGAACTCCGATCCGATGGGAGACGCACAGACCGATGTGGTGCATAATGAATGGAGTGCATTTGCTGCGGTGGTTGAAGTGTGGGTGAGTGGGTGGCGGTGGCCCTCTAGTGCTTGGGGTAGTGGTGGTGGTTTCTGTGGCAGTGGCAGGCCTGCCATCTGTTTGCTGTGCGCCAAGTGCGGATTAAAGGTGAAATAACGCAGTTTGCCATTCCAAGCAACTCCAAGCCAAAAACCGAACAAATCCACCCCCAGCGGCAAACACTCGAAACCAGGAGCAGATTGCGAACGATCCAGAAGCATAATGCCTTGCATTAGCGTGCAATTTGCTCATTTCCAGTCAGCTAGTTTACGACTCCCCCTCCGAGGAGTGCTTAACGTTAAGCCTATGCCCTGTGTCCTGCGCCTGATCCTGGGCCTGGTACTTCGCCCCCGGAATGGCATTTGTTTATCAAACAATTCCAATATGCTTATGGACCTTAATCTTCAATCTATCTTTCTTGGTTGCACAATAAAAAATTAAATCATTTTAGTCGCAATAGAATCAAGACTTAAAAGAATGCCAGTAACTTGTTAAAGTAGTAACTCTATATTATTATGAGATATGAGATATGAGCTATACCTTCTTTAAACACTCCCCTTATAAATACATATTAAATATCCCAGTTCCTTTTCTCACTGTGCACCTATAGAGCCACTCTTTTCCGGCATTGTTTTATTGCATAATGGGTGAAGTATCTGCTCAGTCGAGACCCGTCCTCCCCTGTTTGTTTAGGATTAGAGCACATCCCTAACCCGGCTGGATTTAACAACTTGCATCTTTTGTTCGAGTGACTGCTGGTGGAGGGTCGACCCTTGACCCTGAGCTCTAATTTGAGTTTGACATTTATGTCAATATTTGGTCAGTCATTGTTCGCACTCACACATCCGCTTACGCTTACCCACACACACGCACATTGTTGTGGATGCGGACAGCGAGAGGGGTGTCTTTTATTATATTGTTACGCTCGGTGTCCTCATTGTGTCGTTCGGGTGTCTGGTTTTTGCCCCACGTTGCGTTTCTGCGGCTTGCCACATGCGGGTGCAGGGACACTGTCACTAATATAAATTTATTGCACGCACTAAAATACAATTAAATAAATTATGAGATTTGCTCAAAGCGGCAACGGCTGGCGTGCATTTCTTATGATTTCAAACAGATTCAGATCCGGACTTCGGGGTCCGGAGTCCCGGACTAAGCCTAGTAATTACCATGGGACCGGCGTATCCCTCGGAGATAATCAGTGGAGAGTTCAGGTGAGCGAGAGCCACCGAATCGGGGGCAAAGGATTTCTATTAAAAGCCGCAACAAAGTAGCGCAAAGTAAGACAAAGTAGACACTTCCCCCAGCACCATCCGGGGCAGTAAAAGCGCAACATGTTGCCTCAAGTAGCACAAACACACAGCCACACACACACCCATACAGAAGAGATACAGATACTAAAAGAAAGATACAAACAGCCCGGACTTTGCCTACTTTGTCTGCCGGAGCCTCATCTACATGCCGTGAAAGCAGCCCACACCCCCGCCCCCTGTAAATTATGGAGCCGTGCACGTCTGGTCATTAAGCCAAATAAAACCGGCGCAAGATTTATACACGCGCCAAGAAACGGGCTAGAGCTGGGGCAGGATCTGGGGCAGGAGCTGGGACAGGGGCTGGGCCAACACCAGGAAATAACAGGCAACAGAAGGCTTCCTTCCTGGCAACAGGCAACTTTCAAATGGACTCGGACTAGTCTCGATTTTGGGTGCGGTTGCGCGTTGCGTTAACTTTTCGATATAAATTTCCAGCTGCTTGTGCTTGTGCGGCACTTAATTTTCCAGCCCACCTTTGGCCACCCAGCCCCCCATCCAACACGAAAGGAAAAACTACCCAACTCTATCTAGAGACTCATTGCCATCTCCATTCAGTGTCTGACTCCGGGACACGTTCCACGTTTTTGCCACCTGGCCCAGGCGGGATATGGGGTATGGGTATGCACCGTGCAACAGTTAATCTTAGTTACGTTTAGTCGGCTGGAAATAAACTCACATTTGGACTCTGTCTATGCCAAAAGGACATCTATTTATTCGGCCTAGCCCCAGACGCGTTTAATAAGATCACGTAATTTATTTAATTTGAGTTGCCACTTATGTGATGCTGCCTCTATAATTTTTTGTGGGGATTATGGGAGGGGAATAAAAGGATCAATATATATAATATTAATCAGGTATGATTAGGGGTAGTATAAGGAACTTATTAAAGTTGGAAAGTTCTACACTGTAAGGATAATATTCTAAGAAGAATATATTAATATTAACTAAGAAGGATAGCCAAATATATTATTCTATTAAATCCAGTTACCATGTCTTTAGATACTTCTTCACTTTTAACCCAGATCCAGAAAAACTTTTAAAGCCAAGAAGCCAAGTCCAACAAACCCATTTAGATATCGTCTCTTTACGGCCCTCAATCCAAATGAAAATTGGTCGGTGGTCCTCGACACTTTAAAGTTTAATAAACTTTATCAAATGCACTCGAAATCAAGTTGCACTTGCCACGATACAGCTGCGAGCACCACCGATCTTCATTTCGATAACTTTTCTGTGGCGAGTCGAGGGGATGCGTGGGAGTTAAGCACACATTTTGGTCTGGCAAGTCAACAAAGTGGCGCCGAAACTTTATCTAACACTTTGCAGCTTGGCGAGATACAGAACACAGCCTGCCACAGGAAAATACCATACTACTAGCTATAGAGTAGTAGTAGGAGAAATCCGAAAGAGCAGATTCGGGGGAGTGGGAGTGGCAGTGCTAGTTTCAAGTTTCAAGTGCAGCCGGAATGCGTCACGCACTGGTGGCACAAACGAAACCAAGCACTTGCCTCATTGTTTTAGGGGCCAAAAAGTGGTAATGGGGAGTCGTGGAGGTGTGGCAGGGCCAAACTTTCGGCACACTTGGTGCAGTCATAAAAAGAGAAATAACGGCAACAAAATCCGTATCAAAGGCTTGGCATAAACCAAGCCAAGCCAGCAACATCGGCAAATGGCTAAAGCCCAAAACTAACTGCTAAATGGTTTGCTGCGGACTTTTTACCCAAATGCTCTCTAAAAATTGCGGCACACTATTTTTTTTATTTGGGCACGCAACTTGGCTCGTAAAGTCTTGCCATTTCATTCGGCACTCAGTGGAGCCTTTAAGATTTCGACAAGATGCTCAAAACTTTCTCCACTGGCCACTCTCATTCTATAAGTTTTAATTAAAAACTTCCTTTAAAGACTGCTCCTTAACATTCAAATGTTATGGTATAAAATCTATTTCATAAAGTCAGAGGTGGTCTTATTTGGGCCAAGCAATTCGCATTGCAAAAGTTTAACTGCAGGGTATCCGCATTGTCCTGACTTTCAATTGCATCTCACCATTGTTCGCCACTATTGTTTGTCTTTTGTTTCATTTGCTTTTAATTCTGCGAGTGTTTCGGTGAGTGCAGCTGGAGTCTGTGCAGCATCTTTTTTGGCGCCGCGTCGAGTTGCAATTTCCAATTTGCAATTTGCCCGAGGGCGCCATAATTATTTTGTTGCAATTAAAAGTCTTGACACTGCCAAGGCAAAAGAAAAGCACCATTTTGCCAATTTATGCTCAAGCCTTTCCAGCTTGCTTTGGAGTGGAAAAAGGGAAACCATTACCATTTCTATTTAGAATTTAGAATTATTCAAGGAATCGGCCACAATTGAAGGGGAAAACAGATACTTGGCGAGTAATTACCTCAGAGGGCTTATCCTATTTCGACTCGCCGATTCGGTCGGTCAATTGGACAGAGTCACAAATCCGGTATTACACAAATCAAATATCAAACGATCCGCCATAAATGTTTGATGGCCATAAAATTTCAATTTGCCCTATTAATTCGGCACAATACACAATTCCAAAATATAATATTTCACAGTCATCCTGTGCAGGACCTCCGACCGTGCGGCTCCCAGTCCCCGCCCCTTCTAAGCGATGGCGAAAATTTTAACATAGAACGAAATTAATTTTAAATTATGCATGACCTGCTAGCGAAGCGAAACGGAGCGGAGCCCAAACCGCCGGGGATTTCGGAATTTCCACCTGCCAACATTAACCCAGAAAGAGTGGTGGGTGTCTGTGTCTTGTGCAATATCCCCCACCGGAAAGCGCTCGTTCTCCCCACGCCCCTTGCTGTAATTTAAACCATGGCCCCGAAGAACTTTAAAAGGACGCAGGAAGTGCAGCATCTCAAAAAAAAGGACAAGGAAGAACGGGCCACGGGCAAGGGGTTTCTTTTTTCTTTACGAGTGGCAAGCTTTTGCATTTATTGAGTAATAAAATCGTAAATTTTCCACGCCATGTTGCAAGTGAGCTCCCTTTTACCCCTTTTCCCCCTTTAACAGCGATCCCCCCTTTTTCCCGTACCACCGGTTTCATCATTGAACCTTCAGGCCCTGCAATTGCTGGACATTCAACAAGCGCAACTCTGACTGACTAACAGAAGAGGCTGCGCTGGAAAAAATAATGGATTTTATAAAACAAATCATTAATTTAGTTAATTGTACTTTTGTTATTCCAAATATTAAATATTGGAACCCATTCTTATTTTTTAACATGTTTAAGACTTCCAGAAAAAAGCTAAATCTTGAATCTATAGAATAACTAATACTAGTTCTTAATATTCAATATTCTTCTATATTTACTAACCTAATTTTAGCTTTTTTAAATTTTAAACACATTTTTTATACTTTAATCCTTTGAGACTTATTACTTTTATGTAAAAATATACCTTATATCCAAAAATATCTTCCAGTGTAAAACAGTAACCAGGCCACAGGTACGGGACTCTGGGCCGACGCTCGCTTGCCTCCTAACGAGCCGTGGCCAGGCTATCGCTTCACCACCAGCCCCCTCAAGCACTCGCCCAGCGAACAGCCGACCCACCCACTCCTCCACCCACACCACAGGACATGGAAACCCCCAGAAACCCAATGGCAAGCCCGTCTGTTGCCGCTGATGCGACGCGATTCCTTTGTGTGCCATTGTCGAAAATTGAATTTCAAATTATTTTCACAGCTCTCTGGCCTAGTGGTGCTCCACTTCGGATCCTCCCCCGCCTGCCACGCCCCTTCCTCCTGCACGCTTCTCCGGCTGACTGACATTGAGCCGTAACTGTCTCGGTGGTCTGGTCTCCGTATAATCGCAGCTTTATTAATTTTTTATCGCCTACTTGTGCGGCGATTTTTTGAATTTTTATTGGAAATTAAAAATGCTAATGTCTTGAGTGGCGTGGCACTGCTGGGCATTGCGGCCAGGTCCTTGCTGGTCCTGCCACGGCCTTCACCTCCTAGCCGTCTCTTCATCTCAAATGCTTTTCTAATTCGCGCTGGCAAATGTATCCAGTAAGTCCACCGAATGACCTGTCAGAGTTTATTAAGCGCTTTGATCTCCTGCTGGCCTTTGGTTTCGGGCTTCAGGGGAGTCCGGACGCTAATGATGTGGCAAATTATTATGGCATCTGACAATTGACCGAGCCCTGAGTCACTCTCCTCTGGAAAAAAGTTTTCTCCAAAATGCATTCAACTTGAATGGCCATTGATTTTAGTCTTGGTCTTGGGCTTCACTCTTGATTTGCTCTGACTTTTTCTCCTCAACAATTGCATTTGTTGAAAACTTTTAGGCTTGGGAGGTATGGGAAGCGTGTGGGTGCGGCCACATGTCTGGGCCGTAACATTTAGCTTAGATTCCAAACAATTTGCCAAATTGAATGTGGCGTTATTTTCTCTGCCTGTCTTTTAAAATAATAAGTTGGCTTGGCGGATTTTTTGAAAAAACAAAGCCCTATAGTGTGGACCCAATAGGGGAAAACCCCATTTTTCATTTTCATCACGAAAAATGGACAAAAAATCTAAAAAATATGTTGTCTCTGGATTTTGATGCAGAATGGCGGCGAATCGATCAAGAAATCGTTTAAGGTACTCCGCTCGAGAATCGGATGAGAATTGGGGAAGATATAGCCATCACTGTGGACCCTATAGGGAAAACCCCATTTTGAAGGATCCCGTCACGAAAAAGGAAAAAATCAAAAATATTTTGTCTCAGGATTTTGATGCAGAATGGCGGCGAATCGATCAATAAATCGTTTAAGGTACTCCGCGAGAATCGGATGAGAATTGGGAAGATATAGCCATCACTGTGGACCCTATAGGGGAAAACCCCATTTTCAAGGGATCCCATCACGAAAAATGGACAAAAAATCTAAAAAAATATTTTGTCTCAGGATTTTGATGCAGAATGGTGGCGAATCGTTCTGGAAATCGTTTAAGGTACTCCGCTTGAGAACGATGAAGGAAGAATAGCATAGGGACCCTAAGAGGAAAACCCCATTTGAAGGGATCCCATCACAAAAATGGACAAAAAAAAAAATATTTTGCTCTGGATTTTGATGCAGAATGGCGGCGAATCGATCAAGAAATCGTTTAAGGTACTCCCCTTGAGAATCGGATGAGAATTGGGGAAGATATAGCCATCACTGTGGACCCTATAGAGGAAAACCCCATTTTGAAGGGATCCCATCACGAAAAATGGACAAAAAATCTAAAAAATATTTTGTCTCTGGATTTTGATGCAGAATGGTGGCGAATCGTTCTGGAAATCGTTTAAGGTACTCCGCTTGAGAATCGGATGAGAATTGGGGAAGATATAGCCATCACTGTGGACCCTATAGAGGAAAACCCATTTTGAAGGGATCCCATCACGAAAAATGGACAAAAAATCTAAAAAATACTTTGTCTCTGGATTTTGATGAAGAATGGTGGCGAATCGATCAAGAAATCGTTTAAGGTACTCCGCTTGAGAATCGGATGAGAATTGGGGAAGATATAGCCATCACTGTGGACCCTATAGGGGAAAACCCCATTTTGAAGGGATCCCATCACGAAAAATGGACAAAAAAATCTAAAAAATATTTTGTCTCTGGATTTTGATGCAGAATGGCGGCGAATCGATCAAGAAATCGTTTAAGGTACTCCGCTTGAGAATCGGATGAGAATTGGGGAAGATATAGCCATCACTGTGGACCCTATAGAGGAAAACCCCATTTTGAAGGGATCCCATCACGAAAAATGGACAAAAAATCTAAAAAATATTTTGTCTCTGGATTTTGATGCAGAATGGCGGCGAATCGATCAAGAAATCGTTTAAGGTACTCCGCTTGAGAATCGGATGAGAATTGGGGAAGATATAGCCATCACTGTGGACCCTATAGAGGAAAACCCCATTTTGAAGGGATCCCATCACGAAAAATGGACAAAAAATCTAAAAAATATTTTGTCTCTGGATTTTGATGCAGAATGGCGGCGAATCGATCAAGAAATCGTTTAAGGTACTCCGCTTGAGAATCGGATGAGAATTGGGGAAGATATAGCCATCACTGTGGACCCTATAGGGAAAAACCCCATTTTGAAGGGATTCCATCACGAAAAATGGACAAAAAATCTAAAAAATATTTTGTCTCTAAATTTTGAAGCAGAATGGCGGCGAATCGATCAAGAAATCGTTTAAGGTACTCCCCTTGAGAATCGGATGAGAATTGGGGAAGATATAGCCATCACTGTGGACCCTATAGAGGAAAACCCCATTTTGAAGGGATTCCATCACGAAAAATGGACAAAAAATCTAAAAAATATTTTGTCTCTAAATTTTGAAGCAGAATGGCGGCGAATCGATCAAGAAATCGTTTAAGGTACTCCCCTTGAGAATCGGATGAGAATTGGGGAAGATATAGCCATCACTGTGGACCCTATAGGGAAAACCCCATTTTGAAGGGATCCCGTCACGAAAAATGGACAAAAAATCTAAAAAATATTTTGTCTCAGGATTTTGATGCAGAATGGCGGCGAATCGATCAAGAAATCGTTTAAGGTACTCCGCTTGAGAATCGGATGAGAATTGGGGAAGATATAGCCATCACTGTGGACCCTATAGGGGAAAACCCCATTTTGAAGGGATCCCGTCACGAAAAATGGACAAAAAATCTAAAAAATATTTTGTCCCAGGATTTTGATGCAGAATGGCGGCGAATCGATCAAGAAATCGTTTAAGGTACTCCGCTTGAGAATCGGATGAGAATTGGGGAAGATATAGCCATCACTGTGGACCCTATAGAGGAAAACCCCATTTTGAAGGGATCCCATCACGAAAAATGGACAAAAAATCTAAAAAATATTTTGTCTCTGGATTTTGATGCAGAATGGCGGCGAATCGATCAAGAAATCGTTTAAGGTACTCCGCTTGAGAATCGGATGAGAATTGGGGAAGATATAGCCATCACTGTGGACCCTATAGGGAAAACCCCATTTTGAAGGGATCCCGTCACGAAAAATGGACAAAAAATCTAAAAAATATTTTGTCCCAGGATTTTGATGCAGAATGGCGGCGAATCGATCAAGAAATCGTTTAAGGTACTCCGCTTGAGAATCGGATGAGAATTGGGGAAGATATAGCCATCACTGTGGACCCTATAGGGAAAACCCCATTTTGAAGGGATCCCATCACGAAAAATGGACAAAAAATCTAAAAAATTTTTGTCCCAGGATTTTGATGCAGAATGGCGGCGAATCGATCAAGAAATCGTTTAAGGTACTCCGCTTGAGAATCGGATGAGAATTGTGGAAGATATAGCCATCACTGTGGACCCTATAGAGGAAAACCCCATTTTGAACGGATCCCGTCACGAAAAATGGACAAAAAATCTAAAAAATATTTTGTCTCTGGATTTTGATGCAGAATGGTGGCGAATCGATCAAGAAATCGTTTAAGGTACTCCGCTTGAGAATCGGATGAGAATTGGGGAAGATATAGCCATCACTGTGGACCCTATAGGGGAAAACCCCATTTTGAAGGGATCCCATCACGAAAAATGGACAAAAAATCTAAAAAATATTTTGTCTCAGGATTTTGATGCAGAATGGCGGCGAATCGATCAAGAAATCGTTTAAGGTACTCCGCTGGAGAATCGGATGAGAATTGGGAAAGATATAGCCATCACTGTGGACCCTATAGGGGAAAACCCCATTTTGAAGGGATCCCATCACGAAAAAAGGGAAAAAAATCAAAAAAATATTTTGTCTCAGGATTTTGATGCAGAATGGCGGCGAATCGATCAAGAAATCGTTTAAGGTACTCCGCTTGAGAATCGGATGAGAATTGGGGAAGATATAGCCATCACTGTGGACCCTATAGGGGAAAACCCCATTTTAAAGGGATCCCGTCACGAAAAATGGACAAAAAATCTAAAAAATATTTTGTCTCTGGATTTTGATGCAGAATGGCGGCGAATCGATCAAGAAATCGTTTAAGGTACTCCGCTTGAGAATCGGATGAGAATTGGGGAAGATATAGCCATCACTGTGGACCCTATAGGGGAAAACCCCATTTTGAAGGGATCCCATCACGAAAAATGGACAAAAAATCTAAAAAATATTTTGTCTCTGGATTTTGATGCAGAATGGCGGCGAATCGATCAAGAAATCGTTTAAGGTACTCCGCTTGAGAATCGGATGAGAATTGGGGAAGATATAGCCATCACTGTGGACCCTATAGGGGAAAACCCCATTTTGAAGGGATCCCATCACGAAAAATGGACAAAAAATCTAAAAAATATTTTGTCTCTGGATTTTGATGCAGAATGGCGGCGAATCGATCAAGAAATCGTTTAAGGTACTCCGCTGGAGAAGCGGATGAGAATTGGGAAAGATATAGCCATCACTGTGGACCCTATAGGGGAAAACCCCATTTTGAAGGGATCCCATCACGAAAAATGGAAAAAAATCAAAAAAATATTTTGTCTCAGGATTTTGATGCAGAATGGCGGCGAATCGATCAAGAAATCGTTTAAGGTACTCCGCTTGAGAATCGGATGAGAATTGGGGAAGATATAGCCATCACTGTGGACCCTATAGGGAAAAACCCCATTTTGAAGGGATCCCATCACGAAAAATGGACAAAAAATCTAAAAAATATTTTGTCTCAGGATTTTGATGCAGAATGGCGGCGAATTGATCTAGAAATCGTTTAAGGTACTCCGCTTAAGAATCGGATGAGAATTGGGGAAGATAAAGCCATCACTGTGGACCCTATAGAGGAAAACCCCATTTTGAAGGGATCCCATCACGAAAAATGGACAAAAAATCTAAAAAATATTTTGTCTCAGGATTTTGATGCAGAATGGCGGCGAATCGATCAAGAAATCGTTTAAGGTACTCCGCTTAATAATCGGATGAGATTTGGGGAAGATATAGCCATCACTGTGGACCCTATAGGGGAAGACCCCATTTTCAAGGAATCCTTGAATGGGGGAGGGAGGGGAATATAATATAATATTGTTAGGAATAACTCTTTACAATAAATACAATTCAGGAAAGTAATATAATTTTTTTCATGTTCAGTGGGGAATTTTTTGCAGGAGAAACTCGTGCATTTTTGATTCGCGTGCCATCTTGGGGTTTATAATTTCTTAACAAAGGTGCATATGATTTGTGCGGCGGCTAAGCTCGGCCGGTCACGTTCCTCAGAAAGCTGACAGGAGTTGGGAATAGAAGAAAAAACCAAATACATATTTATATGAAAAGGAGCCAAGCGAAAGTCAAATGTCATGTTTATGTCATGTTACCATTTCGTTGACTCCTTCCCAAGAACCTCCACTCTTTTCGGGGCATGCCACGCTTTATTTCACTTTCGGTATTGTTTGTCTGCTCTGTGCGCGTTTTTGCGGCACATTTCATTTTATTTGTTTGGAAATATTTCACTTACTCTGACATCCGCCAGCGACGCTGATAAGCTTGAGGCAAACGAAATGAAACCGTGTCTCGGAGCCCCAGACGAGCCGACGCCAGTCACGCACCCACAGCCACCCTCATCTTAGCTCCCGGCAGGACCTGTAGTAGGAACAGGATCAGTTCCATCTACCCCCCACGCACATACGCATTTCTTTATGACATTTACCTTTATGACAGGTGTTTTCTGGGAGAGGAACTAAAATATTAATTTACCCCCTTCACGGCTCATCCCCCGTTTTTTTATGGCGCTTGATTTATGGCTCAGTAGTCTGTGCAACAGGAGGCTAAAGGGTTCAGGCATTATTCCGAAGAATTCAATTTAGCATATGGCCCAAAAGTTGCCGCCTTTAATCAGCATCAGCATCGAAGTTTCAGCTTTCACTCGAAGAGGGGAAAAAATTGGAGGAAAAAATTAAAAGATTAAACTAAACGCCTCGTTGCGCATTTGGAGCCATAGATAAGTAGCAGGAGCAGACACAGGAGCAGAAACAGGACCTGCTCCGTAGCTCCAAGAGAAGCGCAGTAAAAGGAATTAATTCAGTTAAAAGTTTCACATTAAAAGCAAAAAAAAGAAAATATAAATAAATAAGCTCAAGGAAAGAAGCGTTTTAAAGGAAGAGCAGCCATCGGATGCGGATGAGTGAAGATGAGGGAAAAAACTCGCACAACAATAAAAAATGGGAAATAAAAAATGAAAAGGAAGAGTAGCAAAGTTGAAAAACAAAAGTTTTTAAATATGCTCGTCTGCTGGTTGGCTTTGCCTTTAACTCCTTTGGCCGCTTTGTTTTCCCAGCTTTTCTTTTCTTATTTTTCCCAAATTCGTTTTTTAACGTTTTATTTCGCTTGTTTTTTAAGGGAAAGTTAGAGGAGGGGGAGGAAGGTGGAAGGTGACTGCAGCAAAACAAATTGCAAATTAAGAACTCATTGGCTTACACAACCTAAAGCAGACATTTGAAAGGGCTGAGGCCAAAGGTAGCGCGCATTCACTTTAAACTTCTTAGACAAAGTTTCTGCAACTCAGAGGTCACAAGTTAAAATGCTTAGCGGGAAAATCAAGAGAAGCGGTGGAAGCGTGAAAGGAAAACAGAAAAGAAAATCAAATAAGGTGGCGTGAAGCACCAAACAACACAGGAACGGAGTGTCCAGCTGCCAGACCTGTTGTTCTACATAATTAAAAGTGTAACACCAGAGCGGCATCCTTGACGCCTGGGCGCAGTCCCTTTTCGGGATCCCTTTTTCAATTATTTAGATAATTATTTGCACATTTACAGGTTTGCACTCTCACGAATCGAAACGAATTCGCGGAACGGGAAAGGACTTCAACTCCATCTCGCCTTGTCAGAATCAATTATCACCTGGAGATTACACGCATTACGTATTCGCCACGTGGGCCCTACTGGGCTTTGGGCTGGGGGCTCTCGAAGTTTTTTTTTTTTGTTCAGTTGCTGGCGCGGGGACGTGCATTTTCTCTTAATTTATGCAATTAATTTGCACTCTGGCATGTCAAATGCTCTCGGGCGGCACTCCTTTAGCATATTATGAGCATCAACATCAAATAAATGAAAAGGGCTGGTGCAAACAGAAGTGAAAAGCGAACAACTTGCAGTGACAAGCTCTGTCATTGAATTGTGTCCTGCAATCAATGCAAACAGCAGCGTAATCGCATTGACCAGGCCAAGCCACCCCGGCATTAACTCGGACAATATTGCCACTGACATTTACTGCAACTGGCCGGCCACATCGAAAACAATAATAAGAATAATGCAGTGGCATAAATAAACAACATGAAGCGCTTCAAGATGAGTTGTCTCCGAGGCAGAAACTGAAGTTGAAAATGCATTGAAATTATCAGAAATAATTGCGAGAGAAGTTTCTGTTCAATAATGCAAGAATTTCTTACCTTTAGTTCTGAATTAAACTTTGTTTAAAAGTATTCAAGTGTACTAGCTGTCTTGGCCAATTAAAATTTTCAACTTAATTCATTATTTGTGTTTGCAGTCTATGCTCTTTTGAATTGGAATTTTTGATAAAACAAGCCATTTATTACGCCAGACAGTTGCTGGGAATGATGTTGAATAGCAGGGTTCATTGAGCCCCCAAAAGACCGGCCACGAACCTAAGCAGCCGAAACGAAACGCATTAAAAGTGCAACAGTTTCAAGCAAAGTTATTCCTGTTTGACCGCTGGCCATTCGCTGGCCAGTGAAAACAAAAAAATAATGGAGGAAAAAAAAGCTGCTTTTTGCAGTTGGCACTCTCTCCGGCTACTGCAAAGTAATCACAGCAATGGGTTTTGTGCTATTTCCATTTGCCGCTGCCACTGCCGAGTGGCGGGCACTGAGTTTTGAACCATGGTACTCCTTGTTTTTGGCTTGCTTTTGGGCAGTTTTTAAAAATTAACACATAACAACACAGAGGCGAGCAATCACTGCACTAGCTGCCAGCACTTCCGCTCCGAGAGCTGCAGAGGGTAGATGCTAGATGGTAGTTCTGCTACCAAACATTTGAAAACTTTTTGCATTTACATCAAGCGTTTGCTGTTAGAGCGTTTTATTAAATTATAACACACACAGAACACACTCACAGACACGCTGAAAAATGCACAAAAAAAAGACCAAACTCATAGACTGAAAGTTGAGGCTTTATGAGCTGCGTCTAGTTTTGGCCTGTTGGGTCGCATAAATTTCCGTTTCCGGCGACTCCAAATGAGCCACAAGCGGCCCCTGTTTGGGGTCAGCTAGCTAGTAGCTACTCTCCGGGCCACAACTAAATTTGCGGCCCTTTCGCGGCACGCATTACAATGCCGTCCGATGGCAGCAGCAGGAGTCCAGGATGGGCAGTGTGGCCGGGACATCAGTCAAGCCGCCGAGCTTAATTAATTATGTCGTCTTTCAGTTTAAAGGCGTTTAAGATGCCCACAGCGAGCTGGGGCCTCGGCCTCGGCAAAGGGATTGAAAAATGCGGCTGCCGCATGCCGACAATGAAAAACGCGACCACAGCAGCAAAAACAACAGCAAAGGGCCACAATGCAGCTGACTAACTGCCGCCAAGTGACCCAAATTATTCACGATGAGGACGATGATGAGAAGGACGAAAAGTCGGCGAAGTGCCGGAGATGAGTGACCCACCCAGACCACTTCAGGGCCGTCAGTGTTGCATGAATTATTTTATTCCTTTCTTTTACTTTTTTTTACCTTCCTTTTTTTGTGTTACTTTTCCTCCTGCGCATTTTTCTGACAGCGGCAGTCAAAAGGGCGTGCCACATTGTGACTGAAAGTGTTAAGCACCCGCGTTCTACCAGTCTCCTTTGCGAGAAGTTTAAGATACTTTCGATGCACCCAAAAAAATAAACCATCTTCTCTTTAATGACTATTCAAATATGTCATAATTATTTGGATCTATTTATTACTTTAATAATAAGCAAATTTAATATTAAAGGCTCTTAAAATATTAAACTGTCTATAAAGAGACCATATTTGGCCATTTATGTTCATTGCTAAGAGCCGTCATTGCCAAGGAAATAATTTGGCATTAATAAAATGCAAATAAAAACTCTGTCAAAGCGGGCCAGGATCTCTGAATGGGGTACAAAGCGGCGTATACTTGATGCGGGCTTAGCTGCTATGTGTGTTTATGTGTATTAAGTGTAGGTGTGCGCCTGTGCTTGTGTGTGTGGCAGTGTGTTTGTGTTGGTGTTTAGCTTTGGCAAAAGGCACGCAAAGCATTTTTGATTAGGCGACGCTTTGGAGCGCGTTCTGTTTTTTGACTTTGGCCACACGGCGTATACGCAATGTGAACTTTTTCTCCCATCCCACAGCCGCCTGCCTTAGCCCCTTGCCTTGGCTTATTTAAGCCCTGCCATCAATCCTTTGAGTTACCTTTCCCCCCATTCCTGCCCCCCTCGCAGTCTTTCTTCTACACGCTTTGACATTTTAAAAGCATTTTTATGTAGAAGCTGTGTGTGTGGGAGTGACTTTTTGCGGTTTGCATTTGTGCTTGTATAGGAATGTTTGTGTTCAAGTGTGAATAGACTGCAATGCCTCTCATAGTTTCTCATATTTAACATTTTATTTTTCAGCTGTCGCAGAAGGCACACAATTATTACCCCTCTGGCGATAACCTACCTTTGCCGTCTATTTAATGGCGTTTTTATGTATTACGTATTGCAGTTATTTAAAACATTTAATAACTATTATTTTCATGTTAATTACGAGGCACAGGGAGCCGCACCAAGGTGGCGCCAATTCCCCAATGCCGGCAACAATGAGGCGTTTATTAACAACTAATTGCGAATCGCAAATGCGTAGAAAAAGTGTGTCCTGACAGGTCACTGTTTTTCAGTGGCTTTTTTTGTTACTGCTGTTATTTAATTTAATGAAAATTAATGATTATTGTTTGCTAAATTAATTGAATATAGTTCATTTGTGCGGTTTCGCTGGCGCATAGAAATGCCCCCGAGGTACATTGATAGCATCAGCAACGATTACAGTTTACATTAATGGGTTGGCATTCGATTTTGTTAAAGAATCAAAAGTTATCAAATGCAATTTTTTGTTTTTTGGCATCACGGGTGATTAAATTTCCCAACACTTTTAATTAAAAGCTGGTATATTGGGGTAGAGGTTTTTATCTGAAGAATATTTAAAAAATATTTTATTTGGGCATACATAATTACTTCTAAGAATTGATTAACTGACTTTGGTCTAGTTAAACACTTTCCAACATCCTTGAAGTACATCATCCATCTTTTAAATTTCATCTATCCATCCATCTGCCAGCTGTTCATTCATTTGAGTGTAAACATCTTTCATGCATCCACTTTTCCCCAGTTCCTTGTGGCAGTTGCCATCGTTCTGGACCTTTTCTTTCCTTTCCGTATCTCTCTCACCTCATCAGCTCGCAGAGATTCCATTTCGTTTGCATTTTCCAAGGATGCTACGCCCTTCTACCGCGCCCCCATGCCCTTAGCCACGCCCACTGGTCCTTTGGCAGCTGGGAAGCGTATGCCATTTATTAAGAGCCAACTATCAGTTTCGCCTGCAACGGCGACCGTGTAAAATACTTTTCGAAACTTTTCCTAAGCCAACAGAATAGGAGGGAGAACGGGTGTGGGTGGGTGGATCTGAGGCGGGGTCGGCTAGTGAGGGGTCAGTTGCCGTCTTACGCTCAACTTTCGCTTGCATGCACTTTGCTCACTTTCCACTTTTCGCTCCGCCGTTTGACGGTCAAAAGTCAACTCGAAGTCGAGTTCACTTCAAGTTGAATTTGTTTGCCGGGCCAAGTGCCGGGGTCGTGGAACAGAAAACAAGGATTGCAGAAGGGAGTCCCGTCCGTCCTGGGGGCTCCAGCCTGGGTGATTCATTACTTTGATTCCTTGACTTCTATTCACTTAGTTGTCCTAGTTGCGTGCCATTTGGCGAGCTTTCGTTTTCACCCCACAACTACACAATAATGTGGGTAATAGATTTAAAGAAAATTAAACAAAAGTGTATGTTTTTTAGTTTTATGTATAAAATTGTAAAGGAGGAAAAGAACGCTCCTTCCACCCACAAATCTCTTTATAAACTATATAGTCCAACACATGATGACTCAATTTTTTGGTATTTTTATGCTCATTTCATCCTTTTGAAAATTTGCAGCAACCCCCATGATAACAAGCACAAAAGCAACAACATTTGCTGCCGTCACGCATAACAAAAATCTGCAAAAATATGTTTTAATATAAGTTCCCAAAAAAAAAAAAAAAAAAAACTGAAAACTTCAACTGCCATCCAACGCTCGGTGGGTAAAAGGAATGCCACAGAAACTGGGGGTGGTTGACTAAAAGTTTTCGGGCCAACTCTAATAATATTAAGCGTATAGCATAAATATTTAAATTTCATTGTCACTCGCACTCAGGCGCCCCGCATTTTTATGCAAATACTCTGCAGCCGAAAAATTTATTCGCCTTTGTCACGCCAAAAGCCAAAGCCCAATTCCGAGCTGAAGCCAAAGATACACATGAGTCTCTGGGCTGGCAACATGCGGTGGCCAACGGCAAGACATGGCCATCAACTCTGGCCAGTCGGAAATATTACCAGTTGTAATAATATTTGATACCCTAACAGGAGTCGGTGAATATTGGCTTATCGATATGACATAATTAATACAAAAGTTGGGATTTCCAAGAAGCATCATTGCATAGTGTCTTAAATATTACCTTACCTTATTACCTTAAGGTTAAGATAATTCCTCTAAAAGATAGGGTATTCCCTCCAGGTACAACTCTATCTTTAGTTTTCGGAAAGGGCATAAAACAAAGGGCTCCTGGCAGGCAGTGGGGGGTCGTATAGTCAAGTTGAGCGGTCGATGGGTGCCAGCCAAATGAAAACATCAAATGGCTTGTTTGCCTTTGCCAGGTGGGTCGACAACGAAAACGACATTGTCGTCGTGGATGTGGATGTGGATGTCTGGCTGATAACTTGGCAACTTCAACGGCTGAAATTATGCCGGCAGACGCGAAGCGAGGACGTCGACCGCCAAATGACGGTCGGGACAAACAAAGTCCATGCACACCCAGACACGGAGCCCAGGACATGGACACAAACAAGGACAATTGGTGAACGTGAGCGGCGCGACATGCCAAAATCGAAAGTAGGCAACATCAACATCAATAGTGGGTGTAACAAAAAGCCACGCCCTCACTTTTGCCGCCCCAAAGAGCCCTGCCAGAGCCAGTGCCACCGAACCGACCAAATGGCGGCTAAAAGAAATGAACTGAAATAAATTGTACGTTTCCTGAGCAATTTCCATGGCCTGGCCACCGCCGTCCTGCAGGATCCTCCACTGGTGCTCGGGTCAGGCCTCCCTTCCTATCCACTCTTGTTTTTTTCGCTTGCCACTGCTGTTGCTGGCAGGGCATTAAATAAAACGTCAGCTCCAACAATGCTAAAAGTGCCAGCAATCAAATAAATTCAAACGTGACCAAAAATATCCACATATTCGTATTA
Organism: Drosophila pseudoananassae pseudoananassae; assembly: GCA_018153035.1. Taxonomy (NCBI): domain Eukaryota; kingdom Metazoa; phylum Arthropoda; class Insecta; order Diptera; family Drosophilidae; genus Drosophila; species Drosophila pseudoananassae. Next base: position 290,986 of record JAECXR010000068.1, on the reverse strand, counting down.
TCCACTTTTGTGGGTCTGCGGACTGTAGACTGGGGGACTGTGGATTGCCGACTGCGGGTTGCATTGTGCAGATTTGCGTCGCGCCATAAATTTTCCGAGAATGTCCACATTGACCAGCCACCCAGCCAGTCAGCCATCCAGCCAGCTTAGGCAACATCATCAACAAGAATCGGGCAGCGTCTAGACCAAACGACCAACAATAATTCCACAGAATAGGTAATCATAATGGAAATATTGCTGCCAAAAACTGTTACACTGAATCGCAATTGGAATCATGGCCACAAAGTGTTGAAGGGTTCTCAGAGGTACTTCGGTTAGTTACAATGTCCGTATGTCTTTACATCGAATGCCAGAAAACATTCATCAATTTAACGAAGTGATATTCCCCTGCCACTTTGCACCCCCAAGTAGTTTAATATTTAAATCGGAAAATGTAATTAACCATCAATATGCAATTGACAAAATATATCCCAATTTTTTTCACCCTGCCGGTAAGCTGCATCAAGTGTTTTTTGGCCCAAATATGCGTTTTTTCGCATGTTCCGCAAACAAAGCGATTGTCATTAAATAAAGAATTTCAGGAATTGTTTAAAGGACAAAAAAAAAAAGTGGCATGACACATTTAATACGTGTATATATGCATAGGCAAATGGCTTTATTAACACGGCCAACAGATATTGATATTGTCTACCAACTACCGGCTAGCGACTGGGCCAAAAATATGCACCCGATTTTGAGCGAAAAGGTAAAAGACAAACAAGCCAGCCAGCCGGCCATCTACGTGACATGCGGCTGAATCCGTGCATTTTAATTGAATAAAATAATATTTACTCTGCTAATGGCTTCATTGCACCCGTCTAAAGCTATAGCTCCAGACAATTACGCTTTTTAGTGTAAAATACTTCAAATCCGATTCATCCATCCAGTCCCGTTCCGTCCTAGTCCCTATTCGTGCTGGCATTCACTCTACGCGGCTTTATCCCTTAAAATAACAACAACAATGTCCGGGATCCGGACAGAAGATGCAACCGCAGGACCTCCGGGAGAGCGAACCAAACCGACAAGCCACGACCGATGACCGAAAACCCAAACCGGACCCGTTTTGCGGTCCCTTGCAACTCAGCCCACCAGCGGCCGGCCTCCTAGTTGCCGCTGATAAACGGATTAAGCGCTAAAAGCAAGGATTTAGTCTCTATGGACGTCATTCCAGTGGCACACAAAGACACGGCTTGAGTTGCATGCCATCGCTTTCGATTTCAAGGCTTTCCGAGAAAAAATATTTAATTTTCAAAATTATTTGTGTTATAAGTAGAAGCTGTATAATAAGATCTAATTAGATCTTTAATATCGTAAATACTTCAAATCTACTATACATATATTTTCAATCTTAAATATATCACATCATTTTCCCCTGTGTATTCATTAGTAAGCGAGTGAATGGAAATTAGTGGGCTTGTGTGCTCGAAGCGGGTGGTGGATGGCAGGTGGCTCTACTCTCAGCAAATTATATTTTGTATCTCTGATAAAAATCATTTAATGACAAGACGCGCCCGTCTACACAATTAAGCCATTTAATTTAAATGAGATTAATCATAATTACTAGACACGAACCGAAGGCCACCGAAGGGCGTAGATGGAGGACGAAAGTGGTGTGGGTGGGTGCGGGTGACTTGGTGGCAAATTAAAGTGGTTTCTAAGACTTGGGCTGTTTTTATGAGAGTTTGCTTTGGATGCGGTCAAAGCACTGAGTGACTGGCGCTATGATGCTGATGACACTGATTGACGGCAGTGGCTGTGGTTTGGCCATGTGTGCCCCTTGGACAGCTTTCTCCTTTCTCCTTTCTCCTTACCCTTTTCGCTTTCACCTTTCTCCATGATCCCACTTGGAGTTGGCAGCTCGAGTGCAGCGAGAGTTAATTTAAACACAAGCCACTGCAAATTAACCTAATGCCAGCCGCGGCTCTTGGCCTTTGCATTAAAATGAGGCAGGCAGCTCATCAAGTGGCAGCCAAGTGAGTGGCATGCCCTGCCACCGACACTTGCGAGAAAAACTACTTGCCAGCGTACCAATTGAATGTTTAGTCACATGGCCACCCTTCTCCTATAAGGATATTTTTCCTTTCACGCCATTTTCCTGCGACTCTGCTCCTGATACTCGGCTGCGATGCAATTTATGAAAAATAATTTAAATATCAAAAGGCTTTCGTTTTAATTACGCGCAAGACAAAAGCCAAAAGGCAAAGTCAGAGCCAACAAAAAGGAAACGTCAGTCGTCAGTAGTGGAGCCCCGAACCCAATCCCAGTCCCAGTACCATTTTTTACTTCGACTTGTACTTCTACTTAAACACGGAAAACAATTAGATGATAATTTGAGAAATTAAGTTTATAAATAATAAATATATATATACATATATTTCTTTATGTGGTCAATTAAATTCACATTTTTCAAAATTTTTTTTATATTTTTTTAAATACTTCCCTTTATTAGAAAATCATTAAATTTTTTATCATTCTCTTTCTAAAATCATTCTATTATTCTATTCTTTATTAGAAAATCATTCTAACATATTACATTTATAAATCAAAATGATGTGTTAATATCCCTTTTATCATTTTAAATTATATCCAAAAATATAATATAAGAAAAATAAATTTGTTATCATTAACTTCAACAGCACAATAATATATACATAAAAATACCTCGTACTTCATTTTAAATTTTAAGATAATTTACTTCTAGTGCACTATTGTTTTGTCAAATATTCAATCTTAAATTGGCTAAAATTTCTCCGACTGTAGTTGCCAACTACTAGCTACGGGCTTCATCACTGTTGCTTTAATTCCAAGCGACGACGCCATTTCCATGCCCGCTGCGTTTAAATAATTAATTAAGATTGATGCAGACTCATTTGTCTTGTTGCGCCAAGGACGAGCGAACCAGGATGCGGCATCCAGTGCCCGGGGTCCCGAGACTCGGGTCCTGGGTCCTGAGTCCCGATTCCCGATTCCCGATTCCCGGATCTCTCGCCCACTTTGCATTTCGCTTTTCAATTTATATTGTTGATGTTGGTGGAGCCGGAGCTGCTTTGCAGGCTGCGTTGCGTTGCCGTGTTTTATATCGAAAGATTTTGCATTAGTTTGCATTAAAATTTCACTTTGTTGTTTGGCGGCGCCTTTAAAAGCGGCAGTGTCGATGCCAAAAAAGAGGAGCCAGCTCAACATTTTCGCCTACGCAGCAGGCTGTGGGAGTGCAGGAGAGTGCCTTGTTGGCCCACACTGCCGCAGCACATGCCTGCCTTTACATAAATTTCACCCCGGCCCCAGACAAAGTTGCATTTGCTGTAATTACATTGTAATGCTCGATCCGGACCATTGCGCCGCCATATACTGCCTGGCAGTGCACAAAGGCGTACTGGGTCGCAGAACGCAGGGCGTGGCATTTCGCTTAGTAAGCACGCATGCAGCAGGCAGTCGGCTGCCAAATAGGCGGATTACAGCGCAGAAATGAGTTTATAAACAAGCCCCAGACAGCCGCACAGATAAAAAATAATTGCGATTTCCGGGGCGGACTGAAACGAAATCCGATTGGAGTATTACTCCAACTATAATTCACTCCAAACTCGAACGGTCTTTCCATTTACAGAGAGATACAGAGATATAGATCTCAAATCAATAGAAGCTTTGTATTTTGGTTCCATGGGAAAAATATCCAGGCTGATTGCAAATTCCTTTATTTTCTCGCAAATATCTGATTACACACGAATGACAGAAATTTTTTACCAATAATATCTGACAACAATATTTGCTTTAAATTTCATTTTTTATTTGAACATTCTCTCCTTTGTTTGCCCGTTGCAATTATATTATCCCTGAAAGTATTTGTAAATGTAAATTTGTGTCGTTCGATATTCGGTGTCGGCGGGAAAAATTTTGTGTTTTATATGCCACAATACGCAGCGTGGCTAGCTTCTTGATTTTTACACATGAATTTATTTATTTAAATAATCCCATCGGTGGCGTCAGTGGTGGTGGTGGTGGTGTATCAAAATTTAAATTTAAATAATAATTAGTGGCGCGAAAATCGCTTTCATCGAATGAATCGAAGCCCGGCAAATTGGCAAATAGCGCACAAATAATGGCAAATAAAAACATAAAATTAAAAAACAAAAGCCTTTCACTGCAGCTACTGTTGCTAATGAAAACGAAATTAATTAATTTAAAACAACAATTGGCCAACTGGCAGGGCCATTACGTGATCGAGCTGAGGGTGAGCAAGCGACCCACACGGCGTATGCGTAATTTCAGTGGCATCCTCTCGGTAGTGGAATGAACCTGACTTCCCATACATTTGCAAGCCATACTATATCGGTAATGTGTGTATATGTGTACATAATAAGAGAGCGATTGAAAACGCCCACACTTTGACTGAGGCTGTCATGCATATGTAATTATTCCATGGCAAGCAAAACGATTCGCACGGCAAATGTTTGGGCCGTGCAAACAAGCTTTGAGAGAGACCCACTCTGCGACCCCCTGGGCCACGCCCCCATCCTGCTCGCTGGCATATTAAAAAAAAGTAGGGAAAATCTGTAGCAAAAGTTGGGCAAACAGCGTTGAGCAGGCAAAAATTGTTGCATATTTTTTCGGGCCACCACCATTGGCGCAGCAGGAGCGGCGTGGCGCAGGGCTGGCAGGTAAAAGACCAAAAGACCACGTACTTAGCCTGATTTACACGTTGCCATGGCGAGGCGCAGGATCAGGGGCAACAGCCGGCGAATTTGCATCACAAATGTGTCTTTTTCAGGTTGCTTGACTTTGCATAACCCCTTTTTAGAGACACACACCGCCCACGACCCACGCACACCCACATTGAGAATGAAAACTCAAAGTAATAGAGCAGGGATGGCTTCATTTCATATTTTTCTCGGGCATCATTTGCGTGCGATTTGCATTACAAAGGGTTGTACTTTTTTGTAGCCTGCATAAAATGTCCAAAGGCTCACTCGTTTTTCATCTTCATGTTCGTCTTAAGACGACTAATTAGCAAACATTTCTAATCTCTGTCGGAGGCGTAAGTACGTAGAGTGCTTTCTAAAGGTCTACAATTGCTGAAAATATTTATAAAATATTTCCCACAGATATTGGCCATTCCTCCATGAGCTCCAATTTGTTTCGGCTAAGACGGGCTCTGTTGTTTACTAAATTTGTTTGCAATTTGTAAAAGCAATTGAAACGGCTGGGAAGCCGACGCAAAATTCATCAGCTCAGCAATGCACACAAAAAGGATATTCAAATGCGAAAAATAAAGGCTCGTATTGAAAGTGATTTATGGGAATGCATATTGATATTGACAAATTGCAATCCAACTCGAATGAATATCTGGCATAACGAAAACTAAAATTGTGCAATAAGAAACTTACCCAAGGATTGTATTTGTTCACTTGTCGAAATCTGCAATGGAAAACATTTCGAAATCATTGTAGCAAATATTTCTACTGATGTAAAAAGTATTCTCTAGTGTATGTGTTGTATTTTCTATGTATTTTAATTGTTTGTCAAATTATGCTAAGTATATGTTTGACTCTATCCTATATTTGCTTTGTCCGGCGTGTCTAAAAGTCCACACTTTGTGTTTATCCTGTCCGCAGTGTATGCCGTATTTGTTTAGCGCTCAGAGCCGCTCAGGGAAGTAGATTAGTGATGTACATTTCAGAGAATATAAATTTAAACTTTTTAAAATTAACTTAAATCTAATCATTGTAATTTTTGTAGAGGTCTAATATAAAAAAATGTAACTTAAAGTAACAAATTTTAAGATATAATTTCTTTCTTGTCTATGTAATGAAATTATAATTTACTATATACTGTATACTATAGTTTTTATTCAGACATTTTATCAGACAAATACCTAGTTCCTATTACCATCTCTATATCTATAAAGTGTTCCATTTGTTTAGACGGTGTCCAATAGCCCGTGTACATTTTCCAACATGGCATCGCGCTAAAAGTCTGCTGGACAAGGGCGATGGAATATTTGGATGAAATTCAAGAGTGTGTGGGGCGTGTGTGGGTGGCTTAACAAAAACAGTAACCACTACACTTTAAAGTGGATCAATAAGTGAGCTTATCGTCCGTATTACACAAATACTTTTTGTACACTGGACATTGCAAATTTGACGGCATTTAAGTGTCGCCTAACGAACATTTTCCCCCATGTCCTAATTTTTTGGTTGCATTGCGCAAAATACACGTATAAATGTTCAGGTGTTTGACATTTAATACCAATTGCTTTTACCTGCAAATTGACATTTCATGCTACATCCAAAGTGGCGACAATATTTCGCATCCATGTTCCCAAAATCAATTGCAACTAAAAGGCACAACTGCAAATAAGCCATATTCATATTTTGTGTGAAATTTAGAGAGATTCCTGTTCATGGAACACATCGGAAGGTGGTCCGTCTGCTTCCCTCACTTTAATTTGTTTTACTTTCTCACTCACTCTCTTTCTCTCTATGTCTCTTTCTGGATATTTATTCCTGTCCTTTTCTCTTTTAAAATATAAAAAATAGAGCACGATTGCTACATGCTCCGGCATGTATATTTGGCATTTGATGTATTACCATTTTAATTGCCATAAAGCATTTCCATGTTGCTAAAAGCCTGTCCACCGTCTTTTCCGATCCTTTGCCCTCTCACTCTTGTATGCATGTTTTTCTGTCTTTTTCTATGTACCTGATAGATTTGTGCATGTGTGTGTTCGCTGTACACCTGTCCAGGAGCTTATGCATTGTGAACATGCAAGCTAATAGCTAGAAAGCAAGTTGTTACTTGAATTGCTGATTTTCCGTAATTAAAAACATCTCTAGAGGACCATAACGTCAATTTATACACTGAGAAAGAAGTCCCCAAATTAGGCATGTTTTTAAACTTTAAATTAAAAATTTTATAGATGTAAGAGTAAAGGTATAGAGATTCTAAACATTAAATGTTTTCAAATATAATAAAATCCTTTTGTTATAGGTCACAAAAATCGGTAATAATTTAATAGATCCTGAAGAATATATATGAAAAATAATATTTCAAATATAACCATATAACCATAACCACCTTGAGAAAGTTTTCTGACCCATTTTGTTTCTATAATATCATCACATAAAGCATAAAGATCCCTTCTTTCATATTAATTTTCTAGTGTGTTTTTAAAAACATATTATTATTATTATTATTTTATTATTTTTTGCTTTTGCCATCGGCTTGATTAAGTTTATTAACTCTAGTTTGCTCGGCAGTAATCACATTAACTAATATTGATTGACTGCTGCGACTCAAACTATTGGCCCGTCAGGGGGTGGACATCTATACGCGATGTCCAGGGTCCAGTGTCCAGGACACGCTCCACCGAGTATAGAAGCGTGTAATTTGCTCTAACTATAACACAACAGTAAGTACGAATGTTTACAAGCAATAAAACCACCAACACAAGCTCCTCACATGCACTCGTAATGATATATAGACCGCAAATGAGCGGCGCACACAAAAGCTTTAATTGTTATTTTAATGATAAAAATGGAGACAAATTACAATGCTCCCGAAAATGTGGATACTTCGGGATGGCGGAGTTTGGTGGTGCCAGCGGCAATAACAATGCCAACAGTTACGGCAACAGCCATAAAAACTAATAACAAACAATAGCAACAGTTCATTACTGCTGTCTGCTGCCAAGCAGCGCCCCACATTAGGCCCCACTCGGGAGTCGAGTGGCTCCCAGGACCCGTCTCCGCCACTGCTGGCAGACGGCCAGGGGACGCTCGTGGGTCTGTGGGCGGGTTATACCTACAAATCGACTCATTCGGCAGATTTATCTGTTTGCATTAGCGGCAAAGGAAATCGATAAAGCGCCGCTGGGGATTAATGAGCCCACCATAAGGGATAAGTGGGACAACGTTAAAGGATTCGGGCCTTATAGTAAAAGTTAAGGCGATTGACATTAAAGTATCGGCACTCCTCTGGCAGAGCTATGCAGATAAAACTCCGGCATTAATATGAACTCGAAAGTGATTTTTCGCATACAAGCTATAACATTAATATTTAATCCCTTAAGCCTGCAGCAATTACTTAATTTACTCAAGCAGTCATCGACTGCCCGGTGACCCCTTTTTGCGAAGGCATTAAAGTGTAAAACTTCTTTAACATGACAAATACAGGACATAAGCTCTATAAAGCGGAGGAATTATGAATGCCGACGAGCGATGGGCGTGGCCCGACTTGCATGTCAAATGTTCATTTGACAAAATCAAAATAGAATAATTTAACTTTTAATTGGCAAGGAGCTGAAAGTTCACGTTCTTGTTATATGTAAATACGACAAAGTGCCTTGGCCACAAATGTGCAGGAGCGAGTCAAGTCGAACTCAAGACTTAGGTCTAAGAATATCTCCTCAAGCGAGGACCTTTGATCCCTCCACTTTAAAACTACTGCTTGTAGTTCACCGACCTACTGCCAGGAATCGTTGGCCATAAATTTCTTGGCCCAAATGTGAACCAACGAACATTCCCGTCCCCTGCCACTTACGAATTCATTTCACTACCGCACTTTATCACCAAAAACCGGGAATGTTTTTCGGGCCAGATGAGAGGTTTGAAGTCGCTCTGGGACCTTGTATTCCCCCTTGAATCTTCCTGTATCCCCGAATACCCCCGAAAAAAATTGAATAAAAATGCACTTGGCGTGCAGGAGCAAAGGCGAAATGTTGTGTAGCTACGTGTATTTCAAGTGCATATTTTGTTTGATAAATTGTTTGCCACGTTCCGAAGCGAAACAAAAAGGCGGACGGGCTGGGGGCCGAAGGAATAGGAATGGGCGCCCGGGGAGACACAAATATGGCAGCGGCCCTGAAAAGTGTATAAACGTGCGGGCTCCAAGGGATCCCCCCATCGCCCACCATACCATTCCGGCTACATGCAAAGTAAAAGTCTGGCCCCGAGGCGGTAAACAACCTGCCGTCGACTTCCAGGACGACGAGGACTACGTCGACAAAATATGAAAGTGTTAAATGGCCAAGGGACCCGAGCCATGTGGGGCTGACTGGTGACTACCATTTGGCCCTTAGCCCACTGACTGTTGCCACTGCCACTGAAGAACTGAAGAACTGAATCAAGTTATTTATTCAATAAGTGAAATTAAACTTTATTTTGAAATTTAACTAAAATTTAAATGAATCTTAAAGACACTTTTTGCTTATGTTTAGGGATTCTCTACTATCTAAGCACAGTGTATCTCAGCTTATGTATAACTTATCTTTATCTTCAATAAAGTATTTCAATACTTTTCTCTCTGCGTAGCACGTAGCAGTGAGCTCATATCTTTGACTGGTGTCTATGATATTTTGTTGACAGAATTAGGTCATTGCCTTCCAGCGTCCACAAGTCATGGCTAAAGATTAACATGCAAAGCAGCCCAACATGGAGTTCTAGCTCGCACTGAAAAAAGCTCTTATGGCCTGCTATTTGAAAAGACCTTTTTTTTTGTAGTTTCATGCAACATAGGGGTGTCATATCTCTGGCAACTGAAACACAGGTTTCTAAACAAAATCTGTGCATCCATGAATGTTAATTGCCAAGTTTAAAGCACGCTTGTTGTCATATATGCTCGCATTCCCCCAAAAAAGAACCCAAAATTAGCCGAAAACCGCATAGCCACAATTATATGGGCCAACCAAATATTTGTAGTGCCATCCGCTCCGCTCCGACTCGCAGTTGTAAAAATATTGTGGCAGGAGTGTGCGTTGTCAATTGGGGCTTCTGGTTTTTGCTAACAGCCAACCAGCTGCATATCAAAATATTTGTGGAATCCTGTGACAGCTGTCCATGCAGCAGAGCTGGAGACCCAAAAACTTTCTCTCGGGCTGCATCTGATTTGGGTTCTAGTTTGGTTCGAGTTTGGATGCTGATTCTGACACCCGCCCTGGTCTGGAATTAGGTCAGACCATAACGGGGATGGAAGATGGTTCAAGGGGCAGTATCAGCCAGCCAGGACGAGTTGGTTCGGTTGGTTACTGGCTGAGGTCTCTCCTTTTAATGAGACGCATTTCATAATCAGCGCGTGTGCCTGGCCTGGCCTCTGCAATTGACGCCGTCATCCGGCTCCTATTTCCGTGTTTGCCATAAATTCACATCCCAAGCGTTGCCACTTGAAGGCAACTAGAGCTGATGGTGGTCGTTGGCTTTGTCGTGACAGCACTGAGAAAAAAATCTATTATTTATAGTAGAGAATTTAGACTTTTGGACACTTTTCCTGCATTTAAGCAAGCTTTTCAATCCAAAATATATATATGTACATATATATAATAATTAAATATAGCCCGTTTTTTTCCAAGTGTAGTGTCGTTTTTGCTACTCCGGCTCACATGAGCGGCGCTGGTGCGATGACAGCAAGGCGTAGCCGACTCATATTAGTAATGTGTTGGCGGTGGTAGTGTCCTGGATCCTCTGCGGCCTCTGGAGGGAGTTGCATTCGAGCTCGACGCCGTGCAACGAATGATTTAAATCAAGAAGGGTAAAAAAATAAGTCAGCAACGCAACAGCAACACCAAGCCAGACTGTTGACTTCATTTGTTACGATTGCTTTGACAATGTTGCTGCGTCATTTGATGCCCATTTGCTGCGCTCGCTTGAACACGGCAACACATATCACACATACGCACTGTTGCTCGATAGGTATTGGGTTTTCGGATTCCTGTGTGCTGGCTCTGGCTCTGGCTCAAGTGGATTGCGGATTTTGCAATTTCCCTGATGCTGAGATTTGCTTTTTCAGCTGATATAACAAACAAAGGACTTGTGTAAGCAAATGAGCACTGTAATTGGAGCTGCTTCAAAAATGGCAGCCAACCCATTTGAATTTCCATGTTTTGTAGATGTCTAATCGTGTGTGAGAATACCATTATATACTTTTTAATTTTACAACTATAATTATCGAGTTAAAGCGGAAAACCTCTTTGGAGGGCGCTACATTGAGCTAATTAATGTTATTTTTACGATCCACGCCCACAAATCACCCCTCAAAGTGCAGGAAACAAAGCAGAAAAATCATTATTTCGGTTCTGTAATTTGGCCAAATTGAATATTACGCATACGCCCCGTTAACCAATCAAACGACACTTAAAACCCAACAAGATGGGCCATGAACAGCACCAACAATGGCGCTAAACAGCGCCTAATCACAGACACAAACTCAAATAAAGAGGCGACGGCGTATTGAGGGATTAAATGGGGGAGGGACGGGTTCGGAATGGTCTTGAGGGGGGGTCTGAATGGGGCACAAAGCGAAAACACTTTGAATGCTCCACTCACTGCTTACCAAAGGCAATCGAAGGTGCTGCGCCGGCCAACATACCTGAGGCACATTATCCACTCTATTAACGCGATTAGTTACACAAATACAAAGGCACAAAAGCGTCACAGTTACACTCAAACTTGGGGCTACACTGGGAGAAAATAAAATTAACAAATATGATCTTACAGAGAGTGTCCTACGATCTACGATTTTAAAATGAAATATTTCTAGGCTCTCTTTTGATTGTAAAACACTTTCGTAAATGTTATTCCTTTCTCTCAGTGTTTCTGGGTGAGAGACACGCATGGCCGGAAGTAGGAAATGGCGAAAGGAAACAAAACATCGGGCGGACAGTAACAGCAACAGAATGCCTTGCCCCCCGGGCTGGATAACCGGTTGTCCGCCTCGAGGGCGAACTTACTTAGCAAATAAACATTGATTAATTTGTTGACAATCCACACTCAGACACACACGTTCTTGCGAGTGTTTGTTGGCGTGTGCTTGCTAAAGAGGATTAGAGGGAGGGGAGGTGGAGAATATGGGATGTCTCCTCAACCATTGACTAATGGGTGTGTGCCGTCCAACGCATACCAAATGAAAACCCAAGGAATTGGATCGGACCTCAATAAACTTCAATAAATGTTAAAAGGTTATGTGCACGCACGGAGATGCCCATTCATGCCCCGACAGTTCGGAGCGAAGGCTTTGACTTAATGGATGCCACATCGAGGCACATAAATCTTGGCCGGCCGGAAACTTCCGTTTTCGGTTCTTTTGCTGACAGGTGTCACCCGATGCGGGATTATGCTGATCAACAGTTGCCTCCTTGACAATTATGGCTCGATTGGTCAACTGGTTGCGGCACAGTCTGATTTGTGGCAAGGATTAATTTAACAAGGACCGCTCTGACATTTATCATCGGCTCGTTTGGCTTTCGTGGGAGACTCATTTATTTGGGGAAACACTTGAACAATTTTCACAGCAAATTTATAAACCCTGTGCCGAATAAATCAAACGAATAATTAAAGCATTATAAAGCAATGAGTCTATTAGTGAATAAATACATTTTCTTAATATAGAGTACTTCCGGGTAAGCCCGATTAAATTATAAGAATTTAGTTGAGCCGAGGCAAATAAACGGACTTCATTGATGGTTAACTAGTATTGATCTACTGGCTACTTCTTGGGTGGAACGGAGTTAATTTGTTAATGGCATTGCTTGGTGCACTTCATGTTTAAACTGAGCAAACTGAATGGCATTTGCGAGGCCTTTATGGGCAATTGCTGGCACCGCAAACCTCATTCAAAAGCAATTTAAATGCTCATTACGGCTTTAAGCAGCAACGGAAATTAATTGAATTGCCGTTTTTCAACCGCAGCACTCACCCACCCACACCCTTGTGCACTGCATTTCCTTTTGGATCACAAACACCCACACCCACACCTATTCGAAGGCCTCCAGCCAAGCCACAGCCGCAACCGATACGACACTTCAACAAATGTACATTATTTGTAGTATAATATGCTATATTAAAAAAGGAAATAGCTTTTTTCTTATCTTTAATTCTTTATTGGAATAATCATGATTTAAATAAATGAATTACTCACAAGATTTTAAGACATTTTCTAAAGTGAATACGACTTTTGTCTCTGTACATTTAAGCCCAAGGACCATCAAAAGGGTTGGAGAAAAGTGGGCTCTTGGCTTAAGTTACAACAACACCATCGCGGACAAAACAACAATCACATCGATTACTCTGCTTATTTCATTAAGCGAAAGTTTTGTGCTCGGCAAATTAAAGGAAAAGTACAATACAGAACAAAGATAAAGCCGGCGACACAGACAAAGCAAATAGGGGGCAAATAGAACCCGGCAAGGCTAAAAGCGCAGCCAGTCGCGACAACAAAAACAACAGCAAATATGGTAAAATAAAACAAAGACCCCCTTAAGCCCAAACTCGAACTATTCGCGAATTGATCCGCTTAGCGTTGATTGCTTGAATTTCATTTAAGCAAAAATATCGCAGGGATTTGCACTCTTGCTCGGCGGGTTTGTTTGATGTGCCCCCGATGGTGTTAACCGATTGAAACCCCACATCGAATCACAGCGAATCGAATCGAATGGAATCTGTTACCTTCGTTTTATTGAATGCCCATCAAAAGGGAATGTTTGCCGAGCTTGTTTCTGAATGTTAACTACAATTTACAAGGCATTTGCCAACCACCGCATGCTACTCAATTATTGGACTCGAATCTGCCCAGGAGGCCGAAATGGGGCCCAGGCTCTAATTTATGTACACAAGATGGTGCAAACGTCTAACGACAGCTACGATAAATTTAAATACTCATATCCTGTCAGGACGAGAAACAGTCGATAGGAGCCTGACTCCCCAGGCTTCCCAAATACTTACGCTCACAGTTCGCTACGAGGAGTCCCATCCTTGAACCAGTCGAAGAAAATTTTGTTTTAGAAATTTAATTTAAATAAAAATAATTTATTTCAATAAATTATAGGTTAGATATATATTTGTTAAAAAGATTACCTCAAAAATTTGTATACCTTTATTTTCAATAAATATAATTTTCTATTTAAATTATAAGCTATAGTTTAACTTTCCCTATTGAAACTGATTCTGACTGCTTTGAATAAATTTAATATTACCACTCAAATTATTACTCAAAAAACTTTTAAAAAGGTTCACAATTTTAAAGACTCTTCAAAAGTGCATAACATTTTTTCCCAGTGCTCTTGCAGCTTTTGACTGACTAAAGATGCAAACGCCTCCATCGCCTGGCTGGCTCCAAAGTGGAAATTACTTTGGGAAAACCACTCGAAACGCTGCGCTGCGTTGCGTTTATTTAATGGCCTTGCATACCCCACCGACACCCCTCTTTCTGCACCACCAACACCGCACCACCATCCTTCGTCCTCTTCCATTGACTTTGGCCTGGTCAACTGGCAGCTCTCGTTGCCAAAAATCTTCTGGGCGTTGGGTAAACATTTGAGCGCCCAGGTTTATTTGGCCGCCTTTGATAACCAATTAAAAGCAGCATCACAGTCGACTGCCCCAACACCCTTTGACACTTTTCTCCCTGGCAGAGGGTGCGGGGCGAGGCCTGTGGCATCAAGGGGCGCTGAGATTTATGATGCAAGCCGTGACACTAAACAGCTTCCGCCATTAAACTCGAACACGAGCCGCATATAAGGATATCAGTTCGAATGCACAAATGTGGCTAAGATAGCTTTTTATTAATTGAAATATTATGCCATTTATAGATTTATAATTAAATTAAATGTTTATCTCCTAATTGATATAAATATATGCTTTTATACAAAATGTTGCTCTAATGCACAAGTTTTATAATTGAAAAATAATTTCGCTTATTCGGCTCTACAATTTTGACCCCAATTGTAAGCCTTGTGGCTGTGTATTGCCGGTTCTCCATAAACCAGCCATGTTTTTGCTTTTGTTGGCCTTTTGGCTGCTCACTTTGCGACACACTAAACTCAACTTAAATATAAATTATGAGCATCTTAAAAAGCCACAGCGAAAGGATAATTTTCATAAATATTCCAGCCATGTGGAAGGCTAAGTGTTCGTGTGTGTCTGCCGGGTGTGTTGTGGCAAGAGATGTAGCATCTGAGCTGGTTTTGGCTTGCAACCAGGCTTACTCCGGATGGTTGCCGCTTTTAAATGCCCCTCCTTATTTCTCTCCTCCCAGCTCAGTGCATAAACACACAATTAAAAATAATATTTTCAACGCGGTGGCAATTAATTAGGCGCCTAGACACTCACACACACCAACAATCTCACTCCCACCAATACACCACCGAGGCAGATGCAAATGGAAACTTGTGGCACATGTGGCAGGAAGCAGAAAACGGCAGGGTGGTAAGTGGCCTGCCTCCACGATTATCGCAGCCACTTTTTTACTCAAACTTGGTCTGCAATGGAAGGCGCGCAGGATAAATGGAAGCTATTAGAGACGCTTAGCAAGCTCGTTGATAATCAGGGTTTTTTCTAATTTTTTAATTAAAATGAATTTTAATGTATTCCCATCTAGTAAAAAGTCCAATCAATCCAAAATTGATAAAAAAAAACCATTAACCCCCCGATAAAGAATGGAAACCACAGACAAAGCTGGTAAGTCGTGTCTGTAAGATGCTTTTCAGTTGTTTTCTGGATTTAGTGTTTTTGTTATTTATGTCGCCATGGCCAGAATAGAACTAGCCAAAAGTCCTCACCTTATGTATTTTCCAGTTATTTGTCGGAAACACTAAGAAAAATAAGGCTTTGACTTAAAAATAGTAACATTTAAGTACTATTAGTTAAACTTTAAAAAATATATACTAATTTTAGAAACTCTTTGGAGAAAACCTATAAAAATTGAATATCTTAAAGACACCCCTTATTTTTTTTAGTGCCTCCCACAATATGTGGCAAGCGCGAAATTCGGGCCACCAGCACCGAAAGTTGCAAGTCGCTTGCCTTTCGGTATCCTCCCGTTCGTGTGGGCGTAACTTGACTTCGCCGGAGTGCTTAGTCCTGATATATCACTTACGGCTGGTCCTGCTCCATCTTCCGCCGCCTTGTTGCTTTCGGCAATGCTCACATTAAAAGTTCATTGCTTGCGCATAAAGTACATCAAAAGCTTTGCGTACTAAATAACCGCAGTTTGAGTTTTGTCGCTTGTCGTTGCAGCCATTAAGTTCACACACACAGGCACAGAGCCACAGCGAAGGACACCATTTTGGATGGCGGTTGGTACATAGCTGTGTTGGTGGAGCTATATTTGTATATTATGCAAATCCAAGTTTTGTTTTGGTTGAGCGCTCGTAAAAACTTTTTGGTGTCCGCACGTTTGTCCGCTCGGTTTGATAGTGATTCCCGCCACCGTATTTGTTGTCCTGTTTTTGTTTGTCCTGGCGGCGGGTCAAATCGAATTTAGCATTTGCTTGGCGAAAACATTAGCGTATAAATAATGACATCTACAGGCATTTAAACTGTCAGTCATTGTCGTTAAAATAGACAAAAGATGGCTTGATTTGGGCCTTGTTTCCTCAACACTGTTCAAAACAGCAATAGGTATTATTATTATATAATAAGCTTTAACTTAAATTGAATTTTTATTTATATTTTTTACACATCTTTGTGCAAACTAATATTTCCCTTTCTAAACCATAACTAAATGCTCATATATGGTAAATAACCCCTTTTAAGGAAGCTTTTTGTTAATTGCTTTATGGGTAACCATTTTAGGGCCAGTGGCTTATATTGGTGCCTAGGCTAGTACAATTAGCCAACTTCATTATTAGCCTACTGCTAATTGCAACCAAGTCTACGCAAATGTGTAAGCCATAAATGATAACCGGCAGCCACAACAGCCGTAACAACAACAATGAAGGCGGGCGTTACCGACGACAACCGACCGAAAATTGCCGCCAAAAAGGTTGGCTAACGACGCCAGGAGGGCGGGAGTGGAACCCCAAAAACCTCGTACCCCGGCAAATTGGCCAAAGCCGCTTATAAAGGTAAACGCAGGGCAACACACTTTCTGGGCCAAAAGTAGCACACAAAGTGGCGTAAAATAAAAATGAAAACCAAAACCTCTAGCCAGAAAAAAAAAACAAAATCACGCAGCACCCAACAAGTTGTGAAAAAGTGGCGCACAAAATGAATAAACGAGAAACCGAAAAGAGTTGGGTCACGCCCTAGAAGATGGTGGATTGAGGGGGAGGAGTGCGTTGGGGCTCATGCCTAGAGGAGCTCTGTTGCTTTATTTCAATTATTATGATGATGACAATATTAAAATGCCCCAGAACTTTACACACAGTCGGAGGGCTGCTAATTAAAAGACCTAAAAAGCAGGCTAACTGGCAGCTCCTTCTCTAGGAGCGTATAAGCCAAAAGTCCAAAGTCACGGACCAGGCCAAAACAGACTTTCCGGCACCAGGAGGTGGGGCAGGGCGCACAGCCTGCCGTGTTGTTGATAACCCAAACAGGTCCTTGAGCACACAAATCACATAAATTCCAATTGAGTGCATATTCAACGAGTAAGTGTGGAAAATACAAAATTTACTGTGCAGTCGACTGGGGTCTGAACCTCTCTGCCCATCTCCTCCGCCCCTCAGTCTTCTTCTCTCCCTCTCTCAGTTCAGGCTCCAGCCCACAGTGCGTATGATTAATTTGCTTAATTTTGTGTGTGTGCGCCTACTTCAGAATGAGCATAACGGCCGCGATGATTCTTCACTCACACATGCATACGAATATGAAATGAAAAAGGACGGAGAACAAGGAGCCCGGGAAGGATAAAATCAGGGAACAAGTTTCAGCAAATTCATTAATTAAACAAATTAAGCTAATGGCTGCGGCTTGACTGCTGCCAGCAAAAAGTGTTGCCTTGTTGCCACGGAAAGGCTCTTCAAACAGCATCTCTGAAGAAAAAGCAAGAAAATCCCTTCTCCAAAACTGCAAAATTTAAGAAAATTACATGAAAAAAGCCACAAACGGGCGAAAAGAAATATGTTTTCTCTTTACTGCAAGCCAAGCTTGGAAGATCCATTAAAAATTTGAATAAATTGGAAGCAAAATATAAAATTGAACCTGGAGTTTTATTGACAGAAACACTAAGACTAATTAAAGTTTAATATATTAAAATAAAAACCACAAAATACGGCAAGACCAAATGGAAACACTGTGTATAAAATATGAGTTTTGAAAAAACAATATTTGATATAAATAGAGTAGAAGTTTTGACCATGATGAAGGTTAACTAATCCTTAGATTAAAAGTAAATTAAACTCAGAATATGCACTTCGATAAAAGTTACCGCCAGCTCAAAGTACCCAATTTAAACAAAATAACCATTGAGAAAGTTTTGGGCGTCGATGGCAACACCAGGAAATCACCCCATATTAAATGTCGACTATTGAGCCTTCTACTGCGAAGCCTGCCGCGATTTTACCGCCTGCCGAGAGTTCCTCTCAAGTATATCCTTTTGTCTTTAAACGGCGTTTAACTTGAAGTGCCTGGTGCCGGCTCAAACTTTTGCCAGTCAAATTTGTGAAATTAATGCGATTTGCCCTGCCTGGCTCCGCTTTCAAACACTTTTTGAATTTGGAACATTGTCCCACTGGCAGTGGCAGTGGCAACGGGAGCGGCAGTTGTCGTCTATTGAGTGCGGTGTTGCGGTTGCCCCAAAGTTGCTTAAAGTTTTGCAGCAGCTTTGCAGCTAGCGAGGATTTGTATGGGCGCAGCCAGAACCGAGAACAGGGAACAGGGAGCCCCAACGGCAGCCAAAGGAACAGACGGAGCTCATCCACTCCGGACAAACTTATGTCATGCATGCATAAATATATTTATAGTTACAAGCAGAAAAATGTGTGCCAAGGCTGGGATCTGGGGGGAAATGGTGTTCTTGCCGTTCGCCCGCAAAACGTTTTCAACTGCGTGCCAAAGATTTATTATGGTGATTTATTTTCTGGCCTCACAGCTTCATCCTCCGTGTGTGTGTGTGGGCCAAGCTCGAAGCTTATTTATTTATTCATTTTCTAATTTATTGATGTTTGTCTGACCCAAAACGGTTCGACCCGACCCAGTCTCCCCGTCAGCTGCTCCACTGATTAGCCGAGTACCTCATTGAAAATTGGGCAACAAAAGGCACTTAAGCATAGAATATGTCTAGGAATTTAATTACTAAATAGTTTCAAACTAATTTTGTCCTTCCTTAACTCTTACAAAAATAGGTCTGTCAAAGGAGGAAGATTTTAATTAAATACACATTCTTTCCGGTCCGAGTCAGTATAAAATTTAAAGTCGTAGGAAAAAATAATACGTTGAGGCTTAAGGGCATAATTAATAAAGATAAGATCATCCTAAATATAAATATTTGTGCTAAAATTTATAAATATAAATATTTAAAACCAAATATTACCTACTTGGTCCTAATTCAAGACTGAAACATATTAAAGACCTCTTCAGACATCAACTAGATTCTAATTTTTTTCTCTTTTTGTTTTTTATTCAGGTTTTTCCTTTTGCTTTTCCAGTGAAAAAATAACATGGCCAACAGATCCGGCCATTTCCATTCCAGACAGGACTCAGAAAGAGATAGACGGAAGCAGTGAGCGAGACAGCCTCTAACATGGATTTTTGATATACTCCCGCATAGCTCTATTTGGCTAGGGTTTTGTTCGGCGGTAGCGCCTTGTTTATTTGCCTCCACTTGGTCTGCGTGGTATTTTTTATGCATTTGCATAAAGCGAAATGTATTTCTATGCTATATTCCACGCTTTTCCCGCTGCCACTCGTTATTTGTTGGTCTTGTTGTTCCCGTTGTCTGGTGGTGCTCTTTCTGGGGACTGCTTTTATTGCACGTTTCCCTTTTTGGCCATTACCGCACACAGTTGCATTTTAATGAGCGCCGGCGATGGGCACCTGTGCGCACGTGTGCAGACTTCTTTCAATCACTGTCTGCCCGAGCCGGAGCCGTAGACCTCCGACCTCAGCCCACAGCCCACAGCCAGTTTGTTTGTATTTGTTTTGCCAGCGATTTGTTTGTGGACCAAAGCCCCGATGCCCCGAACGTCATGCCCCACTCTATCCACAGGCTCTCCAGGATCATTATAATGCAGCTGGAACTTGAGCGGAGCTGACGCCTTGCCCTCGTCCTGTCACTTAATTAAAAGGTTGAAAAATCAACATAAGCAGGACCAAAAAAAAAACACCACCAAGAGGGAGCTTGAAAAGCTGACTCCTTGAAGGGCCTGCGAGGTTTGAACAGTGGCGTGCCATAGGGGGCTCCAATTAATATTAAAATTCGAATTATTTTAATAATATTTTCTCACATTTCCAAAGGCTCATTTTGTGTAAAGTTTAGAACGCCTGGAACTCAAAGGATTATTTAGTGCAGCCCCCTCCCCAACGAGCCTCTGGGACTCAAGTAAGCGCCCGGAGGAGACGCGGATTTTATCGCTCCCGCCTTTGGCTGATTGTGCCAATTATGCAGCGAAATGCGCTGCTCCGAATCCGAATCGCCCTCAAGTGGTTTATGCACTTTCAAATCATAATATTAAATCCAAAAAGGCGCTGCCGGGCACCAACAACAACAGCCTGGGCCGGTGCAGGAGCTGGCGGCGAGGCCGGGCAAGTGCCATTTGGGTTTCTGGTTGGATGGGAATCATTTAAATTTATTGTGCTCTGCATTTCACGCCCTGCACTTTTAATCAGCCGGCGCCGTTTTTTGGCATTATCCGTGGCACATTTTCCGCCTCCATTCCAGCCAACTTTCAATCGCGAAAATTCAATTTTATTTTTATGCTTGCCAGGGAAAGCCAACTTTTCCGCTGAGTGCCGCAGTGAATGGACGGAAAACTAGGGAAAAACTTTGGCAAAACCTAAAAGCCAGCTTAAACTTCAATAAAGTAATGAAACCAACAATTCATATTGAGGTCATCGTTCGCCCCGCAAATTTTAATCCTATCCTAGTCCGAGGTAATATTCACATTCCCATTTTTCTCCAATCAGAAATAATTTTTAATCCATAACTCATGTGACCAACAGTCAACAATAATTCATATTGCCCTAATCAGGGGCTCAGCGAAATGTAATTTTAATTTCAATGCAATTTGCATTGCAGATTGGCTTTCATATTTTTTGTTTTCATTGTTAATTTTTGGAGCATGTATACAGGTTTATATTTTCAATCCTCGTATACTCGTATATATTGTGCTGGGATGCTGTCATAAGTGACGTGATTGATTGATGATGTCATTTAAAACGGCTCACAAAATACATTTTTCGCCTCAAACGTGCAAACGTGTAAATAAATAAATAAATCAAATAAAAACTTATTGAATCAACAACGTAAAATAATTAAATCAACATGAATGATTTAACGCTCCAAATGTGTTGAAACAAAATTCATCTGACACATTCACTATCTCCTTCCACCTTTTCCGAGGTATCGCCACAAAAGCATCCAATCGCCCCCACAACCAGACACACACCTGTGCGGCTGAGCTGCGCACCTTTTTGCGTTGACAACTGCTGACAGGACACACAACACAAAAAACACTACCACCAGTGACACCAGCAACCAGGTCTATGAAATATCAAATATATAAAAAATTCAGCAGAGCTATGTTATGTATGGTGATGTAAAAACATCAAAAGTGTCATAAGAAGAGGGTATTCTTCAGAGACTAGACATTGGAGACACTAAACTTTCTTTTTTCCCAAATAAAATGAATTCTTATAAGCTAATCATTCTATTACTAATAAACATAGTTAGAAATTAACCCAAAAGATTAAATAAATTTCACTCACTAAGTGGAGCTCCGAAATTTTCCATAAATCACATAAAATATTTAAATCCCCTTTATAATAGTATTTTTTCCGGATTCAACAATGGACTTGTTAATTAACCGATTTATAACCGAGTCAATAATCCTTTTATTAAAAGCAATACTTCAATTCATCTGTGCAAATTTCCTATCGTTGCGATGCAAAAGATATTTTGCTGCATTTTTTCCATCACTTTCTCCCGCTATTCAATAAATATGCATTTCTCTAACCCACAAAAATCAGCTTTGAGGAAAAAATGCATGCAGCAATTGTTTCAGTTCGCTTTATTTTGCAGCAGAATGCGAAGCTGCGGATATTTGGTAGCTTACAAAAATGCATTTAAACGGCTGGCCCTCCCATAGGGGTGGTAATAAAATGCTGTGACAAACGTTACGCATACGCCGCATGGTCCGCGCTTCGGAAATGGCCACAAGCTGGTTAAAAAAAGGACGAACGAGCAGGGAAGAGCGACGCAAAAAAGGCATGGGGTGGAGGGACAGTAGCTTTAATCAATATTGAAGCAGTTTTTGAGGCCAATAAATCATTTCATAATCAATTTTGCCGCTGACATGTTAGTGTGTGTGAGTATCCTGCCTGTGTGTGTATGTGTGAGTGTCCTGCCTGTGAGCCAAAAATGCAAAAAGAGGAAAGGCCAAAGAACACAAAAGAAGCGAGTGCCACATGGACAAACACAAAAACTTTGAGCCACCTTGTGCCATGTGCGCTGGTATGGTGTGTGTGTATATGTATGGGTGTGCGATAAACAAGCCACACCTACACCACACACCGACAAGTTGTGCCTTGCACGGTGGAAAAAGTTTAATCAACAAGATTATAAATTTTAAAGAAATCTGCTATTTACATTTTGAAACCTAATGGTCTCATTTTATTTTAAATCATAATTTTCAATAAAATTTAAAGTAAATCTATGGAACTATATTATTTTTAGGTTCAAGATGTAAAACTAAATTTATTTTTAAAGAACATACACTCATAAATCAGGAGAAACCCTTACTTCCACAGTACATACAAGCTGGAGTTCAAAAAGAAATGCTGCGCCGAAAATAATCAACAGATGTTGCCAGTACCAACAACAAGAAGAAACACAGGTCATGGGTCAAACAGCACTCCCTCTATCCCTCGCACACAGTGCGTGTGTAAATGAAAAGCGGATGTTGAAAGTTCAGCGCAACTGACAGAGCCAAGCGCAGGGCTGCATCAACAATGACAGCAGAAACAGCAGCGGCCTGCCCCAAAAAGTATGCTACGACTGGGAAGCGGAAATTAAGTGTGACCTCTTCGCGAAGCTGAAAACAAAAATGGAGTCGGAGAGAGCGCGCCAGAGATGAATGTGAAAAAGGAAAAGAATGGCAAAGTCTACACAGGACTTGAAAACTTTGAACTGGGGTTTAGCTACCATGTCAGTTCTAAGAAAATTTTTTTTTAAATTATAGAAGTAAGAATCTTAATAAAAATATTTATATGTTAAAAATTTCTTTAATATTTTCCTTAATCCAATTAATAGCTTTTTAGAAATACAATGTAGCCTTTGATTCTAACAGTGGAATAGGAAAAACCAACGCGCATATCAATGGCGAATACAGACGGACAAGGGCCAAGTGCTGCTCCGACACTCCATTTTCTGTTTCTACTCCACATCCCCGTCCACGAGCATCCTCCGCCCTCGCAGAATTCTTCGCCCATTTGTGATTGTGTTTGCGTGTTGTGATGCGTTCAAAATTGTATTTGCCGAGGAGCAAAAAAGGGTGCGGATGCAGCTCCAATTGGGCTCCGATGTTCCCGTATTTTTTCATTGCATTTGACGAGTGCCCTGCCAGAGTTCATGGCATAGAAATGGTTTTGTTATCAAACGATTTTGTTTGGCAAACAGCCATTGAAATTTCCCCATATGTACATGCATCCATACTACATGTCCCTTGGAATAAATTCGGCGCTCCATGTAATAAAGCCGCTCAACTGAAGCCAATAACCACGCCTTCAAATACAATAAACTAGCCATTGCGTCCAAACTCCGGAGGCAAGACCAATTGAATTCGGAAGCCGAAATCGAAAAAAATATTGCCACAATTGTTGCTTAACCTGAAGCACTGCCCCTGTCAGTAATAGGGAAATATAAGCTCCGGATAAGCTTTAAACTTGATGAATTGGCGAGCCCGAGCAAGACAGAAAATTATTCTCATACTCCTGGCAGACGCAAACTCGCACACGTGTCCTGACAAAGCAGGCGACGGAGAAATAAAATACGATAAAGTGCTATTACAAAACGCAAAGTGCAATGATTAATCAGATTTATTTGTCAGTTTTATTTCGTGCTAAAAGTGTCAAAGAGAATATTTATAAAAGTTTATTAACACTAAGTACTTTAGCACAAACACACTCTCCGGCAGGAGGCAGCCCGGCAACACAGCAGCACCCGGCCAAGCACATTAGAACTGACCATAAAACACAAGCAAAACAGTTGCCAAGAACAACAAACAGCGACGACATCCGAGGACTCCAAGACCGGAGCAAGTTGAACGCCCTGGAGCTGGAGCTGATGTTGGATGCTGGAGCGATCCCAGAAGCAGACTTCAAGTGCTACCAGAAACAATACCGACAAAAATAAGAACGCCAACAACTATAAGGGGCAGATGCTGCGCGTGGGTGAAGCAGAGTGGAGGTGCTTTAATGCACAGAAAGAAACATAGCCTAAATATCTGATTTGTCTCTTTCCTTAAGCAGTAAAATAATGATCATTTTTAATTTCTTTTAATATTTATCTTTAAAATTTGATAAATTTATATAAAGAAGATCAATTTATAATACCCTTACATGAATGAAAATAATAATACTAATATTAATACCCCTTATTGAACTTTATCTTGTAAATTAAGAAAGAATTGAATATTACTATTTTTATATTAGGTATTTGAATAATTTAAAACCCTTAAAAACACTATCCTACTTCTTATATATTAATAAATGTTCAAAATCATTCAAAACACCACAAACATTTTTCCCTGTGCATGAAAGTAAAAGAAACTGGCACAGTGCGAAGTGCACAGAAAGTACTTAGGATGTCTTTAAGTTCAACATAAAAAACATTGGCGCTTACAACTTGGCCCCAAACATAAATCCCGCAAATACACAAACACACAAACATTCAGTCGGAGAACACATCGCACATATTAAGACAGATTTTGGCCTAAGGCGGCCATCTCAGCCGGCCTGACCAGCATATTTAGGCGGATATTTATTGCCCAGAGTGACGCGAGCCCGCTCCCAAGCAGTTAGATATACTCATGGCAACACATGTATATATTATCTGTGACTTGTGTGAGTTTCTCAGAGTTTCTCAGGGTGTGTGTGTGGGCTTGTGTGTAAAGAAAGCATCCTAGTATCCTAGCAAACATGGCTTGGAAGCTTCAGAAAAAGTTTCAATAGCGAAATGCCTATTGACGGCGAACCAAACGGGAAATGAGATGCTGCTGGCATGGAAAAAATGTCTTCCTGGATGCCGGGCCACTCAGCTGTCAAGTGGCAAATGCTGGGCCCACATAAGTTCACTGTAAAGTGGGACTAACGGATATAGTATGGGTTGGTAATGATCTTAATGATCTATGGGACTTTAGGAACCATAAGTGTTATAGCGGTTAAAAAACATCATTCAAAATCTTGTAATCAATAATAGAGAATTTTCTAAATATATCTCATACAAGAAAAAGAAAGGGAAATATGGTTCATTATTTGTATTTTAGGTACAACATTGTATATAATACGTAAAGATTTCTTTAAATTTGAAGAAATATGGAAGCTTCATTTATTTTAAAATGAATCTAAAATGAAATATTTTCCCAAGCACCAGAAGTATCTCGAGTTCAATGCTCGCCGCGTAATCTCTTGACAGCCGTAAGGAATTTTTCCGTTTTGCTCCGAACGGAAAACATGGATGTCTGGCCATGGCCTTTGGGAAGCCGATTGGAAGACCCAGAGAGACTAGAGATGCCCCAGCATTCAGTCAATGTGGGAATGGGAACTGGCCGGCTGTCACATGTTGTTGCGGTGGCTGGATGGAGGGAGTTTTCAGCCATCGGACAACGGGGCGTATGAGTAACTTAATAAATTTGACAACAATGCCGCACAAAAGCAAACAAATGCAGCTAACGTCCAACCAGAGCTGTCACCAATTTGTGCAACTCGGACCATTGTCGGAGTTGTTATTGTTCGTTGGGGGTCGTGGTGAATTTTCAATTTGTTCTCGTGCTCTGCGGCGCGGCTTGTAAACAAAATCCGGCGGAAAATGCGAACAAGCGCCGCTTACGAGAAGTCAAGCGACCAAAAAGTCAAAAGGAAATGCTATTTTGTCGCACCCACACACCCCACATCCCCCACCCAAACTGACCCCCACATTGAGAGTCACACCGTCCGACAAAATGCCCGGAATAACCATCAGTCCCCTCCCGGCGGGATCGTTTGGTCAAAGTTGACAAGCGTGTGTTAAAGTCAACACTCCTATTCGTATATATCCCCACCAAATATGTATGTACAAATTGTCCAATGTTGTTTGTTCGCCCGGCGGTCGGCAACTGCTACTGATGTGGCCCGAAAACTTTTTTCTTTCCGCCTCCCGAAATGAATTCCATTTGAAATAGCTACAGCTGGGATGTTTTTAATAAATATTCCGTTTCGACCACAAAACGCACTTTGGCTTATTGAAATTGGAATTGCAGTTAACACACACTCGCCAGCCCAAACAACTCCCATAAATGTTCTGGTAAGCTATCTGGCGATTCTTTCCGAAAATGAATAGAAAAAGATTGAGTTGACTAGACGATGGGATAGTGGTCCGAATGCTTTAGCCAGGATGTGCTTCTGCTGAGCCCAATTAGCAGGAAGCAAGCTCTCAGCCACCCTCACCACTGCCACAACCATCAGAGTCGTCCTCGTCATCAACAGAGTCCTCGACAGCGTCGCCTCATTAGGGCAGCTCGTCAAACAATCCGCGAGTGTAGGCCGTTGGCAGTGCCATCTCTCATTTAATATTTTTTCAGGTGTTTCCACCGGCAAATAGTGCCCATCAGATGGCTTACCAAATGCAGTGAAAAAGTTTTAGTTTAGTTTTTTATTAAATTTTTGTAAAAGTGAGTCAAAAATGTGAAATAAAATAGACTCTTTAGTAATTTATAGCCATAACATGAATGAGAAAAGGCACCACTTCAACAGTTATAAGGATATAATTTGTAAAAAAAAAGAAACCAAACTAATGCTGTTTGCCAGTGGAAAGTCTTTAAAAAATTGCAAAGCGCACTCGCTGTTTTTTGTGCATTTTTTTAGTATTTGCCCAGTGCCGTCTCACAAAAGCCACCTTACACATGCTATTAATGGCAGAACCACCAAGCCACCATCCAGCCACTCCTGGGCTTGTGTGTGTGTGTGTGTGACTAAACATTTACATTTCATTAAAACTAAAAACAACACACAAAGCAGTAAGCACGACACGAAAACGAATACGTAAACTAAGCAAATACAGGCACAGAAAGAAACAGAAACAGAAGCTGCAGGTGATTCTGAATCTGAATTTGAAACTGAATCTGAAACTGAGACTGAGACCTGTGCCTCGCCTAGCCATAGTTTTTGGGCAAGTGGGTGAGGCAAGTGGGGCACGGATGGCTTCCACCTGTCCGCCGCTCACGATGAGTGCCACTCGAGATGCCGAGGCAACCAGCTCAGGAATGTAGGAGGCACCTCAGATGCATGGGTGTATCTGTGCCGGTGACTGTTGCATCGTATCGTTCTTTTTTCCCCCATTTCTCTCTTTTTTTTTGTTTTTGTAACGCGTACAACAAACAAATGCAGAGGCAGACAGGGACACATACACATACTTAACTCGACGTTTTTCACTCAACGAGCTTTTTACATAACAGGCAACAAAAGTGCAGAAGTGCAACACCAACAACAATGCAGCTCACCTGTTTCCTCTACGCAAAAGTTGGAATGTGGAATGTGGTTCATTTGGGGCATAGCCGGTCGCCGTTCTCGGAGCGAGAGTAGCGAAATAAATAGTATATTTTACCCGAGTGCCACTCATGAAAATTGCAAAAAAACAACAAGTGCAGTCCAGGTCGAGTCCTGGGTGGGTCCTTCGTCTCAGTATGCAGGTGCACTGCGAGAAAGGACTGACAGTCTTCTTAAGCTTTCGGGAAAATAAATAGCATCCTCATCTTCAACTTAGAACCCGACTACTTCGCGTCCTTTATTTGCCAACAATCGTTTTGGCCTAAATTTTTTTTCAAGTGCTTGTCCTGCGCCTACTGCGGCGGAGTGCCAGTCAAATATGAATTGGTAGTTGCCTGGTCTGGCTTGGCCCGCTCTGACTCTTGCAGCATAATAACAAGAAGTTATTGTGCCTCTGTCTACATGCAATGCAACTGCTGCAACACAAAGCCGTCCATTCCCATTCGGCCCCGTCCGGCCTTCTAGGCCATTGTTTTTGGCAGAGCAGCTACCGCAATTTCAGGGAATTCAGGTGGCCCCCTGGAGAGCGGGAAGTGGAGAAAAATGAAGCCTAATTACGGCTCATGTTTAGCCGTTTCTCCATTCAATTAAATGGAATGCACGTGCCTCAAACCACAGCCCAAGCCAAACTAGAATCCAGCAAAAAATGCAATAATCATGGCGCACAATGTATGTAAGCTTGGGGAGGCATTTCATAAATTGCCCGGACTGTAGCTCCATATGGGTGTGTGTTTTTGCTGCTGGTCTGATGCATTGGGGAGCTAAGGGATCCGCAGATTCGCTCGCAAATGTTTAATTAAAAATTAAAACAGCCAGCTTGTGTTTGCTTGGTGCTGTTTGTCTTTGGACGGGAAATGCAAGAACTTTCTTAGCTGCAGTGGTACATAATAGAATTCTTTCACATTTTCAAAGCTAGGTAGGCACTTCTTCCATTCCATACATTTAAGCCAAATATTTCCACACTTATTGGGCCGTAAATTTAGCCTGAAAATGGAACCTGCCATCGCGAGGTGAGGGTATAATGAAAAGTGTCAAGGCTCTCACTGGCAGCCACTTAGCAGCCAATAAATTGTAATTCGACACGAGCTAGTTGCCGACACATGCAGCATGGGGCAGGCAGCAGGCGGAAGGAGGCGAGTGGCAGGCGACACTCTGGCCCGTTCACTCCTTTTCCTTGTGAAATGGAAAATTAATTTTCAAACGATTTCGTTTGTCGACGGCTCCGACTTTCCCGTCGCATTTCTTGAAGCAGCGACCCCGAAGCTGTCGCCGTGGCTGCTTTTCCGCTGCTCTTTTTATATTACTTTCATTTATTTTGCTTTATTCGATGAACGGAGCAGAGCAGAGCGGAGCGGAGCATCTCAGATTGCAGGCCACGCCCATGCTGCCAGCATACAAGTGGCAAATAAATTCATTAGTGGCACAAATTAGTTGCATGCAACTGAACGCCAGAGCTGATTTCAGAACCATGGCCGAGAGTCAAGGCTGGTCCGGAGTCCGTAGTCCGTAGTCCGTATTCCGCCCTCAGTACTCCCCAACAGCAGCGTGTGGGCCAAAGGACACAAAAGTGCTTTCAATTTCAATTAAATTTGCCACTTCCATGGCTCCTTGGTCCTGCAACAGTGGCAACTGCAGCGTGCAACTTGCAGCTTGTGTGGGTGCCATTGTGATTGTGATTGTGTTGGTAGGACTCTGCGATTGTGTGAGTGCCTGCTGACTCAGGGGCACATTTAAAGCCCGGTTAAGCGCTCGTTTCGTTTCATCTGCCCTGATCCTGGTAGCCTGATTAAGTAATCAAAGCATTTGTCAGCTACTTAATCTATCGCCAACCACTTGGACAACGCTGCGTATACGTAACCAGTTGTAAGGGCTTTAAGAATACTTGGACTTGGAAGGAAGATGGAGGCCAAGAACAGAATTTAAAATTAAATTTAGATAAAATATATATCTATCAAGATTGCTTTAAAGCTTTCCCTTAATTTTTAAAGTAATATACCGAACTGGCTAAAAAT
This sequence comes from Drosophila pseudoananassae pseudoananassae, assembly GCA_018153035.1. Taxonomy (NCBI): domain Eukaryota; kingdom Metazoa; phylum Arthropoda; class Insecta; order Diptera; family Drosophilidae; genus Drosophila; species Drosophila pseudoananassae. The sequence goes on along the minus strand of JAECXR010000068.1, from coordinate 261,279 downwards.
GGGGGAATAAATAGTCCCACATTTGTTGGACAACTTGAGCCCCAAAAACAGTTTTGTTCGCAATCTGTGGCACCTAGCACCCAAAAACAAGCGACAGCCAACAATCAACAAGGATATTACAAACATGTGTACGCAGCCACCAGCACCACCACCTCTACCCACTACCCATCACCTCATGCCCCGCACCTCATTTGTCAATACCAACAAGCCCACCCACACACGCACACACACATGTTTGCCTTGGTTGCCACACCACTTTCTGTGTTTATGTGACCTCCCCGAAAGCTCCAAGCAAAACAAGCGAAAAACACCAAAAATGTTTTATATTTCTGCGAAAATTTTGAAATATGTTGCAAATACATTTAGGGTTCGCGATGTGCGATTCACGATTGTGCGTAGCTGTGGGCGTGGCAGTCACGTGCCCGCTGCTGTTAAATGTACTTTAAAAATCACTTAACACATTTAGCATTGATTTTCTAGCAGCCCGCATCGTTTTATCTCCTTACGCCATATTTATTTTGCATATTTTCATCGGGGATTATGGCTGCCATCCCGATACCAATTTCCTCGGCATTTTCTCCTTTTTTTTTCACATACGACAAAACGGAATCCTTGAGCAGGCAACGCGCAGAGAGAGCCATTAGAAAACTGATATTAAATTCAATTCAATTTCGGTGAATTTTCGCTTTTCGCTGCTTATTTCGGCTTTTTGTATTTTTTGTTTCTTATTTTATGTATAGCAAAATGAAATTTCAAATTTTAATGAGCAATCAACAGAAAAGAAAAACCGGAAAATAATAAACGTAAATGGAGCCCACGCAGGATACGCTGGATACGAGACACGATGGCAATGGTGGGCACTGGTGGCACTGAAAAACAAAGCAAACAAAGCCCCAAATGCTTAAAGTAAATTCAAATTTAATTAGGATTTTTTTCGTATCGTTTTGGGACTTAAAAGTCGCTCGGTCTAAGGGTCTCAGGGAGGCGGAACCACGCCCCAGTGGACTAAATGTAAATGAAAATTGACGCAACGCAAGTTTATTAAAATGCGATTTGCATAAGCATGTGGTGGGAGTGGAGGCATGAGGGAGGGACAGGCGACGCGTGGCAGAGACCAAGTGGCACGGAGGCCAGGTGAGGTGGCCAGGCCAGGTGAGGCCAATGAATTTTAAGGACACTCCGGATGAAAAGTGGCAGATGTGGCAATGAAAATGTCACAAAAGTCAACTGGCCGCATTAATTTTCTCCCATTTCGGTGACCATTTTTCAGTTGAAAACTCAATTAAAAGTGCCCCACAGACCTTTTCAACAGGTATAGTAGCCATTCTTAGATGGGTAATCACGTTTGGTAAAAAGTTATCAATTTACTTGGTTGGTTCTTGACTTTGTTTTTAAAAGGCTTTAAATAGAAGGACTTTGTTTTTCAGGACTTTGTTAATATTTTTAGTAAGCATTTAAAGGTCTGTTGGGTTTCAAAGCTGATTTTTCGAAGCAAGTCCCTCTTTAAGCACTCAACGATAACAGACAATGAAAAATTATTACTTCAGAAGCTCTGGCAGCATTTCTAGAAATCATGCTCGCCGCGCTGCTTGCCACAAAGCGAATCAACTCAATTCATGTCAATTTTCCTTTTTACCACTGACAGCCAGGTATTATTCCCTTTGTATTGGCTTGTGCAGAGGGCAGGGGCCAAAGGGCAGAGCGCGCAAAGTGGGAAAATGGCAAATAAAAGGTCGATGGAGAGAATAGCGAACCACACGTGCGGCAAGTATGCGATAAATGCGATGATGGCATGCGGTCGGTGGCGCCTGCAATCAATGCAGCTTTTCCAGCTGCAGCTTTTTTTTTAATTGCTTAGCGTGGAGAGCGAGTGTCTTCCGCTATCGGCTCCATGCCAATTGAAAAGCGGAAAAAGGAACGCTCCAAAAACCAGCCATTGTTGACGTTGATCCACCTAACAAAGAGCCACTCGCTCGGTGGCGGCCAGAATGCAGTCGGGCAGCGACTTAAATTGAAATTTGTTGTCATCGTAAATTGAGAATAATTATATTTAATTGTATGCGTGCATGTGAAAGAGCTCACGGATGCAGACCCCACTTTCTCCGGCCCACTGGTTTGGGCCTGAACATCAAGTATACGCCGAGTTGGCACATAAAAAATGCATTAAGCAAACAACATTAAAATTAACTTAAATGCTAAATGCATTTGACACATTTACTTAATCGCATTTTACCAAAGCTGAGCTGGGGCATGAAAAATTGCCAACAAACTTGGTCTGCAACTCCGGTAATCCAATAAAGGAAATCCATATACGAGGATGTGTGGACATTCGTGTGTTTGAAGTTCGCATTACAAATTAATTACATTCACCAGAGATGGTCATGCAATTTTAATTAATATTTGTCATGCCATTTTTACGGGGAATGCCAAATGCATTTTTGCCAAAGCCATATCTGACTAAATGCCCCTCGATATACAAACGTATTACGTACATACGGGCCGTACTTGGATTGAAATGTATTTGCTTAGATAAATATTTGTTTACAAATAAGCAGAATTAATTGGAATTGTTTCTAGTTACATGGGATTTTGGGATATTTGATAGGCCAGAACAAACAAAGCCATATACCCATTTGCAGCCACCATCCCAGCCAGACGCTCTGCCGCAATCATCAAACGAAATTAATTTTTGAGAGCAAAAAAAAAGTGATTCGAATCGTTTCTCCACCCTCTGCCCCATAATTACCATTCGATTTGAAGGGAATCAAATTTAAATTTAAATTTATATTAATGTTTCGAAATAAATGCATCTGCAAAATGGCCTGATTTGCATACGACAAAGAATTACATTCTTAAAATCGACATGTGGCTAGAAACTAGTGTTTTCGATTAATAATTCAAGTGGCATTGGCCTTCCGAGCCGAGAAACTTTACTACACATTGGCACTGTCACTACACATTAACGATAAGTCGAACGTCGAGTCTAATCCCAAGTCGATCTTCACCCCATATCGTTCGACAAAATATGAAACAAAAATGTGCTGTGGCTGCAGGACATTTGTTTGCAGAGTTTCAGTTTGAAATTTCGCAAATATTTGACAATGCCATGTGTGTAACCAGCAACATAAAACCAAATATGTAACCGAATGTGTAATGGACGGGAAGGAATTTATAATGGATGGTTTTTTTGTTATAAAGAAAAACTAGTACAAATGGGAAATTCAATAGATATCTGTGCAGTTATAATATTTGTAATGGTGACCTAGATCCAGAAACTGTTTTATAAAAAATAGTACCTAACCAATTTCAGATCTTAAGCAACTTTAAGCTAATCAGTGGCACTTACCTTAAAAATAAACTTTCCCTTCCAAAGTCCAACTATTTTTTGTTGGCTGTCTGTTTTGGACACGTTCTAAACTCGTTGGTGGCTCAATAAATTAACCGGCGAAAATCCTGTGCCAATGGGCTGGGGATGTCCTTTATTCTATCGCACAAATCAGAGACACACACACTTGCACAGGATAACGCTGCTGAGGAAGCGCGGCAGAGTATTAAAAACTCATTAAGCGACCGCCGAGGACTCTGGAGCCTGGCGATGCTGCTCTAAGGTTTTTTAGGTTCTAGTTTTTTTTCTTCTCAGATTTTATGCAAATATCGACCGCAGCCCACAATCACACATATGCAAGCGGAAGTAGAGGCTGGATTGCCAAAAAGTCTGCTGTCGGTGTTCCGTTTTTCAATTTTTTTTCTGCTTTTTGTGCCCGGCAACTCGGCGAAAGTAAATCGAATGTCAACCGCACACATGCAAGGCGAACACTTAATCAAAAACACACACCCACACTCGTACGGCGTACGGCGTACGGCGATGTCCTTTCTGTCAGGAACACGTGCGATACGTGACCTAGGCCAAGCGTTAAATTCACGCGCCAATGTTCGCTCGCTGGATTTTCTTGGAGCAGAACTTTAGTTCTCCAGTTTCTGTATCTGTATCTGCATCTGTGGCTGTGGCTGTATCTGAAGCTGAAGTCAAGTCTCAAGCCCAATCTGAAGATGTATCTGAATCTGAAGCTGAATCTGGATCGCAATCGGAATCTGAAGATGAACACACCCTCACACACATACACACTTGTCGACCAAATCCGCTTAGGACACACTGACGACTGATTCTGCAAGTTGGCCAAAAACTTCGCATTGGCGGCTATGCTCGGCACATCCCATCCTCATCATCCGTCGGCCGACATCGGCTCCCATATATATCCCTATATACATATATAACTCTGGGTTTCCAGTGTTCCGCCGTCCACGACCTGCGACACTGCGACCTGCTGCCTAAGAGAGCATTGCGAGGAATCATAAGAGAGGAGCCTAAGAGCGGCAGGTCTGATTCCAATCGTTCCGCCTCGAAAGCGCAACTAGTATCGCCTGCCTGGAAGCAAAAATGAAAATGTGTGGCATTGGAAGCTTTTCAAGCGCCTCAATTTTCCCCAACCCCACCCACTCCGCCCCCTGGCCAAGTAAATACCGGCCGCCCGTTTTGTTTGCCCAATTAAATGCCACATATGTCATAAGCATAAGTTCATCTCCCCCTCTCGGCCGTCTTTTTCCCCTTTCACCAGCTGAAAGCAGTTTTTTTAATTAATCATTAATAAGAACCACGCTTGGCTGGCAGCTAAAGCAGATAAAGGTGCCCCTTCCTCGCTCCTGCCGCCTTGCAGAATCCGAAATTGCAGCTGCACCCGGGACCCGGGCCTTTGAATCGTCCGACGTACCCAGAGCCGGCTCCGTCCGCAATTAGCAAGTGGCCCCAGTGACGCCCATTCAAGTCCCAGTTGCCACACAGATAAAAATAGAAAATTAAAAAAAAAAAATAGTTTCTACAAATTTTCTAAAACTCTTATCATTTAAGAATATTCCTAAAATGTTCTTTGGTTTTCCCAAGATGCATAGTTTTTCCTGGAGCCTTTGAGAAACTACATCAGTATTGCATTTAAAGATTTTTTAGGAAAATATAATTAATGAATATGAATTGATGAATAAATTTAATTGACTCAGACAAGCTCACTTTTTTTAAATAATTTTTTTCAGTAGAATTCGGAGTTCTACTATCGGCTGCAAAACAGAACCAGATCACGTACCCTTCTCCCAAGGGTCACGGGAAAGACTCCAACTTTACAAGGAAATCTAAAAATAAAATAGCGAAAAATATATAAGATGACTACGAAATGCCCTTAGTTTACAAATTATATAATTATATAAGCCACTCTCTATTTAGAGTGGATAATAATAGAGAACCAATAATAGAGAAATAAATAGAGTGGAGATACTAGATACATTTGTTCTGAATATTAGTATATAACAAAATTTAAGATTCTTTCCAGATAATAAAAACCAATGTCTAATAGTAGTACGATGAATACGAATACGATGAAGCCAATATCTTCTCAAAGAGTATATTGGAACATTGAATAACATCCGTTGCACAAACAACCGCGACATTCGGCCACTTGGATGACGCCTCGCTGTGGAGTCGATGGCAGGCTGGAGTTCCCCCGAGCTCCTACGGTGGCTCCCCTGCTACCCGGATCCGACAATTGACCCGGGGCGTTTTGACTCCACCGCGGCGGCTCAACTGCTTCCATATGCTCTCCGGGTGATGTGCGGTAGTAAATACAATTTACTCCACTCGGTCGCACACATTCCGATGGCGCATAATTTTATTGGCTTGCATGCGATGCCCTCTGTTGGGATGCGTTGCGTTCTGTTGACTTCGATGACAGAAAACAGAATCAACAGTCCCTAGGTGGCACTGTGGCACTGTAGCACTGGCACCCCCATGTCGCCACCACCACCGCATTCTAATGAGATATGGCCCTGGAGTCACGCTGCATTTTTCTAGGCCCAACATTGGCAAACAGCAAACGGATGGGTTACCATCTGCCAACAGCTATTACACTGAAAAAACCACAGTTCTGGACCATGTAACGATAATTTTAAGATCCAAAAATATAAATAGATTAAATGTTGTTAAATATTTTAAGATTAAATTCACTTATTCATAAAAAAAATGGTCAAAAGAACCTCCTACTCATTTACTTTAATATATTACAACCCATTTATTTTTAATATAAAGATATTTATTACTTTAAAAAATAAGGTTAAAGAATTTATTCCTGTGCAGTCAAAAGATCCCCTTAGTGCCCGAAGGCACTTATGTTTTGCATATGAAATCGTGCCCATAATGAGGAGGGACGCAGCCCGGGAACTCTGACTCTGGCGGTGACTCTCGATCCCCGGCCGCTTGCAGAAATGCTAATTAGGCGTAATTCGCATAAAATTCGCAAACATTTGCTGTCACTGGAGTCCCGGACTCTCTCGGCTGGCGATGCAGCCGGCATTTGCTTTTGATTTACGATTTTCAGGGCATGACTGCCAATCTGGCCTATCAACGGCTCATCAACAAGGATGCCAGTCAGAGGGTCGTCAGAGGACCGCCAATCAGCGGTCCATCCGTCATCGGCCCGGAGCCCGCTTAATTACTGAGAGTATGTGTAAGCCGATATGATTCAGTTTATTATAGGTATTACGGGTTTTGGGTTTCAGCTGAGAGATTGAAAGGAGTACAGGATGTAATTTACCTTAAGGAATGCAACCACCTTTAATTCATAATTCATTAAATATAATGAATAGTAACTTTATCTAGTTACCGAATAAAATGAAACCAATATCTTAATTAAACATCTCGCCTGGAAGATTGTTTGTGTTAATTAAACGGTTAAGTTGCCCATCCTGACTTGGGCAGGAGTTTTCAATTCAAATCGAGTTTGGAATAGTTTCCACAGCCGGAGTGAGTCGATTATTCGCTTAGCTCAAGTACTTAGCATTCCACTTCCGTCCCATACCACCCTGGCCGATCCCGGGGATGGTCTGTAACTATTGTCAAGTTCTTGGGCCAAAAAGCACTTCCACTGCTTCCTGCCGGGCGGCACTGAAAGGATTTCAATGTCACACCGCAGCTGTTCGACTGCTCCTGGATGGTCGGCTCCATTAAATTAACCCACGGGCACAGAGCATCAAGTTTACCGAAGCGACCACAAAAGCGACGAAAATGAAAATTCATGAAAGTTTATCACAGCAGCAAAAACCACCACTCCGCACTCCAATGGATACCAAGTTCCGGGAGCCGGGAGCCGGGATCCGGGATCCACAATCCAGAATCCGGGATTCCGAGCCATAGTTTCAGACGGAGTCATGGGCTCCACTTTTGTGGTCAATTAACGGCCCTCGGCCAGCCTCGAGTTTGTTTTTGTGTAATGAATTTAAATGACCCACTGCGCCGGCCCATCATCAGGGGCTGCAAAGTGTTTTCCAAAAGCACCTCGCAGGACAGCCTCCCCCTGGACCGGGCCGTATCCTGGCCCGGCTGCTCAAGAGCAGACGCCTTAAGCCGGCCCGGCTCATACTCAACGTGACAGCACCTGTCGCCGAAAAATTTCCAACAATTTGGCTAATGACTTCCATGGTAATAGGAGACAGTGTTGGCAACATAATATTCTCCATAATAGCTAAATTTTGTTATTTATTAAAAATTATCTTTGTTGGAAAAGGACTTACTTGTGGCAAGAAAAAAAACTTAATCTTTGGCACTTAAATATACAAAAATATGGTATTTTAAATGAACCTAATTCTTATATTTTCAGCTAAAAATAAAGTGTAAAAATCTGTTAATTTATCAAATAATAGAAATTTATTGTTTATAGACTATTTCAAAACCACCTGAAGTTTGAGTCTTTATTAATTACAACCATTCTAGAGCTTTTTTCGTCCTCTGATCTATGCTAAATGTCTTGAAAATAGCCAAGTTGACATCATGGAACGGCTACCCTTACTGGGCCCTGGGTAAATACCAAATTAATTATATTCCATGCAGAGAAATTAATCAAGCGTTGCGCCTGGCCAAAACCGAAACCAACTACACACTCCCGATGAACTCTATTTAACCCCAAAAACAAGCCACGCCCCCAACTTACGAACAGGTGTGGGAGGACTTGTGCCCAGCTTGCGGCCATTTCATTAATCACACTCAACACTTAGTGGGATCCTGGGCCAGGACTCGGACTCCCCGCACATCGGGCGGGGGAAATTTAAGCTAGAAGGTGGCCAATGTCAAATGCTTTTTAGGGAGCCCGCTCCCTGTCTGGCCAACTACCGATTTTATTTATTATTGTGCATATTTAATGAAGCAGGATCCGAGGTGTGGCTGCAGTTGCACTTAAAGATATGGCGACTTAAAATATCCTGTAAATAACGAAAAAAGTGTTATGCAAATTAAAAATTTTAACAACATTTAATTATATAAATTTGAAAAATGAAATATACATTTTCCCAACAAGCCCTTTTTAATTCGGCGGGGTAGGTAAGATTTAAAAAAAATTTTTAACTCGGCCGTCATTATTGTAATTTTCATTAATTTAATTTTGTTTTCAGTTTGTATTTATTGAATTAAAACGAAATTCAGGGGATTGGGTATTTTCTTTGTGGTCCTTTTTAAGATGAAGTTGGGAAAATGAAAATATTAGAATGGGAGAGTTTATGAAATTTCATTTTTAAATTCTATACAATTTTTCAATATTTATGCTCTAAAACAAAGGAAGTTTTCAAAATAAACTGAGAATCCTTCGTTCATGGTCAAAATTTGGTGTTGAGCGGATATCTATTGTTTTTAAGGTAAATTTTTATGTTTTACTTTAAAAAAATGTCTATTTTTTTTAGATTTTACTTAAAAAATTGAGAACCGGAAATGAGAAGTCTCCATCAATTTTTTTTCAATAAAATACAGTAAAATACTGTATAAAAATACATTTTTTTTATCTGTTGGAGTCCTGCGCGTTTTTTCCCGCGGTTCGATTCGAACCAACAAAAAAAAGTCGCTGCTAAAAAACGCACGCGACTTTCTGCACCTTGAGTGTTGAAAAACGTCAAAAAGGGGAATTTTCGACAATTTTCTACATTTTACATTTCCCGGGTTTTATTTTACAGTAAAATACTGTATTTTTAGAAAGTATTTTTTTTTAAGTGGCGGCACCCTTTGTCGTTTTGGTGAATTTTCCGAACACCAAAAGCTTTATTCCGAAATTCAACGAAGCGAACGAAACTTGGTATTTATAGCAAGCAGCTTTCACATTTTTTAATCATTTTTAGACCAAACAAATTGGAAAAACTATTTAAAACCAAATAAGCAATTTTGTGGAAGAAACAAAAAGTCAAAATAAGAAAATGAGGACCCAGGCCAGGACTCGGCCTATAACATAATAATAATTGTATCGTCGGAGAATTTCTTAAGAGTAAATTTAACAATACTTAATACATATTAACGTTCCCATATATGCACTTATTGATATACCTGCAAATCTTTTAAGGTAGTCCGCTTGAGAATCGGATGAGAATTGGGGAAGATATAGCCATCACTGTGGACCCTATAGGGGAAAACCCCATTTTCAAGGGATCCCATCAAGAAAAATGGAAAAAAATCTTAAAAATATTTTGTCTCAGGATTTTGATGCATCGATCAAGAAATCGTTTAAGGTAGTCCGCTTGAGAATCGGATGAGAATTAAGAAAGATATAGCCACCACTGTGGACCCTATAGGGGAAAACCCCATTTTCAAGGGATACAATCACGAAAAATGGACAAAAAATTAAACAAATATTTTGTCTCTGGATTTTGATGCAGAATGGCGGCGAATCGATCATGAAATCGTTTAAGGTCCTCCCCTTGAGAATCGGATGAGAATTGGGAAAGATATAGTCATCACAGTGGACCCTATAGAGGAAAACCCCATTTTGAAGGGATCCCATCACGAAAAATGGACAAAAAATCTAAAAAATATGTTGTCTCAGGATTTTGATGCAGAATGGCGGCGAATCGATCAAGAAATCGTTTAAGGTACTTCCCTTGAGAATCGGATAAGAATTGGGGAAGATACAGCCATCACTGTGGACCCTATAGAGGAAAACCCCAATTTGAAGGGATCCCATCACGAAAAATGGACAAAAATCTAAAAAATATTTTGTCTCAGGATTTTGATGCAGAATTGTGGCGAATCGATGTAGAAATCGTTTAAGGTACTCCGCTTGAGAATCGGGTGAGAATTGGGGAAGATATAGACATCACAGTGGGCCATATAGGGGAAAACCCCATTTTCAAGGGATCCCATCATGAAAAATGGACAAAAAATCTAAAAAATATTTTGTCTCAAGATTTTGATGCAGAATTGTGGCGAATCGATCAAGAAATCGTTTAAGGTACTCCCCTTGAGAATCGGGTGAGAATTGGGGAAGATACAGCCATCACTGTGGGCCATATAGGGGAAAACCCCATTTTCAAGGGATCCCATCACGAAAAATGGACAAAAAATCTAAAAAATATTTTGTCTCAGGATTTTGATGCAGAATGGTGGAGAATCCGTCCATAAATCGTTTTAGGTACTCCGCTTGAGAATCGGATAAGAATTGGGGAAGATACAGCCATCACTGTGGGCCATATAGGGGAAAACCCCATTTTCAAGGGATCCCTAAAAAAAATGGACAAAAAATCTAAAAAATATTTTGTCTCAGGATTTTGATGCAGAATGGTGGAGAATCAGTCCAGAAATCGTTTAAGGTACTCCGCTTGAGAATCGGATAAGAATTGGGGAAGATACAGCCATCACTGTGGGCCATATAGGGGAAAACCCCACTTTCAAGGGATCCCTAAAAAAAATAGACAAAAAATCTAAAAAATATTTTGTCTCAGGATTTTGATGCAGAATGGTGGAGAATCAGTCCAGAAATCGATTAAGGTACTCCGCTTGAGAATCGGATAAGAATTGGGGAAGATACAGCCATCACTGTGGGCCATATAGGGGAAAACCCCATTTTCAAGGGATCCCATCACGAAAAATGGACAAAAAATCTAAAAAATATTTTGTCTCAGGATTTTGATGCAGAATGGTGGAGAATCGGCCCAGAAATCGTTTTAGGTACTCTGCGCTTGAGAATCGGATAAGAATTGGGGAAGATACAGCCATCACTGTGGGCCCATAAGGGGAAAACCCCATTTTCAAGGGATCCCATCACGAAAAATGGACAAAAAATCTAAAAAATATTTTGTCTCAGGATTTTGATGCAGAATGGTGGAGAATCCGTCCATAAATCGTTTTAGGTACTCCGCTTGAGAATCGGATGAGAATTGGGGAAGATACAGCCATCACTGTGGGCCATATAGGGGAAAACCCCATTTTCAAGGGATCCCATCACGAAAAATGGACAAAAATCTAAAAAATATTTTGTCTCAGGATTTTGATGCAGAATGGTGGAGAATCAGTCCAGAAATCGTTTAAAGTACTCCGCTTGAGAATCGGATAAGAATTGGGGAAGATACAGCCATCACTGTGGGCCATATAGGGGAAAACCCCATTTTCAAGGGATCCCTAAAAAAAATGGACAAAAAATCTAAAAAATATTTTGTCTCAGGATTTTGATGCAGAATGGTGGAGAATCAGTCCAGAAATCGTTGAAGGAACTCCGCTTGAGAATCGGGTGAGAATTGGGGAAGATACAGCCATCACTGTGGGCCATATAGGGGAAAACCCCATTTTCAAGGGATCCCATCACGAAAAATGGACAAAAATCTAAAAAATATTTTGTCTCAGGATTTTGATGCAGAATGGTGGAGAATCAGTCCAGAAATCGTTTAAGGAACTCCGCTTGAGAATCGGGTGAGAATTGGGGAAGATATAGCCATCACTGTGGACCCTATAGGGGAAAACCCCATTTTCAAGGGATCCCTAAAAAAAATGGACAAAAAATCTAAAAAATATTTTGTCTCAGGATTTTGATGCAGAATGGTGGAGAATCCGTCCAGAAATCGTTTTAGGTACTCCGCTTGAGAATCGGATAAGAATTGGGGAAGATGCAGCCATCACTGTGGGCCATATAGGGGAAAACCCCATTTTCAAGGGATCCCATCACGAAAAATGGACAAAAAATCTAAAAAATATTTTGTCTCAGGATTTTGATGCAGAATGGTGGAGAATCCGTCCATAAATCGTTTTAGGTACTCCGCTTGAGAATCGGATGAGAATTGGGGAAGATACAGCCATCACTGTGGGCCATATAGGGGAAAACCCCATTTTCAAGGGATCCCTAAAAAAAATGGACAAAAGATATAGTCATCACAGTGGGCCATATAGGGGAAAACCCCATTTTCAAGGGATCCCATCACGAAAAATGAACAAAAAATCTAAAAAATATTTCGTCTCTGGATTTTGATGCAGAATGGTGGGAAATCGATCTAGAAATCGTTTAAGGTACTCCTCTTGAGAATCGGATCAGAATTGGGGAAGATATAGCCATCACTGTGGGCCATATAGGGGAAAACCCCATTTTCAAGAGATCCCATCACGAAAAATGGACACAAAATCTAAAAAATATTTTGTCTCTGGATTTTGATGCAGAATGGTGGAGAATCGGCCCAGAAATCATTTAAGGTACTCCGCTTGAGAATCGGATGAGAATTGGGGAAGATATAGCCATCAATGTAGCAATAGACGTCTGATGATCTATTGCCATTAAAATATGGCAACATCTTCAATAATTTTTTAAGCAATCTCTTGGGATTTAAAATAAGGACGTTAAAATATAAATATCTTTTATTCCATTTTATATAATTTTGTCCTTTCTGGCTAATCACTCTGGCAAACATTTCTGCCAATAAGACAATAAAGAACCAATTAAGAAACAATTAAGAACAATAAAATATACAGTCCTGATCAAAACTTTAAACAAAATTATAATCGTGTTTAACATCGTTAAACCACTTCATCGTTAAACCAGCTGCACTAACCAACAAATTTCCGAATCTGGTCCACAACACCCATTACCAAGACGGAGGACAACTCCCGGCCATTGAGCTGCTACTGTACGAAAAATTTGTTGCCTGTTGACGGCAAACTTGTAAAAAACCCCATTATTTGCTAACAATTAGTTTTAGGAATTCAATATCATTTTCGATTTAAAGAATGGTTATGTCTGTTGTGGTGCAATTTGTCTCCCGAAGAAATAAAACAAGGCTTAGTTCTCAAATAAAAAGCGCAATTTACATTACATGATTTACTTTAACTTTTCCAAATATACACATAATATAAATATAAATGTGGTATAAATATTTGTTTTACAGTTTATTAAATTCTTTAAAATTAAACAGTTTGTTAGTAATTACTTCAAATATGCAATGAAAAAATCGCCACCAAAGATATAAAAAGAGTATGATAAATTTTTTAAAATGGTGCAACATCTTCAAAAATTTTTTCAGCTATCTCTTGTGATTTGAAAATAAAGGCGTTAAAATATAAAAATCTTGTATTCTCTTCGAAGTAAATTTTGTCTTTCCAATGCAACTCATTTTTAAAAGCATTTAAGCAATCGATGTAAAAGGATCCCATATCTTTTTCAAAGGCAAAGTCGGCTCCACCCATTGATATCAGATCTTGATTTACGTCCGTATTGCCAGTATCTTCTCTTTTGATTGATCGATATTCTCTTTTATGATATACTTTGATTATATTTTCAGGACGAAAAGGAGACATAGACACACCCATCTCATATCGGTATTTTGTGAGATCTTCGCCATTTTCTATAAGTACTTTACGGTTTAACACCAAATCATATCTCAAATCTTCAAGAGAATTTTTTTCAATTATACAAACATTTTTGGTTGTTAACAAAAATAATATATTCATTGTACGATTCTTACGAAAATAGAATAATTTGCAAACGTACTCATAACCTTCTTCATGATTTTCCCATTCGACAGTGAAAGAAACAGCAGTATTGTTTGTTGATATGACGACGTTATTCCAGGGAACAGCTCGATTATTGGTTGATCGAACGTCTTTCAACGCTAAAAGTAACTTGTCTTTTGGCGACCGAGATTCTATTTTGACTGTTAAATGATTATCCCTAAATTTATTAGTTCGCAATCCGGAAAAAGCAACTTTTTCTTTTTCTTTAACGTCAACATAGTATAGTCTTGGGATTTTCGATTCTTGAGTCTTATAAGCATATTTATTTATTTCCAAGTGGTCCTCGTGGTCATACGGTGCAACTAGTTGAGTATTCACTATAGTGCGGCTGCTTACATTATTGAGATGCACGCGTTTGTCCCTTGGTAGCCAATTTTCTGCTAAATCGTTCCTAGAATTTGGAAACAATGTCTTATTGGGCAAATTAAGCTTGACTTTTAAATTAGGACATGCGTCTGGTTTTGTTATCCAATATCGCAGACTTCTTAAAGACTTCTTTTGATTTACTCGCACTCGATGAGTGTATAAAAGCCATGTGATATCCAATTCCGTCACATTGTTGATGAATGTATTGTGTGCTTTGATTTTATCTTCTTTCGCAATATTTTGAAATGGTAAATTTTGTTCATCTGAACGCTGGATCTCTTGTTCTTTGTTGTCCAGAAACACAATATCGGCACATTTGTCATCACTGTAATATTTTGGCAATGAAGCAAGCAACTTAGAGCGCAAGGAATTGACCTTTTCGTTATTTTTCAAGACGATTTTTTTGCATTGATCGTCCAAAATACAAACATTTATTAAAGACTCTGCCCTTTGATTGACAATTACAATACAATTGTTCTTTTCCAATGTATAACGATTTTCTTTATTTCTTTTGACGAAACCATCGTCTTCCATAAAATCTTCGTAATCTGATAAATTCAGATCTTTTCTTGCTGCTTCATAAGAAACAAACCGGGAGTCAAACGATTTGTTTACGCTTACACCATTTCTTATGAAACAAATTTCGACAGACGCACAAGAATAATTGACAACAAGTATCAATACTATGGAAGATAGTAACGAAAATTTGATTTTCATCGTAAAGGATTCAAGCCGTACGTAACTGATAGAACTCTAAATTAAAATGCCAACATGTTCAAAGTGTCTCATATTTATAGCTAGAAAACGACGCTAATTTCGAGAATATACATTGGACAAACACAACTGAGTTTCCGATGATAATTTCTTTATACAGTAATATCCGGTTATAGCGACTATAACTTATATGAAAGGAACTCCGCTTTTAAGCGACCAACCGCTTATACCGACAAAATTTTTCAAAATTCAACCGTGCCAAAAAAAATATTTATAGCGAAGTATGTACATACATATGTACATCAAACGACGCCGTTCATTATATGTACATATAGATGGGCACGAAATCCAACTGTCGTCGCCTTGTGCGCAAGTGCACCCTTAATACTTGTGGCAAACTCGGGACCGCGGCGTCGTGCCTGGTACCTGCCTCGGAATTTGTAAATCTTCACCCCTCACTGACCGCGCGACTCGATCGTCTGCCCCAATTATCTGGAGCCAAAAATAACGAATAACGTAATTACTTTCATAACATACATACATACGTCTCAAAGAATACTTTTGAATGGAATAGAATTGATAACATAAATATAAGTCATTTTGTTGCAATTGTACGATTGCTAGAAGTCTTTGAAAATATGCCATAAAACTTGTTTTATTGTAAAATAAAAATGTTTTCAACATTCTCAATTCATTCAATTCGTTTCCTTTTTCCTATGAATTCACTTAACTCATTTAGAACATTATACATTTGAATGTGGGTTTTTTTTTTACACTCTGCGGATGTATAACTCATAGAAACGCCACACTAAACCGAGCTCAGTTTCGTTTCGGCAATCAAATTGACTTGTTGTCGAGAGTTTATGCAGTTCAAGAATTAATATAAAAATGTCGTTTATACAATATTTCTTCGTATTCATGGCTTCTTTGATTTCCTTTACAGGTAAGTCATTAAAATTATGTTATTGGTATTAAATATTTTTTGCGTAGACGGTCCACGTATTCGAAATTAATTAAGTAACAACAAAATAAAAGTTTCGTGCTAGTTTGCTTTCATTAAAACGTTTAAAAAATAAAATAGGTCATGCTTATATCAAATCAGGAGGTAACCAAAATTATAGTACTCCCAGCAAATACATACAAAAACCAAGGTTTATAGCACATTTTTATGATTTTTTAATGTTTATTTTATACAAATTGTACGCTCAAAAAACTCTTGTAACAAGACAATCTCCTCATCCCAGCCTACCATCCATTGCTGGCTATTTGAAACCGTGTACACGCCTAGTGTGCCGGGTTCACTACCTCAGTTTCGGATACCATTCCCGTCGGTCTGGTCTTCATTATTGTTGTGATAATTGTCGTGTTGTCCAAGAAAAAATTAGTTCGTTCATGAGACAGACTAAGAATAGATTTTAAGGGTGGATCATTGGTTTTCGAAAAAGCAACGACCAGCTCTGTACGCTTGACACTCAGGCTAGCGGCCTTCAGCTGCTAAATGTGTCCCTAAGCGTAGTGGTGGTGGTCCGTAAGTGGTCCGCCTCAGCCTGCTTAGGCGACAACAACACAGCCGCTTATATCTCTGTCGTGTCCAAGTGAATGAAACCTCGATGGAGTCACCCAATAGGGTCATCCATCGTCCGGACCTCCGGTACCAACTGATACTACAGTTTTCGTAGCTGCGACACCAAAACCCTTACAGGTGATTCCTCCATCGAAACATATATTTGTTTCGCGGTTTGCCCCTGATACTTCAAGATTCAACAAAATTTTATATAAAGGTGGGGGACTTAACTAAATATAAATAAGTATAAATATATAAGGCGCACGTCTTTTAAGAACCGTGTGCTCGCGCTGATGTTCAAGACGATTTGTTTACCCAGTTTTTGGCCAGAGGTCATTTTCGTCCAAGAACTTCAGCCTAGTATCGTAAAGAAAAAAGTTTTAAATCCAAAGGGGTAACTTCGACATGTTGGAACCACTGACCAACCTTCAACCTCTTCTTCGTCCACAAATTCAAAAACCTAATATCGTCACTAACACTTATCTATCAGAATACTAGGGGCTACGTAGCAAACTACCAAAGCTACATTCTAAAAGTTCTATCTTTGCATCCCATATTATGGCCTTTGCCGAAAATTGATTAAAGCCGGAGATCTTTAGCTTTGAAGTTTTTTTCAAGTACACTACTTTTAGACGAAATCGACCTTTGTAAAAGTCGGGCGAGGAGTCCTCATTTCGGTAGACTCCCAACATGCTTCTTAAAAGGTAAAAACCCAAGAGTTTGGTGATTTTAATTTTTTTTGCATTAAAATCATTTTGTTAATCTTTGTCCATTACCTGTTCATATAAACCTCTTTCGTCTGGAAAAAACAGACCACATGGAAATATCCGTCCGCTTCAACAAATTCTCTTTCGTTATAACTTATAAGGCATGATTTGTCCTCTATTTTATCCGTTTTTAATCTTATGTCCGATTGTGACCAGCTTGTAGCTCTTGATGACTTTAATATCCCACAACTTGAGTGGTCTAATGTCGACAACTCACCATCTTTATCACTTATCACGTTAGGTCGGCTTTTAGTCTTACGTTTTGTATTTGATCCTTTTAACCCCGAGGATCAGTATTACATCACGCTTGAGGTTTCAATTAAAACCATTCCTGATATCGATTAGAAGTTACATTGCGTGGAAAATAAGATTCGCTGATTCCGTAAGACTTTCCGTGATTTTCCCAAACTTAATAGCCTTATCCACACATTTGATTGGTCCGATATTCTGGCATGCACCGATGTCACTTTGGGGAAATTATACCATTCTTTAAAACATTTTTTGACTCATGTGTGCCATGCAAATATCCGTCCGCTTCAACAAATTCTCTTTCGTGCCTCACCAACTTAAAAAATACTTAAAACAGGCTTTTACTTTAAATTAAAACAAGAAAGGAAAGCTAACTTCGGGCGGAGCCGAAGTTGATATACCCTTGCAGTTAAAACCGCATATACATCGCAAACATTGGATTAAATTGGCCGATCCTTATGAGAATATAATAATATAACCAATTTATTACAATAAAAAAATCTAAAACAAGCTTCAATCTTCGGAATTAGTTATTTTTTAGGTTAGGTTAGGTTGGGTTAAAAAAAACCACTACCCTTTAAGTGAAACTGTTTGTATGTACAAATATATTTACATTATTTTTATATTATATATTATATATTATATATTATATATTATATATTTCTTACCGTTACAGACACAGCGATAACTCAAACTTCTGGTATTTGTTCGGATAATACGACGCAGATTGAACTCTTGATTTACGATTTAGAAGATGAACTGTCAAAATCGAATCTTTATTTGAACGTCATTAAAATTAAAAATCAAACTGTTGGTCAATTTCTTGATTACTTGGAAAATCAACAAAAAATATCCTTGAGCTCTCATATTGCATCCGTTAGAGTTTGGGAAATACCAAACCAAAAAGAGTCTTACACGATCATACCTCTAACGTCGCAATTGTGTCAAGCAATCTATGTATACGATAATGAAATAAATAAAAAGCAAAACACTTTATTTGTTGGAGCAAAACTGACTCCACGACAAGCATTATTGAAAAGATTTTTGAAGGGTCTTGCCCTCGATCATCATACGGGCCTCTTCAAGGCCTGCAAGGCGTCACCAGTTATCTTCGACAAAACCTATCAACCAGAAGAAGATCCTACAGCAACAGGCGTTTCTTTTGAAAAGAATGTTATCGAAACGGTTTATTCATCAGATTTAAAAGAATCTAAACAAGATGGATTTTCCACTGAAGTATCAGCATTTATCATATCAGTTAAGGCGGATTATTCAAAAGAAAAAACAAAAACGTCGAAAAGTTCAATTAAAACAAGGAATGCAGTCGTTTCACTCTTAAACAAGAAAATAGGGCTGTCAGTGGAAGAAAGTAGAATATATCCGAACCCATTATTTATCAATAAACTTTATTCCATCGTGGATAACAAAAACAAACCATCCTTGTATCGTACGAAAAGTGTCGTCGAGCTGTTGAACCAATATGGATGGTACGTACCAAATCAATTTACTCTTGGAGGACGATTGGATGTCGTCAAAAGCTTGACTGAAACGAGTTCCTCGAATGAGACGAATGAACTGGACAATTTACAAATCAAGGTTAGTGCGGCATATAATGTTGTTAGTGCAGGTGTGGGGACCTCTTTTAAAAAAGACTCGAGCACTAATAACGCGATGTCGGTGTTTAATTCTAATGAACGTGTCACGTCAACTGTAGACGGGGCGATTGATATGGCGTCTTTCTTGGAAAATGTGAAAAATGATAAAAATTGGCGGATCATCGCATTGGATAATATTATACCGACCTGCAAATTCATGTTAAGGGAGCACAGTCATTTGTTTGCTAACATTCGACAGTTGATCATACAAAACGCCCATCATGAATTAGTCCGCAACTTGCAACCCCACCTAAATATGATGCAATATATGAATGACATATGGGACGAATATGTTCATCCTTTTTAAATTCATCCGTCTGAAAAAATTAAAAGCAATTCAACTTATTCAAAATATATATATTTTTTTACTTTCTTAATTCTCAAAAAAATAAATACTCGCCAACATACATATTTTGTTTTATTCTCTTTCTACATAAAACCTTTTTCTCAGGGACCGTAATCATTATAAGTAATATTTTAAAAATTACTTTGTAATGATTATTTATCAATTTTTAATTTTTTAAATCAAGACTAATAATTATTTTTGAGCAAAAAAAAGAAAAATCACAAATGATCATTAAGCTTGAACAAAAAAAATAAAACTCAAAAATAATGATTATTCGTGATTTTTATTTTTTTTCACTCTAAATAAAACTTACCGAGCAACACCTTTTGATCCTTTAAGGATATTGCCAATATTGTCCTATGGGAAAAATAAATAGACCCATCGGAATAATGTGAAGACTATGCTGTTGCTTATGACCGAATATTATTCGTATAAAAAGCAGGAGCACCAATTGCAGAACATGGAGAATTGCAAAAATAACATCGATTATGAAACAGATAAGTTCTTTGTATGCTTTTATTATTGTCGAATTACAACTATCTATCGAATTATCGCTTTCTATTGAATTATTGAAAGGAATTATCCACTCCTCCTACTATCTAAATTTGTTGTTCCGTTTTTGGTTTCTTGAACAGATTGCCTTTGCTGTTATTTCCTTCTTCGTTTCGTTCGTTTCGCGCGAAGGAGCTTTTTTGAAAGGAGCAAAATATTTCCCCTTGAAGGAACTAGAAGCTCTTCCTGGACTGACACCGCTCGAAAGCCAGGTCAATGGGCTTAACACAAAGCAGGGTGTTCGGATAGGGCAGCGCCCGTATGTCCTCGACGTACATAGTTCATGTGCTCCCTTTCCTTTTCGCCGCCCATCTATGGGGTATATTCTCGTTCGTTGACCAGGCCCATTCAATGGGCCAAGTCCCGCACGCTGGCCGCCGCCTGCACGGAGAAGGTTGACCGGCACCTTCGGGTTTATTTCCATAGTGAGGAAGAGCCGGATGCCGGAGTGGGGCTGCAAGGAATGCATCTTCTTCTCCAGTTGGACCAGCCATTGCGGAGCCAAGAGGACGTTCTTGGAAGTTCGGAAACAAAAAATATCGTTACAGAAACATCGTTAAAAGATGGATGTACCGCCATAAACATTGTAGCGCAATTTGTTTCCCGGCGAAATAAAACAATGCATGTCTTATTGTAACATTTCCAAAAATACACAGAAATTGACGTGGTTAAAATATGAATATGATATAATAATATTATAATAATTAAATAAGATAGGAATAAAAGAAAAAATATTTTGTCTCTAAAGATATTTGAAATGCAGAATATGCAATGGACGAAATCGATCAAAAAAAGAAATCGTTATCTAAAATAATAAGGTAAAAAAAACTTCCTTTTTTTATTTTTTTTCCTTCTTTCTGCCTTGAGAATCGGATCCTTGTTAAAATCCCTTGACCGGCCGAGAGAATATGTGGGAAAACCCCATTTTCAAGGACGGATCCGAGACATCACACCAGAATTAAATGTCGTTAACAAAAATCTAAAAAATAAATTTTGTCTCAGGATATTTGACTGCAGAATTGTTAGGTACGGAATCGATGATTTATAACCCTTTTTTAGTTTCCCAGTTAGAAATCGTTTAAGGTACTTCCGCTTGAGAATCGGGTGAGAATTGGGGAAGATATATGTAGCCATCGCAGTGGGCCATATAGGGAAAATCCCCATTTTCAAGGGATCCTGCCACGAAAAATGGACAAAAAATCTAAAAAATTTTTGTCTCAGGATTTTGATGCAGAATTGTGGCGAATCGATGTAGAAATCGTTTAAGGTACTCCGCTTGAGAATCGGGTGAGAATTGGGGAAGATATAGACATCACAGTGGGCCATATAGGGGAAAACCCCATTTTCAAGGGATCCCATCATGAAAAATGAACAAAAAATCTAAAAAATATTTTGTCTCAGGATTTTGATGCAGAATTGTGGCGAATCGATGTAGAAATCGTTTAAGGTACTCCGCTTGAGAATCGGGTGAGAATTGGGGAAGATATAGACATCACAGTGGGCCATATAGGGGAAAACCCCATTTTCAAGGGATCCCATCACGAAAAATGTACAAAAAATCTAAAAAATATTTTGTCTCAGGATTTTGATGTAGAATGGCGGCGAATCGATCAAGAAATCGTTTAAGGTACTCCCCTTGAGAATCGGATGAAAATTGGGGAAGATATAGTCATCACAGTGGGCCATATAGGGGAAAACCCCATTTTCAAGGGATCCCATCACGAAAAATGTACAAAAAATCTAAAAAATATTTTGTCTCAGGATTTTGATGTAGAATGGCGGCGAATCGATCAAGAAATCGTTTAAGGTACTCCGCTTGAGAATCGGATGAGAATTGGGGAAGATATACCCATCACTGTGGGCCATATAGGGGAAAACCCCATTTTTAAAGGGATCCCATCACGAAAAATGTACAAAAAATCTTAAAAAATATTTTGTCTCAGGATTTTGATGTAGAATGGCGGCGAATCGATCAAGAAATCGTTTAAGGTACTCCCCTTGAGAATCGGATGAAAATTGGGGAAGATATAGTCATCACAGTGGGCCATATAGGGGAAAACCCCATTTTCAAGGGATCCCATCACGAAAAATGTACAAAAAATCTAAAAAATATTTTGTCTCAGGATTTTGATGTAGAATGGCGGCGAATCGATCAAGAAATCGTTTAAGGTACTCCCCTTGAGAATCGGATGAAAATTGGGGAAGATATAGTCATCACAGTGGGCCATATAGGGGAAAACCCCATTTTCAAGGGATCCCATCACGAAAAATGGACAAAAAATCTAAAAAATATTTTGTCCCATTTTCAAGGGATCCCATCATGAAAAATGAACAAAAAATCTAAAAAATATTTTGTCTCAGGATTTTGACGCAGAATTGTGGCGAATCGATGTAGAAATCGTTTAAGGTACTCCCCTTGAGAATCGGATGAAAATTGGGGAAGATATAGTCATCGCAGTGGGCCATATAGGGAAAATCCCCATTTTCAAGGGATCCTGCCACGAAAAATGGACAAAAAATCTAAAAAATATTTTGTCTCAGGATTTTGATGCAGAATGGCGGCGAATCGATCAAGAAATCGTTTAAGGTACTCCGCTTGAGAATCGGATGAGAATTGGGGAAGATATAGCCATCACTGTGGGCCATATAGGGGAAAACCCCATTTTCAAGGGATCCCATCATGAAAAATGAACAAAAAATCTAAAAAATATTTTGTCTCAGGATTTTGATGTAGATTGGCGGCGAATCGATCAAGAAATCGTTTAAGGTACTCCCCTTGAGAATCGGATGAGAATTGGGGAAGATATAGTCATCACAGTGGGCCATATAGGGGAAAACCCCATTTTTAAAGGAATCCCATGAAAAATGAACAAAAAATCTTAAAAATATTTTGTCTCGGGATTTTGATGCAGAATGGTGGAGAATCGGTCCAGAAATCGTTTAAGGTACTCCGCTTGAGAATCAGATGAGAATTGGGGAAGATATAGCCATCACTGTGGGCCATATAGGGAAAATCCCCATTTTCAAGGGATCCTGCCATGAAAAATGAACAAAAAATCTAAAAAATATTTTGTCTCAGGATTTTGATGTAGAATGGCGGCGAATCGATCAAGAAATCGTTTAAGGTACTCCCCTTGAGAATCGGATGAAAATTGGGGAAGATATAGTCATCACAGTGGGCCATAGAGGGGAAAACCCCATTTTCAAGGGATCCCATCACGAAAAATGGACAAAAAATCGAAAAAATATTTTGTCTCTGGATTTTGATGCAGAATGGCGGCGAATCGATCAAGAAATCGTTTAAAGTACTCCCCTTGAGAATCGGATGAGAATTGGGGAAGATATAGTCATCACTGTGGACCCAATAAGGGATAACCCCATTTTCAAGGGATCCCATCATGATAAATGAACAAAAAATCTAAAAAATATTTTGTCTCAAGATTTTGATGTAGAATGGCGGCGAATCGATCAAGAAATCGTTTAAGGTACTCCGCTTGAGAATCGGATGAGAATTGGGGAAAATATACCCATCACTGTGGGCCATATAGGGGAAAACCCCATTTTCAAGGGATCCCATCACGAAAAATGGACAAAAAATTGAAAAAATATTTTTCCCCAGGATTTTGATGCAGAATGGTGGAGAATCGGTACAGAAATCGTTTAAGGTACTCCGCTTGAGAATCGGATGAGAATTGGGGAAGATATACCCATCACTGTGGGCCATATAGGGGAAAACCCCATTTTCAAGGGATCCCATCACGAAAAATGGACAAAAAATCTAAAAAATATTTTGTCTCAGGATTTTGATGTAGAATGGCGGCGAATCGATCAAGAAATCGTTTAAGGTACTCCCCTTGAGAATCGGATGAAAATTGGGGAAGATATAGTCATCGCAGTGGGCCATATAGGGAAAATCCCCGTTTTCAAGGGATCCTGCCACGAAAAATGGACAAAAAATCTAAAAAAATATTTTGTCTCAGGATTTTGATGTAGAATGGCGGCGAATCGATCAAGAAATCGTTTAAGGTACTCCCCTTGAGAATCGGATGAAAATTGGGGAAGATATAGTCATCACAGTGGGCCATATAGGGGAAAACCCCATTTTCAAGGGATCCCATCACGAAAAATGGACAAAAAATCTAAAAAATATTTTGTCTCAGGATTTTGATGTAGAATGGCGGCGAATCGATCAAGAAATCGTTTAAGGTACTCCCCTTGAGAATCGGATGAAAATTGGGGAAGATATAGTCATCGCAGTGGGCCATATAGGGAAAATCCCCATTTTCAAGGGATCCTGCCACGAAAAATGGACAAAAAATCGAAAAAATATTTTGTCTCTGGATTTTGATGCAGAATGGCGGCGAATCGATCAAGAAATCGTTTAAGGTACTCCGCTTGAGAATCGGATGAGAATTGGGGAAGATATACCCATCACTGTGGACCCTTTAGGGGAAAACCCCATTTTCAAGGGATCCCATCATGAAAAATGAACAAAAAATCTAAAAAATATTTTGTCTCAGGATTTTGATGTAGAATGGCGGCGAATCGATCAAGAAATCGTTTAAGGTAATCCCCTTGAGAATCGGATGAAAATTGGGGAAGATATAGTCATCACAGTGGGCCATAGAGGGGAAAACCCCATTTTCAAGGGATCCCATCACGAAAAATGGACAAAAAATCGAAAAAATATTTTGTCTCTGGATTTTGATGCAGAATGGCGGCGAATCGATCAAGAAATCGTTTAAAGTACTCCCCTTGAGAATCGGATGAGAATTGGGGAAGATATAGTCATCACTGTGGACCCAATAAGGGATAACCCCATTTTCAAGGGATCCCATCATGATAAATGAACAAAAAATCTAAAAAATATTTTGTCTCAAGATTTTGATGTAGAATGGCGGCGAATCGATCAAGAAATCGTTTAAGGTACTCCGCTTGAGAATCGGATGAGAATTGGGGAAGATATACCCATCACTGTGGGCCATATAGGGGAAAACCCCATTTTCAAGGGATCCCATCACGAAAAATGGACAAAAAATCTAAAAAAATATTTTGTCCCAGGATTTTGATGCAGAATGGTGCGAGAATCGGTACATCAAGAAATCGTTTAAGGTACTCCGCTTGAAGGGACCTATAAAAGGTTTTAAAGCCAGAATTTTAAATACCGCTTGAGAATCGGATGAGAATTGGGGAACACAGCCTTCACTGTGGACCCAATATGAGATAGCCGCATTTTCAAGATTTTTTTAAAAATTAGAACCACCACTGTGAACTCTATAGGGGAATATCGCATTTTCAAAGGTAATCTATACATTTACTCAAATTTCTTGGCGATTAAAGTTTAGGGACCTAAAAAATGTATTTAAAAAATACCCAATCTTTTTAAGTATCTTAAGTATCTTTCAAAAAATTCGGAAATAAAATTTCTTTCTGAAATGTAAAAAAAACTTACATTGATTTTAATTAAATTGAAGATTTAATTTATTAACATTTTTAGGAAAAGTTTATGGAAGGTGGACGGTTTAACCTCTACGGCGCCTTCTGCTCTCGGCAGCTTGTCTGCGACGGTTTCTCCTCCGGCGGAGGTTGCCTCCCCGACGCCGATGGTGACGGATGACGGGTGCTTTGGTAGTAGTAGTTGTGGTGGTCGTGCTTTCTGTCGTATCCGAAGTACTTCCAACGCTCGAGTCTTCATTGCTTCCTTCTTCTGAACTGCTACTGCTAGAGTCCTCATTTGAAGCCGAATCTGAAGTGGATGAATCGGATGAAGCTTCAACTAAGCAAAAGGCTAAAACAGCCAGAGCTAGTACGAGAAAGAACCTCATTTTGGAGTTTAGAAAAAAAACTGTGATTGCTTGAAGCAAGGCAGCCTATTTATAGCGCCCAGAACTGCGAGAAAAGTATGGAAAATTTTATAAAAAATTTCGTGTAATCAGACAGATTCAAACAATATACCAACTGTAATTACCATTTCAAATACTGTCTCTTATTGTTCTGTCCTATTGTGTTTTTGTTACCCAAATATTGTTGTTTGCACATTCTGTTTTCAATATTGACACCAAAAAAACCGTCGAAGCACCATAGGGTTGGTTTTATTCCGTATCTTGAACGGTCGAAATTATAAATAAAAAAAACTTTAAAAATAATTGTTGATTGAATTAAGTCTTCTGTTAGCAGCAGTTATTATTTTAATATTCTTTTAATAATTTTTTAAATTATAATTTTCATAATTTATAAGATAAATAATTCCATCCAGCATAAAGAATCTCGAAATTTCATACCAAACCAGAAACGAAAGCTAACTTCGGAATATACTCTACTTCAAAATGTAGAGAAAGAAAATGTTCTGAATTGGAAGTGCACTGATCTAAGATGTTCCTAAAACACCAAGAAAGGTAAGGTACGGCGTAAAATTTTTTTTCAATATTTCAATACATTAAGTCTGGGTAGGCCAACTAGTTAGAGGATTTGAGGCTGGTACGTTAACCAAAAAAACTACAAGAAATATGTTAAATAACTATTATTATTATGATAGTTATTATTTCATGATTCGTTTATGGTTTTCAAACAAGATATCAGGCCCTGAAATAGCGACATGAATTGCCTTAAAATTACCATTACATTTTTAGGCAAAATGCTTCAGAAAAGAGAAAAAATGTGACCAAAAGCCAAAAAAAAAAATGTAGGGCAAGATTTTTTAGGCTTATCGTTGTCGTAAATCTCAAAATTATTATAAGAATTTTCATATAAATAGACCAGGCTATCGTGTTCTGGTCAGTTGGTTTTGTGCCTTGCGGCCTATAACAGCTCATAAAAAGAAAATTATTTTTCATTTTAATTCTTAAATGCCTTATATACTGGTATACCTCAGCTGCCATCGGTTCGTTTGGGTTCTTCTTTATTTATTTATATATTTAATTAATTTTTTTTGTGGCCTGATTTATATTATAAAGTACCCATATTCTTTATTGTATTTGTTCCTTCGAAAGTATCGTTCTGCAAAAGATTGAGAACTGTGTAGTTATGTTCTTTGGTTTTCTTTGAATGTCCATTATTATAGGTTTCAAAGGTATCGTTTTTTTGGCCCTTCAAATTTTTTCTTCGTTTTTCATCCTTTCTTTTGTAACGGCGCTGAACGCATTGTTTCAGAAAAAACCATAAATTCTCATCCGCGGTTTTTAAATATATAATAAGTTGACAAATATTATTAACGTAGGTGCTTCCATCCAAGCTAATTGAAAAATATTTGCAATTCGAGAGCCTCTTTTTTGCTTCTGAAAAAATTAATTAGCTTATTTGCTTTGTCCTACGGGTACTACGGATGGTACAGGGAGATATATTTTCAACATCAGACAAGTTTGAACTCTTAATATGTATATCGATATATAAAAATGTAATAGAAAAGCAGTAGGCTTTAGTAGGCTTTGCAGTGTGACCGAAAAAAGTTATAAAATGTTATAACGCCAAGTAGGCTTTGGAGAAACTCTGGTTGAAAGACCTACAAGACGCTTGTCCAAAATTAATCAGAACGCCTTGAGCTCCGAAGCTGATCGGAGCTAAATACTCATTTAAATTTTAGGACTTTTTATTTATTTGCTTTTTTTTGTAAATTAAATTTTTTTAATTCTTATTTTTGTGGCCTGATTTATATTTTGTAGTTACTACTTGTATTCTTTGAATTTGTTTTCCGTGGAAATTTGTTTTCCTCCTTTGTTTTTTTTTATGAATGTTTATTTTTGATTTATTATATGAAGAAAAGCCATCGTTCTATCAAAACACACAGGTTGCGTTTTACAGGGCTTCATTTTATTTTTTTGTGGTCTGATTTATATTTTTCTAGAAAGTATCGTTCTGCAAAAGATTGAGAACTGTGTAGTTACATATGTTCTTCGGTTCCCCATCATGGGTTCTTTAATATTTTTAATTTTTTTTGCCGCGTTTACCCCGGCAACTAACTAATGTACTGTTTCGTCTTTGTATTTCCAAGCTGCCATGGGTTCTTTTATTACGGTTTTTTATTAATCAAAGTTGGGTTCTTAGTTATTCCTTCATCTTTTTAATCAATTTTTTTTTGGCCTGATTTATATTATATAGTACCCATATTCTTTATTGTATTTGTTCCTTTGAAAGTATCGTTCTGCAAAAGATTGAGAACTGTGTAGTTACATATGTTCTTCGGTTCCCCATCATGGGTTCTTTAATATTTTTAATTTTTTTTGCCGCGTTACCCCGGCAACTAACTAATGTACTGTTTCGTCTTTGTATTTCCAAGCGCCATGGGTTCTTTATTACGGTTTTTATTAATCAAAGTGGGTTCTAGTTATTCCTTCATATTTTTAATCAATTTTTTGTGGCCTGATTTATATTATATAGTACCCATATTCTTTATTGTATTTGTTCCTTTGAAAGTATCGTTCTGCAAAAGATTGAGAACTGTGTAGTTATCTTCATTGGTTTTTTTTTTATTGTTTATTTTTTTTTATTAAATGAAGAAGCGCAATAGTTCTTATCGTTTTTTTTCTCCATTTTCTCCGGCGCCTAATGCATTGTTTCACAAAAAAAGGAGATAAAACGTCAATATAGAGAAGTTGTCGGCACCCAATACATTGATATGATTTTAACGCATAACGTTTCTAACAAATAAAATTTCCTATGCCCGAGGGATAGAGTTAATTTAAAGGAGCGAAGGGATCATAAGCAGCTTTAATTTCTTTAATAGTGTCACCGGACATCTTGGTCAAAAGATGGCAAAGCAGTAAAATTAAAATCTACAAAATTATTGTCAGTTTCTAAATAGTTCGAGCAATATTACCCAAATATGTACTAGCAAGTTATATACTCTTACTCTTAACGATTATTCTCAATAAAAACGCCTATATAAACCAAACTTTTTATTTCTTCTAATTTTTAAATTTATTTACTATTATTTTATAATCTTAAAGGCAACAACAATATGTACTTTCAAATGGCATCACACATTTTTGAATTAATTGGTATGCTCACTTTATCCAGTACGGACTAAGATGACATCACACATAGAAACATAGAGCTTAAATATTTTTGTGTCCATCTCTTTAGATTTTTAAGATCAAGTGCGTCGCTTTATAATGGCCATGTTAGCCAGCTGTAGGATACGATTGAAGTTGATCTTGACATGAGCCCGCCAGAATTTGCAACGGCCCCACATGACGGCCGGATAGTTAGGACTCTGAATGCCGTGAAAGATTCGGGCTATGTTCCGGCCGGTGAACGTATTATCCGGATACATGTTGATCAGCGCGTGGACATCGTCTACGATGTGCTCGTCCGGCACGTTACTCGGCTGCAATAAATGAAGGATATGAAGAGGAATATTAATTTAAAACTTGGAGCTGTCATTACCTCCACTTCTAGTTCCAGATCCTGCGGGTAGTCATTGAGGAAATAATTTCGTATGATTGCCTTCAGCTGTTCGCATCGATCCTGCGGAAAGTCCGCACTGCAGCACTGGTTAGCGGAACTGTAGGCAACGGCCGCCAGCCCGTGGGCCACATACTGCAGCTGAATTAGCTGCGTGCTTTCCTGTTTCACGGATCTCGTGTAAAGAGTATCTAGGGCACTATCGATCTCCGTTTCCGTGAAATCCCCCGGAACCTTGATGCGAAAGCCTAGATCGTAGAAGCTCACGGTGATGGGGGAGCGTTTAGGAAAGCCATTTACTATTGAAAAGATAATGAAACTATTACGGCTGAGCTGGCATTAAATTGAATCCGCCACTTACCCTTTACCCACTCCAAATCCTTTAGCTGATACTTGACCACCCCACTGTTCCAACCAATGCCCGCTGCTATGTCGGTCACCGAGAATTCGATTATATTCGAGTCATCTTTAAAAGTTTTATCCCGGATCTGCAGGGCTATGGCCATGGCCAACGGCGGGCACTCCTTGGCAGCGTGCCTATGTCGGTTAAAGATTAATTGAAACGATTTTTAAATTTGTTGTCTTAGGACTTACTTTAGGTACTTGGGTCCACCATATGAGATTACCTTTGCCATTACATAGGCAGAGCTGAGCACGCTGATGCACCAACGCGGATCCAGCTCCATGTAGCAGAGCAGTGTTGAAATGTTCTCCGCCGGAATGTCCAGCATCTCGACGGTCTTTTCAACAGAGAAACCGATCTCGTGTCCAGGGCACACATGCGGCCGCGGGCCATCGCCCTCAGCGGGTATGGATTGAACGGCTCCCCTTTCTGGATTCTTATCGCAGCTGCATGGCACAAATATTTTTTGCAGCAGTTTGCGGATCACGTGACGGTCAATGGAGTTGGCATAGACGTGCCTGCGAAGCTCGCTCTGGTCCCCGCCCTTGGAGTCCAGGAAGAGATGACAGTGGGACGGCAATCCATCGCGCCCAGCACGTCCGATTTCTTGGACATAGCTCTCAAAATTTCGTGGCATATTGTAGTGGATAACAGCCCGGATATCCGGCTTATTAATACCCATTCCAAAGGCAATGGTAGCTACAACGATGCGCAGTTCGTTGCCCATGAAGGCCTTTTGAATAGTTCGACGCCTGGAAGCCGGCATTCCAGCATGGTAGGGCTCTGCCTGCCAGTTGACCCGCTTACGCTTTTTGCCCTGATCTTGAGCTGGTTGCCTCCGATCCTGCACACATGTCCGAATGAATCCTGCGATGCGCTCGCACTCATCGCGCCGGGTGCAGTAGATAATAATGGACTGGCACGGCTCGAAGCTGTGGATGCATATTTTCATAAACGATCCTATAGTTTAACAATAAATAAAGTTACCGTTCGCTATTAAGTAGCTGCAGCAAGGCTGCATCCCGATTATCATCCTTGGAGACTGAAAGGATGAGATTGTCCGGCAGGGGAGTATCGCTGATTATGCCGCGCTCGCCATCTACGATTCCCAGGTGATTAATGATGCTCACCCTAGTGGGCAACGTAGCAGTGGCTGTGAGTCCTAGCACAGTTTGAACCCCGAGATTTTTGCGCAACACCTTGCAGATCATAAGGTAGCTGGGACGGAAGTTGTGACTCCACTGGGACACGCAATGGGCCTCGTCAATGCAGGCAAAGGCGATCGGCGGCAGGGTGCGCAAAATGGCCCCGAATCCGGTGGCTCTTTCCCCAGAAACTACTGCCTCCGGGGACACCAACAGGATGTCGATTTCCCCATTGGCAATCAGCTGCTGGATCTTCATCCGCTGCGGTGGCGTCTGATTGGTGTGCAGACAATGGGCTCGCAGAAAGTGCGGCACTCCCGTTACTTGGTCCTCCATTAGCGACACGAGGGGCGAAATGACCAGTGTAATGGCACCTACTTTCCGGCTGTAAAGGTAGGCGGGTAGCTGGTAACACAAGGACTTGCCACTGCCCGTGCTGAGGGTTACCAGGGAGGACAGGCCCGAAAGCGTGCGCATGATAGCCCGATCTTGACCTAAAGAGTTCGGAGGATTAGTAAAAAAAGACAAGTCTTTCAAATTAATAAGGCTACTAACCCTTTCGGAAATTGCTGTGACCGAACATATGTAGTGCCTCCATGACCTCCGGTGTGGTATCTTGGACAGTTCCATCCGGTAAGAGGTCATACAGGGGCTGTACCCCGCCATGCCGGCTTCGAGACGAAGTGGAGGAGCTGGAATCCAAGCCAGCCTGCTTAAGGAACTCCTCGGGAATCTTGTGGCCCACATAGGTTTTAATGGGAGAAGCTGGTTTTGCTTCGGGTTGGCTTAGTGAAGCTTCAACAGCGGCATCCAAAGCATCAAAATCAATGTCCGGCTCATCGCTGGACCAATCTGGTTCTGAATACTCATGTTTTTCTTCATCCTCGCTACTTTCGGGTACCAATCCCTCCTCCTCAGTCTTCTGCTCGTCATTATCGACATCCATTTCGTCATCAGCCTTGGGCTCTTCTCTTTGCAGGATCGCTGCATTGGCTGCTTGAGGCAATCTGTCTATGTTGCGACTGTGAACCACTAGTGCCGATTGAGTAGCCATCTCCTGGACCTCAGCGAGCGTTGGGAAAGGCGAGGGATCTTCTTCTAGCTGGGCTGATAGGGGCAGTAAGCTGTCCCCCTTCACCTTGCACTCCCGCGCAAAATGGCCAACTCCACCGCATTGGAAACAAGTCACCACTCCGCCATCACAGCCTCCCATGTCCATGTCCGGGCCACTTAGGGCAGCTACTCGCTTCTTGTGCCGCCACTGTTGCTTCTTGTATTTGGAGAAATTAACTGACTTCTTGCCGCGCACAAATTTCTTCTTCTGAATGTTGATGGTCACGAAGTTTTCGTTGAGCTTCCCAGATGCAATGCGCTCCTCCAATTTTTTCCGAGCAGCCGCTCGCTTTTCATCCACCAGGAAGTTGGATCCGCTGGAGGAAGCAGAGGCAGGAACAGCAAAGGTGCTAATGTAACGCTGGGCAGTGGCATCGGCCTTTTCCAAATCCTGAGGATTAATACGGGGAACAGACGTGATGTCTCCTGATTCCAAGGCCAGTACATACTTAAGGTCCTCAGGGTTCAATGGCTGACTTTGTTCCTCCTCTTCGGGATTAGGAGGAGCCACCTCAACTGTGGCGGTGTTCTTGGTTTTCTTTTCAGCCTTCGGTTTCTTCTCGGCTTTAATTTTGGGTTTCTTTTCAGCTTTGGGTTTAGGTTCCGCCTTGGGTTTGGTGGTTTGCCGTTTTCCAGCAGCTTGTTTTCGCTTGGATTTTTCCTTTTTGGTCTTGGCCGGTTCATAAGTAGCATCATTGTCTTCATCAGCGGAGAAGTCCGGTAGGTATTCATCTTTAACCTCATCGGGGGGCTTACTTTCAGTCTCAGTCTTGGGTTCAGCGTCTTTTGGTATTTCCGCTGGTGGGGCTACTTCGGATGTTCCTGTTGTGGTCGGCACTATCCTGCGGCGCTTGGCCAGCTGGCGGTATTCCTGCGGCTCCGGTTCCTCATCACTTTCCGCAACCACAGAGTCCGAATCAGAACTGCTTTCCTGCTCAACAGGAGCTTGTTTCTGACGAGGAGGTGAGGGTTTATGGTTTTCCTTTGTAGCTGGATCTGGCTGATCCTTTTTGGAAGCTTGTACTTCCACTATCGGATTCTTCTCCGGTTCAATCTTGACCTGCTCTTCCTGAATTCTTGGCTTTAATTTGCTTAAATCTAGGTTGGCCAGTCCAAAGTTAGTTTTCCTCTGCGGAGTACTATTATTATTGGGCTCCACAGTGTGCGGGTCCCCCTCCAGGGTATTCTCCTGGGTATTTCGTTGAAGCCAGCCCTCGTCCACCTGAGTTTTAATAGGTTCTTTGGCAAGATCACCGGCTAGGAGAGGGTTGGCAGCTATGGTCTGCTCCTTCTCCTTATATTCCTGGGCCTTGCGAAGAAGAATGGTTTCAAAGTCGGGCAACTCCTCGGAGCCATTCAAATCTCCAGTGTTGAGGGATGTGGAGGAACTTTTAGAGGCATTAAGGGAACCCTTGGAAAGCGGCTTACGAGGGTTGCGTTTGGCAAAGCCGCGCGTGGACTGAAATAACTTGGCACTCAGGCTGGGCTTTAGGCTGGCCGCCGAACCCTTGAGCGGTTTTCCGATCTGTTCTGGAGCTGAAACAGAAGCCTCCAGCGGAGCAGCTGGCTTCTTACTAACATCGATTCCCCAGGCATTCTGATTGATTGGCAGCTCTTCCACTGCCTCGAACTTGCGTATCACATGGTTCTCATCGCGGTTGGACAGGTTACTCAGCACCTGGGGATTTGGAAGGTCGTGGAGATTAGAAAACGGGCTTTGGCCTTCAGAAGAATTTTTATTATTTTGGGAGCTTTGTGGCTCCACTAAGGCTGATATATCCAACGGCAATTGCGGGCCTCCACTGACACTAATATCCTGATCCAGCAGGCTAACACCCAACTCGCTGGCCTGTGACATTTCCAAGATATCGTAGCCATCTTCGGAGAGCACATCATTGAGGGTCTCCTCCAGAAACGAAGTCTTCAGCTTGTAATACATCTTGTAGGAATCGCGAATCTCCTGACTGGCTTCTCGAATATCATACTATAAATAGGATTAAGAAGTTTTTACAGATTTAAAGCAATAATAAACATTTTAAAACTTTCAAATATTACCTTTGAGGGGACCCGTCCATTCTTCTTTTTAAAATCTTTCTCCCACAATTTAACTCGCAGCTTGTACTTTTGGTATTTTTGTTTGAAGACCGAATCGTCCATATCGACTTCAGTTTAAAATAAAATTAAGATATAAACATTTACAAAACGAATTCATTTACTAAAAAATTAATACAATTGCAGCTGTTTTGCTGATTGCGCGCTTTTTGCTTCAGCGTTGCCAGATAGTTGCAGGTGCAATAAACTGGCCAGACTGCTTAAAGCAGGAACAGTGGAATAAAATCGAAAGTTTGAAGGTAAATATATATCTATTTTAAAAAATTTAAAATCTTACAAATTACATTAAGCCATTCAAGATTATCCATGTCTTTAAATCACCGTAATCAAAAGAATTATAAATTGTATAGATATTGCTGCGCATTTTATTCATTTTGTGTTATCGTTTTTATTTGTAAAAAATATCCAAGCTTGGCCGTTGCAAAATGCAGTTTTCACAATGATGCTAGATAGATGACTTTTCCCCGCCGGAGCAACTTAATATACTGGATACGTGTGGTAGTATCGTGGAGGAGGCCCAAAGCAAAGCTGTCGCAGGGGACTTTTTTTTCCAGCGGGGTAAACAAAGCGAGAGGCAGGGCGAGAATGTGAACAAAGGGGGGAGCTAACTGGGATGCCTACATGAGTATCAGGGCGATCTCTTCGGGCTGCATCGTTGGGCAGCGCCAGTTGTACAGGTAGTATTGAAGATTTCCATCGCCGGCGCCAAACTTCAGGGGAGTAAAGAACTTTTTGTTCTCCATGAGGTCCAGGGCATTGTAGACATCCATCTGGACGTTCCTGGCCGAGATGAGGGCGTCGTTCATCAGGTCAAGCCAAGGCGTTTTAGTGGATACATTGTAGAATGAGTAGGCAGCACGTACGGTCTTGTGCACTGGATGATGCATTACAGACGATGGCAGACAGTAGTAGCTCGTCAGATCCGTAATGTTACCCTTTTCATCCGCCACCACGAAGCAGTCGATGATGCCCTCTTTTGGCGTGAACCAGTGGCGGAACTCCTCCTTGCTAAACGAAGGACACAGCTGGAACCGTTTCAAGTACTCCTCCACCAGCTTGTGCGCCTTGTCCATGTCCTTGGCCGTGATCCTTCGGTAGCCTTTGGTTTTGGGCTGATCTGGCAGTTTGTACAGCTTAATGGTTCGTTGCATGGTCATGTTTCTGGCCAGGTGCGAGAAGCGCACGTCAACGAGTTTTTTTGGATTCAAGGAACGATGCCAATAGCGGCAGGTGGCCACGGGAGTGGGCAGGACCACTCCGGCGGTGTAGGCAGCTTGGAAAATGCCCGTCAGATTGACACGCCGTGTAATCTCACGAATCAAAACGGGAGCGACACGCTTGCTCCGGAGTTTCTTGTGGACGCACAAGAAATTGATATCCACCACCTTCAGAACCTTTTCGTAGGCCTTCAACTTGCTGGGAATAGCCGATATGAAGCCGACGAGCTTGCCGGACTTCTCCACTCGGACACCCACGTGCCAATCGCGCTTCCATCCCGGTGGCTGCAGAGACCATTTAAGGAATTCCGGCTGATAGTCAAACCGAAACATGGCGTCGTCGTCCTCCACATAGTTCTCATTTAGAAGAGTGTACAGTTCCTTGAGATCGTTAGCATCGTTCAAGTCCAGGGTGACCCACTTAAAGCCACCCGGCAAGGTGTACGGCTCCTGTCGAATCTCGCTGACCTCCTTATTCGGTTCGATGCACTCGTTTGTGGTGACCTGCTCGTCCAGCTTTGGAACTGGCTGTGTCGACCAGAAAGCAAACTTTTTGGCCATCTGGCGAGAGCTGGCCACTGCGTCGGAAACGGCTTGTAGCAAGGCCTGCTTGCCTGAAAGGGATGGATCAAGGTTTGTACATTATTGATTGCTTATCAGTCACGGCCAACGATCAGTTGGCTTAAAAAAGGTATTTATGTAGGTATGTCTACTTCAACTATGATGCTGACCGAGGCCAACATTTAATTCAAGTTTACTTTTGGGACTAAATAAGGAACTCAAAATTATATTCATTACGGTCTCAAGTAACGTCAACGTCATGATTGACAATTATACATAATAATAAAGAAAAATTAATAAAAAGTGATATCCTTTACTCAAATCGATGGTTCCACCTAACGATGTTTGCCTGTACTTCCCAAGCAAACCTAACCTCATTTTTGTCAGTCTTAAGGAGGGGTTTTCAAAAACTCATTTTCAAGTTATTTTTTACTTACTGGCATCTGAAGAAACTGCAGGCCTGTTTTGACTTGTGCTAGCCCCCTCTTCGGACTCATTTCCAGCTATTTTGGCCAATTCAGGATCCTGAATCTTTAAGCCGGCAACCGCCTTTTCGATCAAGTCCTCGGATGCAGCCGTAACCTCCTGGACCGTCTGCTTAAGCTCCTGGCCCGCCTGGTCCTCCGCATTTTCCTTCGGCATCTTCCTCACCAGGTTGCAGTTTAAATAGTTTAGCAAATTAAAATTGCAATGAAATCGCAAAACTACAAGCAGCTGACTCAAAAAGCAGTGTGACCAATTTTGGCGCTTAGCTTTTGATTATCGACATTACCGATATTATTAGAGATGAGAGAAGATTTATTTGTGAGATATATTATAATCAGTACATTGTAGAATTATAAGAATGGATTTTATTGAGGAATTTAAAAAATGTTTTACTGTCATTTATTTTGAATCTAACAATAAAAAATTAGTCGGCTTCCGACGATACTTTTGCCGAAGCTTTTTCCAAACTTGTTGGTCACTCTAATTTGATAACATTTTCGCCGTATTGTTTATATAGTTTTAATAGCTGACCGAGGATGCAATGTGGCGATTTCAGTCGCTGATAAGCACTGGAAATCCGCAACACTCAACCCCCGACTCCGCATCAAGCAATCTCCTACGATGACTGCCACCAAGAAGCGCTTGAAGATCGTGGCGGGCGTGGTGCTGTTGCTTCTTGCCGCGGTCTACCTGTACAGGGCGGTCAGTGTCTCGGCGGGCAGTTCAGAAGTAATCCCTGCAGAAGGTGCCCAAGCCCGATTGCCTCCGACAGAAAATTCAGTCCAGAGCAGCCTCCAGATGGCTTACGAGGAGCAAAGTTTTTTGATCCGCGAACAGAAAGCCGAGTTGCAGCGGACCAGGGAGCACCTGGCTCATCTGGAGGAGCAGATCCGTTCCCTGCAAACCAGCACTCCTCGAAAATACGCGAAAGTCAAATACCTCAACTACAAGAATCGCAAACGTATCCTCATTACAGGAGGAGCAGGATTTGTGGGGTCCCACCTAGTGGATGACTTAATGGTCCAGGGTCATGAAGTAATTGTGGTTGACAACTTCTTTACTGGCCGCAAGCGGAATGTCGAGCATTGGCTGGGCCACGAGAACTTTGAGCTGATTCATCATGACATAGTGAATCCTCTATTCATCGAGATTGACGAAATATACCACCTGGCCTCGCCAGCTTCGCCGCCACACTACATGTACAATCCGGTGAAGACCATCAAGACCAACACCATGGGCACAATTAATGTTCTCGGTTTGGCCAAGCGTGTGATGGCCAAAGTTCTAATAGCGAGCACCTCGGAGGTTTATGGCGATCCCACCGTTCACCCGCAGCCGGAAACCTACTGGGGGCATGTGAATCCCATCGGACCGAGGGCGTGTTACGATGAGGGGAAGCGGGTTTCGGAAACCCTCAGTTATGCGTACGCCAAGCAGGTAGGGTTCAATGAATCACTTCCCATTTTTGGGAAAGTTCTTTATGAGCAAGCATCTCTCAAAGTTATCACTTCGATAACTTGCTTTCAACAAGATAATGTAGGAAAATCCCCTAATGTACATG
The DNA here is from genome assembly GCA_018153035.1 of Drosophila pseudoananassae pseudoananassae. Classification (NCBI taxonomy): domain Eukaryota; kingdom Metazoa; phylum Arthropoda; class Insecta; order Diptera; family Drosophilidae; genus Drosophila; species Drosophila pseudoananassae. Next base: position 223,229 of record JAECXR010000068.1, on the reverse strand, counting down.
TCCCAAATATGTATATCGTTATTGTTTTTAAGAAAAGATACTCCAATCACACTTGGAATAAATCCAGAACTATAGCAGTTCTTTCCTGATTCCACCAGACCAGTCGACCATTAAATGATCTCAATTGGTATTCCATTAATTAAGGGTTCCGCTCGGCCGATTGTCACGAGATGAGATTCCCAATCTCTGGAAACCAATCTGGTACTAATGACGTTATATGTATATTTTCCAGGAAAAAGTCCAAGTGCGAGTGGCGCGCATTTTCAACACCTATGGACCAAGGATGCACATGAATGACGGGCGCGTGGTGTCCAACTTTATACTGCAAGCTCTGAGAAACGAAACCATTACGGTCTATGGAAATGGCAAGCAGACACGCTCATTTCAGTACGTCTCTGACCTGGTAGATGGGCTCATCGCCTTGATGGCTTCCAACTACACCCAGCCGATCAACCTGGGCAATCCCGTGGAGCAGACAATCGGAGAGTTTGCCCAAATCATAAAACAGCTGGTGGGTGGGCCCAGCGTTATCCGGCAGACGAAGGCCATGGAGGATGATCCGCAACGGAGGAAACCGGACATCACGCGTGCCCGCCAGCACCTCCATTGGGAGCCGAAGGTGCCTTTAGAAACGGGACTCAAGCGGACCATCTCCTACTTTCGGAATGAGCTGGCACGCAGTGATCGCTTCCAGGAGAGCTCCAACAAGTACTTCGAGTCGCCTTAATTTAGCAATAATATGGGGATTAGCTTTAGTTGGTGATGATGCAACGTCTCTAGTCTGCAACTGTAAATAAGACCATCGATAGCACTAATTGTAAGCCGTAAGACCAAGCGATATCTTTGGAAGAAACACTAGACTTAATGGTATAAACGTGGGAGCCACTGTCGTACAAAGCACGGTCGAAGCAATAGGACATTTTGTTGGGCGCCCGGCAAAGAAAACTATTAAATACTATAAGGTTCACAAAATACACATTTATTTCATAATTATTTGGGACCTTGGGGGGTAAAGTAATCGAACATTTACCGAACAAAATAATAAGAACTAAAAGTATATCTGATTTCCATAGAAAACTTTATACGAGAATATGTTTGCTATACTTGACTCAAGACCGCCTACTAACAACTGGGTTACAGCCATCCTAAACTAAAGAACACTATCCACTGGCCAAGAAATATTTAAAGTAAACCTACTCTAAAGTTTAAACTTGAACCCAATCCTCTCCAGAGTCGGAAGCTTAATCGCATATCATTGCTAGTGGGACTTCCACTTATCGTGATGGTACGATCCTAGGCTTAAGTAGGGTTTCCAGTTGGTAGAAAAATTAAAAAAAAGAGGTTTTCCTCTGCGCACTTATCTTACCCGACAAGTATTTACTAATTATGTACAAGGGGCTTATCCTACGCTTAATCTAGTCTAGTATACGTCCAACTTATGACTATATTGCACCGTTGCTTATCAGCTAGATCAACTAGATTGGCTGCTTGGGTTTCACCTGGCCAGCGGCTCGAGCATCTCGAGGAACAGTTTCTTCATGGTGACCGATTCCTCGCGGGCTATTCCCCGCCAGAACCGCCGCAATATGTCGTCCGCCTGCCGCAGCGACGGCAGCAGAAGAAGTAGCTGTTGCTGGTGCGACACCGCCGACGAATGTCGCAGGAGATAGACGACATCGTTCAAAGAGTTGAGAATCGTGTCGCGGAAGGCGCGCAGTGAACTCTGATCGTCCAGGAGAATATCGCAATTGGCCAGCAGGAGGGCTTTCAATAAGTAGTACTCTTCTCTTCTGGGCGAAATGCGCTCCATTCGCTGGGCAATCTGCATGCAATGGTAGTAGAACTCGGTGTAGCCGCACTCCTTTGCCAAGAGCTCGTCCATCCACACGTCGGTGGCGAAGCACAGCTTGCCATTGAATGGCAGGGACCGAAAGGTTAGCTGGAGCGTGAGAATCTCTGCCCAGGACACCTGCAGTAGCTTCATCTGGTCGTTCAGCGGTAGGTCAATGAAGCCTGGTATCTGCTTGGCCCATCCAATCACGCTCACCAGCTCCTTGTCGTAGATATCGCTCAAGACACTGAGTATCTCGTTGGGATCATTGTGGTTGTTGTTTTGAAAAATGCACGTTCCACTGAGAGTGACTACCCCGGTACTGGACTCTAGTTTGATGCTGCCGGAGGAGGAGGAGGCCTCATCGTTGGCACTGGAAGTCGTATGAACCTGCTGCTGAGGCGGCGGCGATTGAACGCTTAACGCGTCCGGCTCGTAGGAGTTGAGCACCTCCAGAATCTTCACGTCGCAGAGCGAGGTGGTATTCGACTGATAGAGCAGCTGCATAGTCTGGTATGAGTTGGACACGGGATTACGCCGGTACTTCTGCCTTCCACCTCGGACTCTGTCCAGCCGCACGCCCTCCTAACAGGGAAATCAATTTTTTTAGATCAGAAATGTTGGGTTTCTAAGTGACGGGTTACCTTGAGCATTCCCATGAGAAGGCACTTCTGGAAGCGACACGCCTGGCAGGCCTTGCGCCGCCTCTTGTTGATCTCGCACTCGTTGTTGGCCGGACACGTGTATTCAATGTTGCCTTGAATGGTGCGCTTAAAGAATGCCTTGCACGCCTCGCAGCTGGCCACGCCGTAGTGGAACCCGCTGGCAACATCGCCACACACCAGGCACAGTCGCCGCATTTCATCCCGCACGGATCCTGATCCTGCTCCTCCGCTGGCGTTACTGGCATTGGCGCCATTTGTTCCGCTGGCGCCACTTCCTGTCCCCCCGCCCTTTATACTGTCGCCATCGTTGCTCAGCGAGACGTTGTGGAGATCGCAGGAGAGGGAAGTCGTTGAGCTGCATAGCTGCCTTTCGGGCGACACCGATGGCGAGGACTTCATGCCATTGCTGCCGCTCTGTGTGGTGGTGGTGGTGGTGGTCGTTGCTTTGGAGCCCGGACTGAAGCAGGAGGCTCCACCAGCCGCCGAGGATGTGTCCACCTCCTGTTTGATGTGCAAAATGCTCACGCCGTCGGACATGATGGACCGTTGCCTGGAAAATACAAAATATAAAGAGATATTAAATATAAGTTTACCCAAAATACTAATTTAGATTCTAAATTTTGGAGGATGGAGCAAGGTACCGCCGTTCTCAAGGGTTAAAAGTGGGGGAAACACATCGAAATCTGCACAATCACCTCGATAGGAATCGCTTTAGCTAAAAGTCAAAAAGTACACGGCGCACAGTGGGTCTCCACCCTCCGAATCGGCCTCTAATGCCCTTATCAGAACTCGTCAAATATTCATTCATTTTCGGCGACACTGTGTGGGCTTGTCGCGCGAAACTTGCTCCCCACAATGCCTAATGAATGCAAAATTTAATTGTAATTAAGCTCTGGGTGCAGTGGGGTTGCGATCTCCACAGTACCCATGATCCCAATGCCCCAATGACGTCACGTACCCTTCTCCTTCCAGGAACTTCATTGGTGGTATGGAAAAATACGGAACTCGTACAAGTGAACGGTACTGGTACTGTTACTGGAAAACTGAACAGAACCCGAGGAGAGCGATAACGGTACTGTGCGTGGAGTACTACCATCTAACGGTTCTACAAATCACGACGCACAGTGCTGACGCTGATTAGAAAAAAATTCAAAATGGGAGATTAGACTAGATAGTCGAATGTTGGATACCCTTTTAATTGATTTTCAAAAAAAAAAAAAACAAAGTTTGTTTTTAATTTTAACAATTCTTTTTATAAATAAATTATTAAACAATTTTATTAATACTATCAATATAATTATAAATAAAAATACATATACATAGAACTAAACCTTGCCACTATTTAATACCACCTTTAGTTAGGGTATAAAAACGCGGGCTAGCAAAGACAATGGGGGGCAGTATTGGTATGGGTAGCGGTAGTACTAGTACTAGAGAATAGAACAGACACCGGACGAGAGCAGCCAGGTTGGAGATGAAAGATAAGCACACTTTTCTTATCAGCCCTCGCGGCACGAAATAAACGCAACCCAGCCGATTATAAGCCAAGGTGGGCCTGTCCACCCCTTTGTTTACATACTTACATAAATATTTTTGAGGATTTTTGTGTAATCAGCTGAAGTTGACTCGAAGCTTGTGGTCTGACAAAAAAAGTAGCCACCTCAATACATATCCGCCTCCTCGAGTGTCTGGTAAGGTATGTGTATGTATTTATTTTGGTTCGAGCACCTTGTTATTGCTTTTGTTTCTTGTTGTCGGTTCTGTTTGCATCTTTCCAAATTGGAGCTGTGGAACCACTTTTAACTGGCAATTGGCCTTATGGATTACTTGTCCTTGCTTTTATCACCGGGCATTTTGGATTGTATGACCCATATTGCTTAGTAGACCGATTTAATGCACATGCACTTTATCCCAGACAGCATCAGCATCGATTTTGTCGCCTGGACGTGGATTAAGATTTCTTGGAGAAGGCACGAAACGTTCCAGTGGGAGTCAGCCACGTCACATTATTAAACGCCTTTTTGTTGTCTGGAGTTCACTAGATTTCGACCAGGAATTTGCATATTAAAAAGATGGAAATGTAATTTTACTTTATTTTTTTTTCATATGGGTAGCAGGGATGGCCATTCGATTAACGAACCAGGGATGGGGAAGAAAACAAGTTCGTGCACCTCAGTGGCTCATTTTCAGGATTCTTTTTTTTTTCATTCAGATTTAATTATTGTAAGAGTTTATTTCAATTTTCTTTAGTCTTAATTATTTTTATTAACATAATTAATAGATTGAATCAGGGACCGTAATCATTATGAGTTTTATTTTAAAAATCGCAAAATATTCATTATTCTCTGAGCGAAAAAATGAAAATCAGAAAATAATCATTATTCCATGATCGAAAAATAAAATTCACAAAAAAATCATTATTCTATGATCGAAAAAATAAAAACCATTAATAATGAATATTTTGTATATTTTATTTTTTTTCGCTCAAAAATATCATTTATATTGTTATTGCAGTGAATTTTCTGGACATTTATTTTGAGGTTTTTTTATCGATCATAGATGTTTATTTTGTGAATTTTATTTTTCAGTTATAGAATAATGATTATTTTCAGAGAATAATAAGTATTTTGTGAATTTTCAAAATAAAACTCACACCAATAATCATTCCTGGATTGAATTAATAAAAATTCTGAAGGTCTTCCCAGTTTATTGAAATTCTATCTTATCCTACCTCTTATAAGTATATAAAGGGATAGGTGAATAAAAGGCAAATAAGCTTATTTAACTAAAATAATATAAACTATTAATTTATAAAACTTTAAAATTTCTTATTAATATTATAGATATATAATAGATAGATAGATATAGATATATAATATTCATTATTTTCAGGATTCTTTTTTTATCATTCAGGTTTTATTAATGTAAGAGTTTTTTAAATTTTCTTTATTCTTAATTATGTTTATTAAAATATTGATTGAATAGATTAAAATAATTAACATTCTGAAGGTCTGCTCTGTTTATTAAAATTCTATCTTATTCTACCTCTTATGAGTATATAAAAGGATAGGTGAATAAGACGCAAATATACCTATTTAACTAAAATATAATTATTAATTTATAAAACTTTCAAATTTCTTATTAATATTAGGGATACTTTTTCTCTCAGTGTTGCAATTGATGGCTGTTGGTGATGGTACTCTTGTTGCAGTTTCTGGCAACCATCTGGCAACGCGGTTCGTGTTTATGTGTGGGTTTATTGTGGGGAGCAAAAACAATTGCGCGACAAAAAATCCAAATATCATTAAGTTTTGCGTAGCTCAGTTAAATAAAAGTCGTGCAGCTCTAAAGTCCTCATTTCAGGTATCCCACGAATATAGAGAAATATCAACTAGAAGCGTAAGCGTTACAAAGAGGTAAAAATAAACGATTCCCAGTCACGTAGATTTCGCACGCGTGTGTATGAGTGTGTTTTGTTTGTTGTTGGTGGTATTATCAGCAGCAGAGCAAAATATTGTATTTGTTATTATATTTACTGCTCATTTCTGCCCCATGCGTTGCTTGCGCCATTCGCGCACGCCACTCGACGTAATTCGCAATCGAAAACCGCAGTTTTGCAATTCTTTTCGGTTAGCTGTTAATCCTGTATCCTCCCCCAATCTGTTGCAGGACTCTAGCCCCTCCCCAGAGAAGTCACCCACGCCCACACCACAAACACACAAAGGCCAGGCACAATGATGTCCCTGCTTGGGCGCCCCGACGTGGATGCGGGGGAAGTGTTTACCAACTTTAACCAGAACATAACGTAAGCATGGGGGTTCCTACAGTGGGCATTGGTTAAGGACACCATCTCCCTTTGTTTTGGAAAGAAATAATATCTTATCACCGTAAATCCATTCAAATGATATGACAAGGTTTATCGAATCACATCATTAATTAATTTATTTTATTGCAGTTCACTTGCCGTGGCCACCAGCGGGGGCTACAGCCTGTATAGCCTGGGCTCCGTGGACTCGACGCTGGATAAAATCTACCACACCAAAAGCGATGAGCTCTTCCTCATCGAGCGCCTGTTCGAGAGCTCTCTGGTGGCCATCGTCTCCCAACGGGCTCCCCGCAAACTGAAGGTATGCCACTTTAAGAAGCAAAGCGAAATCTGCAATTACTCCTACGCCAACACCATCTTGGCCGTTAAACTCAATCGCGAAAGATTGATCGTCTGCCTGGAGGAGTCGCTCTACATCCACAACATTCAAGACATGAAGGTGGTGCACACCATACGGGACACGCCGTGCAACCCCCAAGGACTGTGCGCTCTGTCATCCTCATCGGATCACTGTTACCTGGCCTATCCGGGCAGTGTGACCGCCGGCGAAGTACAGATCTTCGATGCCATCCACTTGCACGCTAAGACCATGATACCCGCTCACGATACTCCGCTGGCGGCATTGGCCTTCAGTCCCTCGGGCACTGAGATTGCCACCGCCAGTGAAAGGGGAACTGTGATCCGGGTGTTTAGTTCCCAGGACGGTAGCCGACTCTTTGAGTTGCGACGTGGCCTGAAGCGGTGCGTGTCTATAGTATCGCTGTCGTTTAGCACCTGCGCCGATTATCTGGTGTCCAGTTCCAATACGGAGACGGTGCACATCTTCCGGCTGGATCGCAGTGGCTCAGAGACCGCTGATAACCATGGCGCCAAGCAGACGACCGACGACTGGATGGGGTAAGCCGGGTTTAACTTGGAAGCGGTACTATTTCACGATGCTTTTTAGATAGTTATGGTCGCAGGGTCAGGTGTTTAAGGTGTGGGTGTGCTGTCGTGTCTTGAACGTCTCTCATTCCATTTTCTTATAATTCTCATTCATTGTTTTTTTTTTTTGAAGATTTTTAGGAAAATATATCTTTAGAAGCTTTATTTTTTCTCTTCTATTTGATCCAAATTCTCAAAAAAAAACATAAATTCGTAAAGTTTGTAGGGATTTGTTATAATTTCCTATTTTATTCCTTGAGTGGCACTTGACATTTATCTATTTTTCTTTTCTTTCATTTTGCGAAACCACCAAACACACAACCAAACCAAACCAAACCAACCAACCAACCACCTCAACTACAACAACAACCACAACTCAACTCTCCACAAATCATCAAATCTACTCTCTCATGCAAGTTACTCGTTTTTTAGATTCTTGGGCAGGACGGTTACCAGTTACCTGCCCACGCAGGTGACCGATGTGTTTAGCCAGGGCAGGGCGTTCGCCTCGGTCACTCTGCCGGAGGCGGGAGTCCGCCGAATGTGCGCCATCGCCACAATACAGAAGCAGCTCAGGTAAGGAGCTCCCCTCTATTCATTTATTAATTTTAATTTACATTAATTTTTTTTAGATTGCTGATTGCCTCGCAAGACGGGTACTTGTACGTGTACTCTATTCCGGCCGTCGAGGGGGCAGAGTGCCAGTTGATTAAAAGGCACGACCTGCGGCTGGAGGACCACTACGCCATGGATATCAAAGGTGCCTAAATCAGTTCGTTTCTCGCACACACTCCACACTCACACACATCCACAACCAAATCCATATCCAAACCAATTCTCTAGTTGATTCACCTCAAACTCTAGGCCTGAACAGTGGCGTGAGCATCGGCGGAGCAGCCGGCGTTCCGCCGAGTGGAGCTGGTGGTGCTGCCGGCAGCAGTGGCGGCGATGCCAAGGCGGCGCCTGCAGCGGAGAAACCTGGTGGATCCTATGCGTCGGCCGTTAAGGGTGACGAGCCAGCTGGACCATCCTCCGCCTCCTCCGCTTGAAGGACACTGGGTCAAGAAGGGATGAACTGATGAAGATGGTAAATGAAACTCACTCCTCAAAGTACTACGGACGATGATGCTAAAGTGATTGCGATGATGCTTGGCGATAATGATAATGATGATTTAAATGCGATAGTCAAGCGTATTTAAGTAAATAAATAGGTCATAGACTTAATTTAGCCTAGAATCCAAACGTTGTCAGTGACGATTCTTCCTCGTTTTTCGTACCAGCAGCAAAAATTCCTATGTACCGGTTCCCCAAACAAAAAACAAAAAACCCAAGCAATTTTTTAGTTTTAAGCCCCGTTCGTGTGGCGCTGCCATTGGAATAGGAAAATGCTTTTTGTCATACACTCCTAAGTTAGTTGTTAATTAATAATTTAATGCGATTATAGATTTCTTTGATATTTGAGTTGCCTGCTTTTTATATAAAATAAACGGCCTTTGCAAATTATTTTTATTATATCATTTTTTCCATTCTTAAAACTTCATCCCCTGACAATCCACCGAACTCGATTTAAATGTAAACTTCTCGCCTAGCTCTTGTTTAAATCAATTAAAAAATAACTCGGATTAAGCAACACCATCACCATCACCCACAACACATGTATTTAATCTTCAATTTTGAATCAAACATTTAGCAAACAGATGAGTGAAAAATATTCGAGAAATTCGGAGAGCGCACTGGAGGAACAATTTTCGGCATACATATATTATAGGATATATTTTGTACAAAGTCAAATATTTTATAACATAATATTTAAAAAAAAAGAAAGTTTACAAACGAAACTCATACGCTACTTTATTGTATTCAATAAATTATTTGAATTAAAACATCTTAAAAAAATGTTTTGTACATTTTTTCCACCAAACTGATCCTGTCTATGTAACATGTCCCTACAAAAATATCCATATACAATATCAAACCATTATTTTATTAGGATTTATTTTATTTGAATTTTACTAGTTTTTGGAACTAGTTCAATAAACTTTTTATGTGGCCTGGTTCCGGTTTACTGTTGGCGCTCCTATTATATGTTAAAATATATGAGGAACTACATATATGTCGATTTTTATGATTTTTGCTCCGTACATACTTGAAGGACCTACATCTACTCCACTACCCTGTATATGGGCGGATACTCTGAGAGCTTCACAATTTTAAAAACAATTGTATGGGATAATTTTTGTTGGCCGGGTTGGCCCATTTTTATTCAATTTTCTCTAAAACATAAAAAGCTATTTTAATAAAATTTTAAGGGCTTATTCTCAAAATAATGAACTTTTAGCTGGTGTATCGTGTTGGTGGTGCATCCTCTAGTTTCTGAGATGAGGCCCAAAACAGTAGGGGGAAATTTTTTAAAACCCATTATATATGTAGCTACTTAAAGAGTGTAAAACCCGCCCAAAGTAAGAAAAAACAATAATTTGTTTAATTCTTTACAATTCTAGTGTTTATTTGATTTAATTTAGTGGCTAAATACTGAAATAATTAAAAATCGAAAAGTTTGTTTCTGTGTTCCAATTCCACCGTTCCGCTTCGACGCGAATTTGACGGCCATCTTTAAAAATTTATTCTTATTTTAGCAATCAATACAAAATGTGTGTGTTTTTTTATAAATAGTTGTAAAGTTAACTTGAGAAGAATTTAAAAATCACATAATCCAAAATAATTTTAAAAACACTCTTATTTACTTTTAAATTAAACCCCTTAATAAAAACTATTTAATTCATAATAAATTTAACAATAAACTTAATTTCCTTTTACAAAAAAGTATTGAGAAATTATTTTTCTAACCAATATAATTAAATAATCAGATCAAAAGCTTTAAAAAAAAACCAACGCTCATTTTAAAACCTGGGCTTCCCCCATTCGATAAACGATAGGCAGGCGCTGTCTCCATGGTAACGGTCTATAGCCCGAGCCCCCGATCCAGGACCATCCAGGACTGAAGTGGATTTAACCCCCAACGGGGCAACCCAGCAGTCGGCGAACAAACAATAAATAAACATCAAAAAGCGTAACCACAGCAGCAGGTACTTTTCAGGGTTTTCAGTTCCAGTTCGATTTCGACATCCCCTGGCACCGGCTCTCTCCTTACACTAAACATCCGAGATATCATCGAAAATAAAAGCGGCTAGTCCTCTGGTTTAAAACCATTCGGATTTGTAGAACATTAGATGGTATCGCCGCGCAAGCCGGCATCTTCCTTAAGCTCAGCACCCCGCGCGGCGACCAGCAATCTGATGGCGTGGGTATCGACTCCTCCAGCCCCCAACCGCTCTCTCATTTTTTGTTTACACCCCTTTCCAGAGCTTCAGCAAAGAGCTGCGAGAGCCTGTTCTCGGCCAGCTCCCGGGAATCAGCCAGTTTGATCTACCAACGGAAGCAGTTGCCGGCCCACCGAGGCGGAATGAAGGGATCTAGCAACGGAAGCATCCGTGGCCCGTCCATGGTGACTCAGAGCCACAGCGAGATCCATCAGCGGGTCATGTCGGCCAGAAATCTGCGGGCCAAGACCTTCCAGAACCAACTGGCCGACGCCCAGGCAGAGATCGCGAATCTGGCCCATGAAAACCGAATGCTCCGCACCCTACACAAGCGCCAGTCGTCGGCCCTGAACAAATATGAGTCCAACAACGCCGAGCTGCCCCAGTTACTCCACTCGCATGCCGAGGAGCTCCGGGTGTGGCAGACAAAGCATCGCAACCTGCAGGCGCTTAACAAGGATCTGGAGCAGAAGCTCAAGCAGAAGGAGGCCATTATTCTGTCGCTGAGTGACCAGAACAAGCACTACAGTCAGCTCAACAAGGACAAGTGGGTGGCCGTTATTAAAAAATATTATTAATAATTCCCTTATTAATTTTTAAAATCCCTCCCAGAAATCTTGATGAGCGCCAAAAGCTACAGGAGAAACTGCGCTCCCTGGAGCAGCGTCTCGAGGACAAGGATAACGACATGAAGCTAATGGCACGCAAAGTACAACTGGAAGCCAAGAACTTCCGCCAACAGCTCCTCAACGAGCAGAAGAAGTGCAAGGAGGTGATGCTGAAACTGGAGAAGGCCAAGCTGGAGGTCAGTGGATACCGCAAGCTCGAGGAGTACACAGTAAGTACATCTATCTTATACTATCTTCTAGCTTATTTTGCAAATATTCCCTTAGCTTGGCACCGATAAGGTCAACCCACTAACCTCGGGACGGCGGACCAAGCTTAGCGGAGTGGCCGAGGAGCCGGACAAGATCGACAAGCTGGAAAAGTCTCTAGAGATGCTGGACAAAGCGATCGAGAAGAACAATCAGTGCGAGTTCAATGGTCTGACTGATGTTTTGGAGTCCGACTCATTCTTTGATTTCGAAAATAACGACGGGGAGGAGAAGAGCGCGCCAAACTCTCCGCCGGCTCAGCCGGAGCGCCAGGTAACTGGAAGCAAGAGCAACAAACTTACCCTGCCGCCGGCTACCAGCCAGGCCAAGATGAACCACTCCCAGAGCCGGTCCACATTGAGCCAAGTTCTCTCGGCGCAGGGCAAAATCCCACTGGCCACAGGAAAGACTGGTCGCAGCCGGCTGGGATCGGGAGCTGCAGCGATGGTGGGTCCTCCCAAGGCGGAGAGCATGCCAGTCAGCAAGCGTCGCGATTCGGATACTCTATCCAAGATGTCATCCGCAAACATGTCCAAAAGTAAGCAGCAATCCTTAAAGTCTGTGGATTACGAATACGAGGAGGACTATGAGCCGGCTGGCGATGATGATGACGAGGATGCCTACGGAATTATGAGTAAGATATGCTCCGAGGGCATGGAGCCGGAGGAGAACAGCGATGACAATGTCAACGATGCCAGTCTGGTTAACTACACCAACTACATGGATGCCAAGAGTAGCGAGGGAGATCTGTTGGAGGAGTCCCCGGAGGAGGACGACGATGCCACTGACGGCCAGCAAACTCAGCGCAGCGATGAGGTGACAAACCTAAAGAGCTTACAGAGAATCCATCTTAACCCTAGCCCACATTCTTTTACAGTCACAGGAGAGCAGTATCCGTGCTCCGCGCCTCAAGGAGAACATGTCCAGCCTGCGGAAGCAGATGTCCGATGACTACAAGGAGCGCGAGAGCTTCCTGAAGACGTACTGCCGTCAGGCCAGCGGCAGCAACATGCGCGACGATCCGGCGTCCAAGAAACGCAACAGCATCGCCGGTGGAGCAGCGGCCAGTGGCCACATGACCGGCAGCCGGAAGCACGCTCTCCTGGCGGCCCTCAAGACCATCGATGACAATAAGAGCCAGGACTAGAGCAGCACACACTGTTCGTTCTAGTTCCCAAACACACACACAAATATTGTCCAGTTGCAGTTAGTACCTAAGCGGTGTTGAGTTATATATATATATATTTTTCAAGCAGAGCTCGGTGCTTCCGGTCCAGTTGGAGCAACTGCAGCGGCCGCTGGGCAAACTTATGCAGATTTGGTGCTCCTGTAGAGGCTGCAGTTGCTTCCACGTCGGAAGTCCAGGGTGTTGAGTAAATTTTAATTGAAAATAATCTATGGCGGGGTTTTTAAAAATGGATTCTGAGGTTAGGGTGGTAACCCTACAACCACTAAATATTTAAAGATAATTTTTTAAAATTTTATTTTACTTAATTTGTATTTTGTAAAATATTTAATATTTTTAAATATTAGGCATTCTGCTTCCCCCGCATCTTGCTAATGGCCCTGGAGACCTTCTTGCGCAGCTCCTTCTGCCGGCGCTCCTTGGACGCCAACTGCTCCCGCTTCTTCTCGCGGAAGTTCTTCATCCGCTTCTTCATGTCCTGGCGCTCCCGCTGCCGCTTGTCCTTGTAGTTCGTCTCGATCATCTTCATCATCTTGGCCACCTTCTGTTCGTAGGGGGAGTTGATCACGGCCACTCGTTCCGGAGCTGCCTTGGGATTTTCGGGACCGAATTTGGGCTTGTCCTTGTAGGGCAGGGCCCTTTGGAGAGCCTTGGGGATGTTGAGTGGCCGGAAGATCTTCTCCTTGCGCACAATGGTGGTGTACATGCTGTCCGGCTGGGCGGCATTCTGGACGTCGCGTTCTCGCTTCAACTGGCCCAAGGTCTTCATGCCCTGCCACTGGCTCTTCTGGTCCAGGGGCAGCAACAGGGAGGTTACGGGCGCATAGAATCTGGGCACTTCCACACGGAACCAGGTGCGGCAGAAGACAATGTCACTGAGCAGGATCTTGTCCTCGAACGTGGCACGATATGATCCCTCTGGGGTGTGGTGACTCTTCTTTATCTGACCACGTATTCCAGATACTGTTTTGATCTTGGCTCCCTCGAACTTGGCCACCTCCAGGGAGGAGTTGAACATGTCCTTGATAAACGCAGTCTTCTTGTAAATCTTGAACGGATGTCCGACCAGCTTCAGCTTCTTCATGATCTGTGAGGATTTGTCCAGTTCGGTGACACAGCCAGTAGCTGCAATGCGGAATCCCAATCGGCGCATCTCCTCCTGATCCTGGCGCACGGTCTGCAGTGCCAGAAAGCCAGTATTTTGAGGTGTGATCGGTCCCCAGAATGTCATGCTGCAGGTAACGTGATTGGGTGTGTACTTCAGATACCTCTGCCGGAAGTTATCCTCCACTTTGGCATAGATGGCCACCGTCTGGAAGCGACGCCAACCCATCGATATGATCAGTGGGTCGCCGGTTTTCAGAATCTTCTTGTACCAGCGATGCTTCTTCACCTTGCAGTTCACGTAGCCCACATTCTCCTCGGTCATGTTCAGGGCGCCCACCAACACCGGATAGCTGGGGTCGAAGTTCTCCACAAATTCGGCGGGCAACTGCTTGAAGCCTAGGCGCACATAGAGTCCCGGCCGGTAGCCCTCGATTTGGATGCGGAACTCGTTGTCCAGGTGAGCAAATTCACTCTTGTTCAGCTCGCTCTGGCGCTGGGCCTCCGCCTTCAAATCGTCATAGAATCCGTGGTCGCCAGTGATGCGCCCGGTGTCTTCTTCACCCTTTCCCTCACCGCTGTTGTCGTACTCGGCATCGAACTTGGCTTTGAGCTTCAGCTTCTTGGCCATCAGTTCAGCCTTCGTTAGGTTCTCCTCCTCCACACGGGTTAGTTTCCTTTTGGCCGCTGCAGAATCCTCAGGCTTGGTGGCTTCTTCTTCGGATGCCTCTCCATCCTTGGGCTTGGGTTTTCCGCTGACCTGTGTGCCCGTTTCCAGATCCTCGAAATCGCCATACACCTCGCTATCCGCATCACTCATGTCGTCCATTTTCAGCAGATTCTCGGCATCCTCGCTGGCCTTCCACTTGCCGGTGACGAAGCAGTTCTTGATCAGCTCCCTGTTATCCTCGGAAAGCCAGTCCCGTGTGGTGTCTACAGAAATATAAATATATGTACTTGGAGAAGGGAATACCTTTCCCCTACTTACCTCCGTGATATTCAAAGAAGCACCGCTCATCCTTATCCCTGATGTCCTTGTCCTTCTGTTGCTGGCTTTGCTTTTTGGCCGCCACTCGGAAGAGACCACCTAGCTCTTCCTCGGAGTCCTCGTTGTTCTCTTCCTCGGCTTCCTGTTTGGTTCTCTCGCTCTGGTTGTAGACTCCATAGACGAGCCGCATCAGATTCTTCGACTCCGAGTGGCGCTGCAGGAAGGCATCACGAGCCTTTTCCGCCAGATTGGTCTTCCAGCTCATGTTGCTGGCCAGGACGCGGGCCTCTTCCTCATCGGAGTCTGATTCGTTGGCGACTTGGACATCTCCCAGACTTTGGTACTCCTCGTCGCCCGATGAGCCGGCATCCGAGTCATCTTCCTGCTCCTCCTCGTCGCTATTCTCGCCGCGCCAGTCATCCGCACCGAACTCATCCTGCTCCTCCTCACTGTCCGCTGCATCCAAGCCCGAGTCTTCCGCCTCTTCATCTTCATCATCTTCACTAGAGCCCTCATCCTCATCCTGGTCGTCTCGAAAGTCCTGGGATTTAATGGGCTTGGCATCGGAGAACAAACGGAACTCCTGCTGCTCCATCTGCTCATCCAGAGTGGCCTTTTTGTCAATCAGCTTGCTGACAAGTTCCGCCTGCTCCGCTGCCTCGGCGGTCTGCTCCTTCTCCTTGTGGGAATGCGATCCTTGGAGCTCAATATAGACAGCGTCCTTATCGTAAACGATGCCACCGACTCCGGACATCGGAGCGTACAGCAACCGCTCCTTTTCCAGCAAACTACGCTTCTTCTCGGTTCCAGGAAGTGGACAAGGATCGGGTATGGTGCTGAGCTCATCAATCCGGGCATCTCCCAGGCCGGCTATGTGCACCATGTGCTCCTGCTTCAAGGGAACACCACGTACATATCCGTACAGCACAACATCCCGATCGCATTTCGGATCCCTGCGAATTTTATCCGTATTCGTGACATCCTCCAGGCGATCCACCAGCAGGTAACTATGCGCGCCACGCCACTGAAGTGGCCTAAACTTCATTACGGAAATGAAGCGTCCAAGGTTCTTAATCTCATTTCTGAGATACTCTCCATGAAGTAGTCCCGAAAGGTAGAACAACTTGGCGCCATCATAGACCTCGGTCCAGAAACGATGCTTCAGTTCCTTCTTCCTTTTGCGAAGCTGCTTGGGATTCTTGATCATGTCCAGGTGAGTCAAGACACCCATGATCTTGGGCATTCCATGCACCTGACATATGTTGAGGAACTCGAAGATCTCCATTTCGAAGCCATAGCTTGCGTCGCACAGCAGCAGGACTAGATCGGCACACTTGGCCACGTCGATCATGGAGTTTACATCGTTGTTACATTCCAGGAGCGTAATCCGGCGTTTCTTGGACGTGACAATCGTTATGGGTCCCTTAATGTCCGTCACATTGGTGCGGGTGAAGCTCTTGATGAGGTTCTTGATCACCGTGGTCTTGCCCACCTTTGGCGGCCCCACAACGGCGATCAAAACTGGAGGCGGTTCATCCGGAGTCTGGTCCACAACCGGAATGTGCTGCTTCTTGGCCGTGAGATCCTCTTTTCGTCGGAAATTCCGCTCTGCCCGCTGTGCCGAGTTAATGGCAAAGGCCTTCGGATTTCTCTGGCGGGCAGTGAGTTCGGGCTCCTTTTGGTTTCCATCTTTCTTGGCCTTGACCTTTTTCTTGTCAGCCTTTACTCCGGACTGCCGGGCACGGTGCTGCTTTCGCTTGTCCTGGCCGGAGTCGTCGGCCATCCTTAAAGATGTTATAAAGACAAATTAATATATTAGCCAATGTTTAGCGCTGCACGTGTTAGTTTTTATATTTTTTTTATCGGCCGGTCTAATCGATTTCATTTTATCGATAGTTTTTGTTTTTCCATTCCTTCTAGTATTTTTCCTTAACTTATGGCTCTCATCTGCACTTTAAAAAATTGTTTATATAAATAAACTCAAATTAGTACATTTTCTTTGTAAATTCTATAAAAACTTATTGTTTTATTATAAGTGGGTAACTTTTGTAATTTTATTTAAATTAAGAATTTATTCCCGTTTTTAGTATCTAAACCCTTAGAATACCAAAAACTTGCGGCATTTCGACTGAGCGCTTTTTTGGTATTTCACTCAGTATACGGTCACATTTCTGCACTGCAATTTTTCGCAATTTGATATTTGATTCATTTTACTTTCGATCGGGCAAAATGTGTCGCACGCCATTCTGTTCACCTTAAAAGCAGACGCTCCAGCTCTACTGGCCACAACTAATCGTTCGATTGAAGTCCAAGTGTTCACCTGGGCGAAGGTGAAAAGCCTACGAAGCAGAGAGGAGCAGCAGCGAAGCGCAGAGAGGAGCGGAGCCGCGAGAAAAGGAGAGCCAAGGAGGAGCAGTAGCAGGGAGCAGGAAGAGGAAAAGTCTTCAAAGTCGAACTGAACCCAAAGCCAGGTAATATTCATAAAATTAACAATACTAGTAAGCTAGCCTCGTTGTACCGGCTTGAAGCATAAGGAGGGGGCTGGGAACAACTGGGGGGTGGTAGGAGAAGTGGGTGGTTGTTGGGCGGCCGTGGGAGGTGGTGGTGCTGCGAGCCTCCGACCTTGCCCTTCTATCGATTTCCGAAAATGCATCAAGCCAGATGCAAATCAAAAATCACGAATCACTGCTGAAGGTTAAACTTTTCTATAGGATCAGGGCCAAAAAAGCAGCCACCGAGCTCTTTATTCTTTGTTCGCCAAGAAAAAAACGGGGGGAAGCAACAAAGAACAGCCCCACATATAGCTAAGAGTGTTGCATACATTATTTCTTGACTTGTAAAATTGTATATGCTTAAAAAGAGAAAGCATTTTAATGACTGACGTCAATGGGTCAGTTTCCCATTAATTTCCATTTCCCATTTGCAGGCATGGAGAGTCCTTGCGAGTCGGAGAGCTCATTGGACGGAGGCACCATGCTTCCTCCAAGCCCAGTATCTAGGGAGCAGCTCCAGAAGAGAATCGAGTCGTTAACCCAGCAGAACAAGTGAGTAACAAGTGCGATATATTTTCTGCGATTTTCTGTAATATGAGAACTTTTCCGTTTAATAGAGTGCTGAAAGCTGAGCTGGACACCTTTAAAACCAAGTGTAAGGTGGTGCAAGAGGAGAATCGTTGCCTCAAACAGGCCTCGGTTATCATTGTTAGTATCATTTCAATATAAACACTCTTTCCACCGTAAACATACCTTTTTTTCGAATCACCACAGCAAGCAAAAGCCGAACAGGAGGAGGAGTACATCTCGAACACTTTGCTGAAGAAGATCCAGGCATTAAAGAAGGAAAAAGAGACGTTGGCGCATCACTACGAACGCGAGGAGGAGTGTCTGACCAACGATCTCTCCCGGAAGCTAGACCAGCTGCGTCAGGAGAAGTGTAAGCTCGAGCAGACCTTGGAGCAGGAGCAGGAGTGCCTCGTAAACAAGCTGATGCGCAAGATTGAGAAGCTGCAAGCCGAAACGGACAACAAGCAAACCAATCTTGAGCAGCTGCGCCGCGAGATGGTGGAATTGGAAAACACTCTCGAACAGGAGCAGGAGGCACTAGTCAACAAGCTGTGGAAGCGCATGGACAAGCTCGAAACGGAGAAGCGTTCGTTGCAGATCAAGCTGGATCAGCCCGTTTCCGGATCCGACCACGCCGCGCGACATTACCAACAATGCCCATGCGAATGGAGGTGATACGGCTACTAGCCTGAGTGCCCACATCCAGAATCTACGGTCGGAGGTTCTTCGTCTGCGAGCTAATCTTGCCGCAGCCCAGAAAGAGACCACTATCAAGATGCAGCAGTTTGCCCTGGAAGAGAAGTCCATACGCGAAGAGAACGCACGCCTTCAGAGGAAACTGAAACAGGAAGTGGAACGCCGTGAAGCACTCTGCCGTCACCTCTCCGAGTCTGAATCCTCGCTGGAAATGGACGAGGAACGCTTCTATAACGAGAGCATGATGTCCGGAACAGCGGCAGCAGCTGCGGCGGCGGTGGCGGCGGCCGCAGCATCGGCAGTTAGCGCTCAGAGGCAGCGCACCATTAGTAGTCCAGTTTCCCACAGCCCCTCCAGCAGCCGGCCACTTAGTCCAGGCACGGCCGGCCAGAACCGCTGCTACGCCTGCGGACAAATTGTGGTGAGTGCCTCAGATTGGATTCATTTTAGTTTGCGTGCTAATATTTTGTCTTCCTAATTACAGAATCGTCGTGCTAGCGAGCGCTTTATTAAGCCAGCACTGCCAACGCCCATGTTGGGCCTAAACACTTCCGCACCAAACGTGCTAACCCCTACAAACCCGCTCCTAGGCATGCTGGGCCCCAGTGGCTCCTCCGCCTCTGTCTCCTCATCATCGGCATCTGGATCTGGGAATGCCGCTGGCGGCTTTCTATCGAATTTGGGCGGTGAGCGGCTAAGCCTAGGATCGATGTCCACGGCTGGCGTTGGTGGCGGCAGCTCCACGTTTCTGGCGGGCGGCGGTCTGCTATCCCAGTTTACGGGCAATTCTAGCGCCTCGTCGTCGTCGTCCAATCTGATGAACATCAGTCTGAATAACTCGTCCAGCGGCAATCTGGTCAATAGCAGCAGCAACTCGTCGCTGTCAGCCTTCACTCCAACCAATCCGCCCAGCTCGGCGGCACCGGCCTTTATCCAGCCGGCCAGCCCCATGGACACGTCCACCTGCAAAGATTAGACAGGCAGGATGCATTATCGCCAATCATGACTTATTTTCAAACACACAGAAACACACATACACTCTATTCATAAACACGCACGCACGTACGCAAGCAACCAGTTAAACGAAACTAACAACATACATAAGTAAACTAAACACAAGAAATGAAATTGAAACTATCGTAAGCTTCTCCAAGGTGCGACTCAAAGTCGCTTCATTTATATATGGTTAATATGTATGTTCTATTTGATCAAAATCTCTTACACCCTTTCAATATCGGAATTCCTAGGCGAACGAATATTTAACGCTAATGTTTAAGATTTGAATGTTTTCTACTTTCGCTCGGTTCCAGTTAAAGTTAAGTGGAAAAAACATAACAAAAAAATACAGAAAATGATGATAAAATAAGGAGGGGAATATGCAGAAGAGGAGGGTTCAGCAAAAGCAAACCAGATCGTATGAATTTATATAAACAGTGAATTCTATTCATGTCGAAACCAATTTCCCACACTTCCTTCGCAAGTGGGCCTAAAATTTTGAAGTATATATATGTAAGCCAACAAAAATAAAGTTCAACAATTTAAAATTTAAACCTGGACTTTTTTTTATTGAATTTTGGACTAAATCTGCATCAAAATCTGGCAAAGATTTTTTATTGGAGGTTTCTCATATGACCTTTTAGGAAGAATATATCTTTCCAAATAAATATCTGGTTCTTTAGCTTAATACCTTAAAAGCTTTATAGATCCATTCCCTACCCAACGAAATCTAGTTTATCATAAATTTTGTTTATCTTTTTTTTTTTTTTTAATATTCTTGAGACTTTTCTTTAAAAGTTTTGAAAAATGCATAAATTTTATATTATTTTCCAAACAAATACTATATCTTTAAAAATCCACATCAGCACCAGAGAGGGCTCTATTTTTATCAAAACAGATTTTGAATGGAAAAACTTTAAATAATAATTTACCTTTATTTATTATTTAATAAATTATATTTTATTTCTAAATTTGAATATCCGTTAGTGTGGCTGTTGCACTATTTGCGAGACACCCTGAAAGCCCATCGCGTTTTGCAGCACTGCCCTCGGAGCTGCGGCCAACTTCACGTTGCAAAATATACGTTTGTGTTTGTCTGTTGTTTGTGATTGTAAATAAAGGCCAAACAGAGTTCGGGAAACTCGATTCGAAACCAACCTTTAGACCAGAATGTAACACCTCGAAAACGCAAACAACAAAAGCCACAAAGTGTTCAGTTGAAATAAGAGAAGTCAGTGAGAAAAGAGCAGGCAAACAAGTGAGAAACGGCGAAAAGAGGTGGGCAGGAAGTGGGAAGTGCGATATATGTATGACAACAAACGAAGCGACGAAAAAAGAAAAAAAAGTGTGTATTGGCCAAGCCAAGCCAAGCTCAAGAAAAGGTTAGCAAAAGTTAGCAACAAAAAGCAGCGTTTTGCTCTCACACACACACTCTGGCGGCGGTCTCCACGACGCTCGCCCGCACACAAAATCGGCCGTACATATCTCTGAAAAAAAAACTTTTTAAAGCGGACGCCAGCGTTTCGGTTCTCATTTCGTTGAAACGGTGAAACGGTAAAGAACCTGTCGCTTGTCGGATAGAAGCAGCGATTTCCGCCGTTCAGCAAAAATAGCTTTATTTTTCTATCAAAAGTGTGTGGATGTGTGTGTGTGTGGCGTTTTGTGCATCAGGAGAGATCATTTGCCAAAAAAAAAGCAAGGAAGAAGAAGAAATACGCGAAAGAAAAGTGCAAAGCGAAAGTTTGATTGTGCAGCATCCGCCTTCTCTGTCGAGTAACGGTAACGCCTCCCCCCCAAAGCCGTCGCGGCTCTCTCTCTCTCTTCCGCCAACACATTCCACGGAAAGCGAAAAGCGCGTGTGTGTTTGTGTGTGTGTGTGATTTCCTAAAGCGATTTCCATTTCAATAATTTTAATTTCCAATAAATTGTGTTCGGACACTGGCCAGATGTGTTTATTAAATGATTGCGCACACTGTATGTTATTATGGCCTTATTGAATAAACTCTTCTTCCCGTCGGCACCACCACCAGCAGCGGCAGCAGCAGCGTCAGCTACAGCAACAACAACATCTGCGGCAACAACGTTAATTAATAGCCAAACAACAGCACCCACATTGCCGGCACGTACAAATCACGCCTCTGCCGCTGTCGGCGTTTCTGCCACCCCCTCAGTCGGCGGCGGCAATAGTTCGTCGTCCGCAAAAGCTACAAAACAAACTTCGCGAAATTATCTAAGGTAAGTGTTTATCTGCTTAACTGCATATACATACACCCCCTATACCCTTACTTAAATGCCAATAGAGTTCCTAATACCCGGTATTAGTCGTAGATACTACTACAAGCAAAAGAAAACAAAAGAAAGGGGTGCAGCTGGAAAAAAACACACAGACACACACTCACACTCACTCACCGCACGAAAGTCACTCTCATGATGCGTTTCACACTCGGCCACTCCCCCTCTCCTCTCCACTCCGCCCATCGTTCTACCTGCGCTTCCTCTTCCCTTTGTTCGTACGCAAATTGGCAAGCGTAAAGGAGGACGATAACCCAGCAAACATATTTGGCAAGCAGCCCAGACAGCCGTCGAGCGTCACGTAGGCCGCTTCTATTGGTTTTGGCCAAAGCAGATGCAAATTTGGCATTATCTGGAAGCAGCTGGAAGAGTCCTAGTTTTAAGGGCCTTTCTTTTCTTAGGACTAGACAATAGGCCACCCCAGCTAAGGACAGGATGCGGATTACAGAGATCAAGACAGCTGGCAGTAGTTGATGTACCTTTTTGTATTAAATCTTTCAACAATAAATATATATGTATATATTTAACAATAAGGATAGTTTTGAATAAATAATATTGGCATTATCTATTACCAACTGCATTAATGAGGCCATCGGTATCTTCGTATATCGATAACAACAAACAGAACCAAAACATCACAGGATGGAAGATAGAAAAGCCATCACCAACTTTGAACACCCCCAGCAGTGCATTGGGTAGTCATAACCAGAGCCACCCAGATCCCCACATGTGCATGTGTTGGAGCAGGAAAGAACTATCAAGTTCCCTTTCGCACCCATCGATTGAGCTGCGCGCGCAAATAACTGGGCCCCCACAATACTCTCTTCGCCTCTCGGTTGGCTCCACTTCGGCAGTCTTCGTTATCACTTCGTGTGCGCTATCTGCTTCTCGCTCGCACTGCTTTAGACTTGGGTCTGGCTGGCTGGCTGTTCGGTGGGCGTAGATCGTGGGCCCCAAAAGGGGGGCGCGGCGGCGGGAGAGGGGGCCACGGCGGCGCAACGTCAGGCGCAAATGTAAATAAAAGCGAATCACATGACTTGCTAATCGGCGGTCGCGGCCTGCTCTCGTGATTATTATGTCATACATATATTGTTGTTGCTGCGGGGCATTGTTTTTGTTGCTCTCTACTCTCCACCCCTCTGTCCTCTGCCCCCGCAGCTTTTCATTTAATTCATTTCATTATTATTTATTACACTATTTATTTATGCCGCTGCATACGCTTCATTTACAATGTTGATTTTTGACACTTTCCGAGCTTTGTGCGTGGGGTTCTGATAGTTTTTTTTATTTTTTATTTCGTTGTTTGTTGTGATTGTGAGGGGGATGGGATGCTAGGTTAACGGTTAACTGTTGGAGACAGCCATGTCCATTTCGCGAGTGACAGGGATTATTCGATAGTATATCGATGTCAGCTAATGTGATTCGTGATTATCTCTAATACTTATCGCTTCAAAGAAATCTTATCGGATTAAAATAGAGGGGAATTGTAAGAACTGATTTTAATATTTTATAGAAATTATGGTAGTATGACTGAGCTAGGCCGGAAAAGGAAACTGGGTCTTAAAATGCAAAAACCCTTTATTTTGATTGTCACGCTGATATCGCATTTCTGAATTATCGGAATTTATCGGAAAATTCCTGATTGATGATCAATTTTGGGTGAACTTGCTGCGTTGGCCCATATACTAATTGCTGGCCATGGCTTAGAAGCTTTCGGGGCCGTAATCTGGGGCGCTGCGCTCACTCGATTAATCGACGCCTTATCGGTCAGACGCCGAGCAAACGTTTAATAAATCGTATATGTACTATATATAGAGCGTAATGGTGAAATTGTCAGATTCGAGTGTGTATTGACCAATATTCGACCCGGTATATACATTTATGGCCGTGCTTGTCACCAGCACCAGCGCCATCACGTGATAGAAACTTTTTACTTTGCTAATTAAGTGCCGTGAGCTTTTGGGGTTTTTGCACTTTGATCAGTGACGCCCCTCCCCCTTCGGAGCCACCTCCCCACTGATAGAACCTGTAAAGTGGGAGGCAGCTGGCCGGCGAGTAACTCCCACCACCCGCGCCAATTATGACGCTATCATTGCACTAGGTCAGGTTTTTTCGAAATCTATGTAAACTAAACAAACGTTTACACTAATAACGGCTAAAATGTTTGTTTATTTGCTTAATTTAGTTAAGTGACGACAATAATAAATTACCAGCCAGGCCGGGCAGCACGCCTGGGTAACTTTCCACAACGGAATCTGAACCTCCCACTTATCGTTCATTTTCGCCGGCGGGCCGGGCCGGATCGGGCCGAAAAGAAATGGTCTACAAACACCAGATAGCTGGGGAGCTGAGACTCTGGAAATTTCGACACCCACTGCGAATCGAGAAGGCCTTAAAGTGAATCAACCTGTGCCCCGGACAGGTGAATCACATCCAGTTCCCGTACTCGTTCCCCATTCCCCAACGCCATGACCAAGTTTAGACATTTGCTAGCCAGTTGCTTGGTCACATGACACTTTATTTTTTTTTTTGTGTCAATTTTTTATCCAACATACGAGCGATGTATGCATGATTTAAAAGCCAAAAAAACCAGACGTCTGGCATCATGTGCCTCCGAAGGCGCACACATTCCTTAACCCAATTCGCAAGTCATTTGGATTCGGATTCAGATTCGCAGTATGTACCACATATGGCCAGCCAGCCAGCCAGTCAGGCCATCTGAAAGTGGATCCAAAAATACATATAGCCCGATGTTATTAGCGGAGTGGTATTAATTCCCCGATAAGTTCGGGGATTTCTGGCTATATATGCAAACTGTGATTTCATATCACACCCTTCCATCAGACATCAGATCAGGCCAGAACCCCCCAGATACGTAAATCCCAACAATTAGCACCTTTTGTGGAAAACTTTGCTCCAACAATCCCATTATGAGGAGAGCCTGGTGGCCTGTGAGGGCTATAGGCACGTGTGAAGTACAATAATCCGGTATCCGTCTGATTGGCGATCAAACAATGCCCACAGATATCACATATCAATCTTTATTTCAGTCTAAACCCCCCACCCCCCTAAATAACAATAAATATAAAAGGCATTATGGATGATTTCACTTAGAGCCTTTGCGCCGGCTTAGTGCCACGCCACAAATGAGTCGTAAATTGGGAGCGAATGAGAATTCATTAATAGTTTTGGTTGATAACTGGCCGCCAATTGAATGGCCAAACATTCCAACTGGCCGGACGGACGGACATCAATCAAACGGGCCAACGATCGAGTCGCCCACCCCCCCCCAGGTGTGAATGGTGGTTACATGGGCCGTAACGTAATAGAGTAATAGAGACTAGGTGCCGCCAGAGTGTCTGGGCCATATGTCAAGTGGTCTATACCCCCTCCTGGCCAGGAGGAGACAACAAACAAGACTATAGTTAGTTTAGCACATTTAAATGGCAGCTCTCGAGTGGCTAGCTGAGGTGATGAGGTGGCGTACCTGGTGCTTCATGTGCGAAGTCGCGTGGTCTGGCCAGTCATATGAGTAGTGAGTGTGAGTCGTCGTATCTAGTTGTTGATAGCTCTGCACTGGGAGAAACTTTTCTTCTAATTTGGATTTTGAATTAAAAATACAACGCATTTAGAGTCTATCTTTTATATAGAAACTATTCTGACTGGTAGTTATTTCTCAGTGTAGACTGTAGCGCTTCGCTGTCTGCTGGCATTATCAGTTGACGAAAAATGCCTTTGTTTTGCAGTGCCAGTGCCAGCCCCTCCGCTCCACTCCTCCCTCCTCCCCATCAATAAATAATACAAACAAAGTAATCACTCCGAAGTGCCTAAGCCGAGAGCTCCATTAACAGAAGCTCAACGAGACACCTTATGGCCGGTGAACCATTTCCAATGGCCCCTTGGGAAGGTGGCTCTATTTAAATTGAGTTTACGGGCCATGGGCCCCCCTAGGCCTTCATGGGATTAGATTCGAGTGGGGAATATATTACTTACATGGAATTATTATTGGGAATCCCTATCTCTAGATTAGCTCACAAAGAGCTCCCTTGTTGGGTCTTATCGGCAAGGTCTGTCTCCCTTAAACACATGACTCTGTTTATGATTCTGGCGAATTAATGATTCTTCTCGGGTATTTCATTACCATATAGTAGTAGAGTAGTGGAGTGGGTAGTATTTCTATTTCCTTGGTGGTGACGGAAGTCGCTATTTGCCAAAAGATGAATGGTGACTCGGTAGTGATCTCACTGGTATTTAGTCTTAGGCCCGATAGGTGGGACTGCCCGGTCGGCCTGAGTTGGCCTGAGTCACGTTGTGTTTGCCAGGTGACACTTGTCGCCTTCATTGATTGATTGCGCCCCCAAGTGCTCACCTTTTCCTGGTGCTGGTCCCGGACCCGGTCTGTTTGCATTCGTCTCAAGTGACAATGAAAATCACTCGATATTTTTGTCGTCATTTGCTCATTAGTATTGTGAGCGACAAGTCTTGTGTCTGCACTGCTCGAGTGCTCAAGTGTTTCGTTATATTTATCAGTAATGTCGTTATACCCTTACTGGAAGTAAACCGATCCATGTATTAACCTTGTTTCCAGGCACTCTCAGTAGATTAGGTTTTTAAACTTAATCTTTTATAATCACTGGCTATACTTGATAGTGACTTGATTTTAAAATAATCTTAGAATTTCCTATTTAAACCTAATTGAGGGCATTTGGAGTTCGGTTTCTTATGTTTCTGGGCTGGAAAGAGAATTGGCGTATCGCCTTGAACTTGACATTCGCCAAAAAGGACGGGGTGAAGGTCGTACGTACCCATATACCCATACCCATAGCCATTATAATCGTTCCAGTTGGTAATGATAGTCATTCTCATTCCTATTCCTATTTCCATTCTATTGTCGTGGCTAGAGGAGAGCGTCTCTAGATTCTATAGGCTATAAGCTTATACCACCGACCCCCAACCATCCATCTGCCATCTCGCATCATTTCCAGCGTCGCCATCATCGCCATCGTTGGTCGGTTGGTTGGCTTGGTTGGGTTGGTTGGGTCATGTGACTTGTTGAATGGAGCAACTGGTTGTTGTTTTGCTTTTGCTTTTTTTTTTTTTTTTTTTTTGTTGCTTTTGGTTTTGCTTTTGACTTTGCCTTTATTATTGTCGTCGCTTTGGAAATCTGTGTTTATTTGCCACGCTCTCTTTCACTCACTCACACCAAGTGACACCAACACTGAAAGAAAAACCATAGCAAGTCTTAAAAATAGATTTTTTATTAGCAAGGTCATTAAGAGCCTCTGATTCGATTATAATTGCTGGCCTGGTCTGGTCTTGGGCCATCAATTCCTCATTCAATCATCAAATCAATCAGTATCCGAAGGGCTAATCAAAACATAATCCCTGCAAAAGCCCGATAACACCTGCCAGCCACTTGAGTGGCACTCCACACCGACTTGGCCGAAACACTCCCACGCCAGCTATTAATACACCTGACCATATCAATCAAAATATATAGTGCAGGGCCTTAGAAATAGAGGGGTGGGTCTGCCACCCAAAACCCCTCGTATATGTACGGTAATCTTTAGAGATATGCCTCATATGCCTTTGTTCATTATGTATGCATGATGTATGTACATACATACATATGTACTTATGTGAGTCTCTCTGCGTGTGTTTATTTGCTTAATATTGTTTGGTTGTGACTGTGGCTGTGGCTTGCTTTTGTTTTGCTTGCGTAGCTGAAAAAGCATGTGATCCAAGTGAATGCCCCTCATTCTACTCCCTTTCTCCTCCTCCCAGACCTCCCAGACCGGGGGAAAATAATGAAAATAAAAGCGAAAAATATCAGAATAAACAACGAGCTGTGCCTCCGCCTCTGGCTCTGGCTCTGGCTCTGGCCCTGCTTGGCGATAAGTCAACTTAGCGGCGATTCGATAATTGTTTCGAGCTGATCTCTCTCCGGACATGGTCAGGTCAGCAGGCAGTGGTTACCTTCTAGTCCCATGAAGATATCTCTAGTCATAAGCCCACAATCCCACCGGAAATAATGTATTTAATATTATCTGTTATCATATTTTAACAAAAAACAAGGCTTAAGAAATAATTTAAGTAAATAGCCAGGGAAGAGCATTCATGGGAAGTGCTAGTCTATGTTGCCTTAATTTCCCCATTAAGTTTTGGCAACACTCCTTTCAACTAATTCATCAAACAATCATTCATCGTTGTCTCTTGACTTTTGGCCAAATATTTGTACCTTTCTCTTTCTTGGATTGGGGCTAACAACAACAACAATAACAACAACCATAACATATTAACACATCAGTCTTTGACAAGCAACAAATGGCCTGAGGGTGCTGGTGGCCACATGATGCTCTTCTGGGCTACCCATCTGGATGGATGGGTGGATGGATCATGTGAGCCCCCAAGTAGAATCGCCTCGTTTAGGATCGTTGCTTGTATTATCATTATCTTCACCCCATACACAATATATATATGATATATATATATACTCGTACATCAGTATATATCGATTGGACGGACGGGCCTTATTATAATGCATATGCGAGTAGTGAGTTGTGTCCCCGTCTCGTTCTCTTCTCTATACGCCGGCACACGGGCACTCTGGCACGGCACGGGACCCGGCTGGGGCGTTTCAGTTCCACAGTATACGGCCGGGCCGTCAGTTCCCAAGTTTCCCGATCGGCGAGCTCCCCAGTACGATCGCGAATGCCTTGAACTTCATTTGCTGACTAGCATCGCAGCCATAAAGATATCGACGCGTCCGTATCCAGTTCCACTCCTCAAACTCAAGATATTCACTTCCAAGAATACTATATATCAAGTTTCACGAATAATAATAGTAATTGAGTCACTATTTATTTACAAAATAATGGTATATATGTAAATAAATACAAACTATAATAGCACTTCTTATCGCCATTATGGAAAAAAATAAGTGCTAATCACTAAAAATAGTGGTTGTTATTTTTTTAATGAAAAGATTTCTTGAAATTCCGAAATTCCGGAGTCGGGAAGGTCGGAGTCGAGTCGACTTGGAGAAGTAGGACCGAGAGAGATCCCCGCCAGACAGTGGGATTACCCTTTGTCGCATGCATACGCCGCCGCCCTTCAAATCCAAGTAAGCACTGCCCATAAATACAGTTAGGTGGTCAGTTCAAAAAGGGCCGCCTATGGTCAGTATCCATCCAGTACCCAGTATCAGTGGGAACTCGTGACCAGCCCACAAAAAAAAAAAAAAAAAAAAGAAACCTTTGTAATCTCGGAGTGCGTGCTCCCCCGTCTTATCGCTGGGCTGTAAAACATTTATTAAGCTTCTAAAACTAGTCCGCCCACTGCCCGCCCCCCAACTATCATCATTTGGGCTAATTGTTAATTATAGCACTAATTTCGAGGTGGAAAGGAGGCGCTACTTAGACAGGCCGTTTATAAAGCCACTAAAAATGAAATTATCTTATAGAGTACTTTGGAAAGTGTTTATAAATATTAATTGGAATATTAAGATAATATATAATATTATAATATTTTAGAATAGAATAGAGAATAGAATACACCTCTTGGTTTAGCCCCGCTACTTAGATCATCCAATTATAGAACGCCAAAAATAAATTGGTTTAATTTAACATTCGCGTTTGCCGTCATGTGACTAGCCAGCCACTAGTACATCTTCACCCCGCCAATGGCCACTTTTCAATGCCAGTTCAAAGGTCAAAGAGAGAGAGAAAGAAAGAGAGAGATTTTCAAGACAATTTCAAATAGAAAATGGCATGGATGAGTAATGCCATCACGTGCCGAGTGTCTAGAATAGAATAGAGAGCCAGAAGAATAGTGCTTTCTCTCAGATACAAGACTAATACCTATACCTAATCACTTGGATAATATCCTAATCCCTAATCCTCTCCATTCCAGTCGATTCCCTTTCGAGGGCAGCCAGGTGCGAGTTCTGCTCTACAAAGAGGATGACAGCCGGCGGCTGCTCTTCGACTCGAACGCCCTGCAGAAGGTGACCCACAGGGACGCTTCGTCAACCACATCTGCATCGGCGTCCGCGTCCACCTCGTCCTCATCCTCCTCCACGTCGGTGAGTGGCGGCGGAAAGTTCCTTAAAAACGAAAAGTACACTTCGCTGCAAAATGGCAAGATTCAGGCCAAGGCACATTCCACCAATGGCAGCAACTTTATCGAAGTGTGTGCCGACTATGGCTTCAAGGTAAGAGCCACTAATAGTTGCCCTCCATCCCAGGCATAATACCTAATCTTCCACTCACTTTCCAGCACAATCGGCCAACTGGTGACGACATCACCCCGCTGGGCGAGATGGTGTTTGGATCGCTGCCGATGTCCTTTTGCGGCACGGCCCTGAAGGTCCACTGGCTGCCGGAACCGGCCCGCATCCTATGCTCCCAGGTCTATCTGACGCCAACGAATAACGGAGTGTCGGGATCCCGTTCAGATCATTCGCCCTACTCCACACTGTCCACCGGCAGCCTGGCGACACCTCGCACCTCCATCTGCAGCGAGCACGGCTCCATGGACGGGCTGTCGATGAACTCGTTCTCCATGCCATTCAGCGTCAGTGTGGGCCGCCAGATGAGCCTGACGCCCCCGCTGGACGTCCCGGCGGCGCCGGCGGATCAGCAGTCGCTCTCCATTCATTCGGTCGACTCCAGTGGACCACGGTTCTCCTCCACGTACAGCACGGCGACGGACTCGGGCTACTCGGCGAGTGGTAGCGGCAGTGCAGCTGGCGGGGATCAGTGGTCGTACCAGTACTCCTCCGCGCGCAGCAGCCTGGGCAGTGTCCTCTCCGATCAGTCGGATGCACTGCGAAAACTGAGCGTGGACTCGGCCTGCTACTCCGGCTCCTCGCCCTACCTAGACGGATTTGCCAGCGACGGCTGCCTGCAGCGACGAATCTCGCGCAACCTGCGCACCTCCTTCGAGAACGAGCATTCCAAGAACGATTTTATCGGCTTCCTCAGCGACAACTACCCCATAGTGCCCTCGGCGGGGGGAGTGGGCGCCGGCGGTGGCAGTGAGGGCGGTGGCATGGCTCCGCCGCAGTACCGACGGGCCAGCTACAGCGCGAATGAGACGCGCAGCAATCCGGAGATGGGCAGGCGGCAGGCCAACCTCCGGCGACGGGCCAAGCTCGGCCTGGCCGTGTGCATTTCGATGAGCGAGTCCTTCGAGGAGGAGATGGAGCTCTTCTGCAGCGAGCACATTGCCCTGCTCGAGTCCATGCTCAGCCGGCTCAGGGCCAGCACGGAACATGCCTACATTAATCACAAGAACTTCCTGCAGGTGAGGAGGAGTAAGGTCTTGAGATCTAAGCATTCCACTGACCACCACTTCTCCCGCTTATTCCAGATCATGTTCCAGGCCTGGCAGGACACACAGCAGTGGTTCAGCGATCTCTTCACCGCGCCGCGCATCAAGACCCCCGTCTGGCTGAGCATCACCACCAGCGGCAGCAAGTACTCCAAGACGGTGGCCGAGCGATTCATCAAGGAACTGTGCGACCTGCTCTCCTTCGCCGACACCAAGGACTCCAACTTGTAAGTTCATCGCCCGGACATCCTTGCAGTTTCAGTTCTGTAGCTCACGACTCCTTGCAGCTTTATTAGCACCATGCTGACGGGGATCCTTACGCACCATCTGGGCTGGGTGGCCACAGTGTCGGCATTCAACAGTGCGGGTCGCCGGCGATCGGAGATCTCCTCGTCGGCCTCGTCGGCGGCAATCGAGCAGCGGGCGAAGCTCCAGCAGGTGGCCCAAAAGCATCCCTACAACGCCCTGTGGGCGCAGCTGGGGGATCTGTATGGCGCCATCGGGATGCCGCCGAAGCTGGCGCGCACCATTGTGTGTGGGGCGGAGAAGCTGTGGGTGGAGAAGCTTCTCAACGTGCTCACGTACTTCATTCGGTGCAGCGAGGTGCGCCGCGCCGCCAAGCGGGAGGACTTCAACAAGCAGCTGATCAACGATCTGGTCACCCAGAATCAGAATCAGAGCCAGCCGGGCAACCAGGAGCGCCACAAGAGTCCCCCAACTCAAATGCGAGGACTTACCCGGGCCGCCACCTGCAAACAGAACCTCAACGCCATTGCTGACGACGGCGACACCGAGAACGACCTGAACGAGTACGGGCTGGAGGGGGAGCTGGTGATAGACTCCGGCGATGGCATGCAGACCCTGAAGAAGAACGAGATTCCCACTGTGCTGGCCTTCCGGGACTCGCACTTTGTCCAGCAGGAGCTGCGAATCGGTAACTATCTGATGGACACGGGAATCGAAAAGAAGACCCTACTGGCGCGCCAGGCACAGCAGTACTTTCACACGGGAAAGGACGGCCGGATCCGTTTGACCGTGACCACGCCGGACAACGTGGAGCTGTGCATGGAGGAGGACCAGTCGAGCGGCACCACCGGTTCCGTGGGCACTGGCTCCGTGGACGATGGCGCCATCGAGGCCATAGAGTTTGAGGAGAACGAGGAAGCGCCGCCCAAGAAGAACATCTTCTGGAACATGGCGAGCGTTAAGGAAGGTCTGAGCCTCAGTGACTTTGCCAAGTTGCAGCAAGGCATCCGAATCATCAACCGGAAGTTGGATCGCCGCTGCAGCAGCTACTCGGTGGAGGGCATTCCGGATCAGTTGATAAAGGTCCCAGCAGGAGACTTTGAACCTCTCACCCACGAGCGACGAGCCTCGCACCTGTCCCTCTCTGATCTTATAACCCAGAACAGCATGGGCAAGAGCGATCGCATGACCTGGGGCATCGAGCCCATCAAGGAGAACGTGAGCTTGGAGGAGCAGATCCACTTCGACCACTGCCACAAGCTCATAGAGCGGGAGCACGGCATATGCAGGCAGCAGTCCGCCGACAACGGCAACGGCGTGGTGTTCGTTCTGGGCGACAATGAGCCGCTGATCAACTTGAAGAAGAGCAGCGAGGATCTCAGTGCGGATCAGGAGGTCAAGCCGACCACTCTGGTGCTGTGTGCCCAGCACCAGCGCACCCACGACAACAAGAAGCACTCCGGCATGAAGTTCAACTTTGAGCAATATCCCCAGATCGCCACCAACTACATGAAGAGCAAGAACCTTGTGATGTCCAACTACGACCTGCTGATGGACAAGGCCACCAAGCTGGAGGCTAGCGAAGCGGCGGCTCTGAAGGGAAGCGACAGCACTGCCACGTTAGCAGCCAGCAGCAGCTCCACTACAGCCCTGCCTCCCAATCCGGCTGTCACGCCAGCCAGCGGCGAAAGATGTGTAATCTGCAGTAGTGCCACCTGGAACCAGACGCCCTCCAACGCCACCGAACTGGAGTTCGAGACGGACGAAGTCCACTGCTACAGCCAAAGCGGCAACTCCAGCTCCATGGCATTGCAGTCCGTGAACTCGGCCGCCTCCATTGATACCCTTAAGTCGGCGGTGACGGTGGAGCCTCAGAGTCCGACGATTCCCAGCCAGGTGCAGACCACCTATGTGCGCAAGCAGCAGCCCAAGAGGGTGCCATCGGGACGTAGTTCTGTCTCCTCGGTGGCCGCCAAGTGTGCGGCCGTGAATGTGACGCAGCAACTGCTGAAGCTTCCCGTTCCTGGCATCAAGGAGCTGCCGCAGGACGACGATTCGCCAGGTGATCAGTTAAGGGCGGGATTCATTCCATCGCTGCTGCTCAGTGTCAGCGATCACTACGTTTCCGATATGGTCCTGCAGGTAGGTCTTAAGCTTGGAAATGGAATTATTTTGGATATTAACGAGGGCTATTTCTTTCGGGTATTAGGGCACCTGTGCTCCGCCCAACAAGTGGGAGATGGATCTCCGCGAGGACCTGGCACTGGCCGCACGCTCCGCCTCACTCATCTCGCAGCCGGCAGAGAACATAGCCATTGTGGCGGACATGGACAAGTGGGATGTGCGTCTCATCTCCTCGCAGACTCAACAGTTCCCATATGCCGGCGGCCAGAGCTCGCCGGTGGGCATGTCGCAGCTAGTGTCCAGCATGCTGGAGACGGTCCAGGCCATGCACGCTGGCGGAATACCTGCCTATGAGGTAACTACCCTTCTGCGGGTAACCTTTCAGGAGGCTTCTCTAACCCCAGTTGTCTTTGTTGGTTTCAGTGTCTTTCGTTTTTGGAATCGAAGCTGCAGGAAATCTATCTTCAATCGGAGACGCTGGCAGCCTTCCTGCTAGAGACGGATCCCTGCCGACTCAGCGACATCACGACGCCGTTGCAGCTCGCCGAGAACGATGTGCCGCTATTGCTGTCCATCGCCTACATACATACTCCTAAGATCAGTCGCAAGTGCGGCATTAGCTTCAGATGACAAGCCAAGACATTGCCAAACATCGAACCATTTGAAAAGTGAACCAATAACCAATCCTCATCCAACCAGCTCATGCATCATCCAAAGCAAAACAAGCAAATACTCCAGCGAATTTTCATTTCACTGATTTGTGATATATATTTATACGTGTATGAATCTAGCGCTTAAAAGCAGGATACATTAGTGAGCCATAGCTTAGCCTTAGCCCTCGAACTCCCATACCACATACCATCCTACACCCTACATCCCACATATATATACTATATAGTTTTAATCGACTGATGTCGTTCATCGAAATTTATCACACCCACTCATCGCGGTCACATGAAGTATTGTAAATTATTCGAACTAGATTTAGATGGGTTGGAATGGGCTGGAATGGAATGGGCTGGCGATAACAACCATGATTATGAAGACTCCGGCTTAGCAGCACTCGACACGGACTGCTATCGGACCGATTTGATCGCCAGAGCATATCTTGCCCCCATCCCTCTCCACTTTGTACACTTTGTAGTGCTTGGATTTAGATTTAATAATTTATGACAGCAGTAATATAATCATAGAATTAATTGTATACACTTACAATACCATATATGTACCATAGGGATGATGGAGTGCAGCTACTAAAATACATAATTTATAATGCATTCGAGGAAACTGAATCGAAACACAAATCAAAATATGTATATATTTTTGCAAGGAATATACACCAATTTTTAACAGAATAATGTTACGTTTTATTAATTGAATTGTTTTAAAAGGTATATCTTATAAAGGTTATATATTCTTGATCAGGAACGCCATTCTTTCCTTCTCGACTATATCCTTTAGCTTCCATATAACTTTGGTGTTTTTAAAGTTAGAATGTTGACATTTTCTATGGACTATGCCTTTGGAAAAATAATAATAAATACCAAAATAAGGATTATAAGGATCGGCCGACTATATCCTATAGCTGCCGCATAACTCAACGATCGAAAACGACACAACTTTGGTATTTTTGAAGATAGAAGCTTGGGATTCGGAAATATTATATTCTAATAAATGGGTTTTATTTCGATATGGGATATATCCTATACCTTTATCCGATATATGTGTTATATCCGATCTTATCTTCCAAATAAGATAACTTTTATGAAAACAAAGACGAGAGTAGGGAAGGTGGACTGGGTTACTGCAATATCCCTGGTATCCCTAACAGGAAGGAGTTTCCTGGTCTGGGCTCCGGCCTGGGCCAGTCATCATCACTCCCCGGCATCCAGAAGGCTCTTTCCTCCAAGAAGCTTTAAGACAAAAGTTTTGGATGAGCTGACTCATAATTCTTCTTGAGGCTCTGGTGAATATCTTAAAGGTAGTCATGTCCATGTCTTGTCTTGAAAAATAACAAATACCATTGACTATTTGGAGGGGAAGATATATTTTGTTGGATTCCCGATTTCGTTAACATATACATCGATATTTAAACAATTATCACATTTCCTTAACTCTAAAACTAAAGGGCTATTATGGTAGTTCTCTTAGAATCTGATTCGGACTATGAAAATGGAATTGCACTGGTCTCCTGACCAGTTCACTTGGCCTTCTGGGCCTCCAGATATGTTGCCGTGAAGGTGAGAAGACGGTGGCGCTGCTTCAGGTTACGAGCACGAACGTGCGCCGAGTTCAGCTCCTCGGTATAGCTTCCGGGGAACCACCCGACAGCGCCATCTCGAATCCTTTCGCCCTGGTACCAGCCTGGAAAGAGGGAGGCATCTTAGTTTTAAGTGATAACAGCACACGGATTGGTTACTCACCATCGGGTAGCTTGCGGGACACGTTGACAACGTCACCCAGCTCCAGCTGGAGAACGTCCGGCTCGTCCGATTCGTAGCTGTGCTTGGCCACCACCTGTGGGCAGTCCCAGGACTCGTATAGCTTCTCGCCGGGCGTCTCAGCCTCCGGCGGTCGCATGGCCTGCAGCCATCGCTGTTGGTCGGACACCGAGGGGCAGGACAACACCTGTGGGTTGGTGGGTGGGCTTAGTCGGAGAAGGGCTTAATAACGAATAAGTAGGTCTTACCAGCTCGATGGTTTTGCGGTCACAGTTCTCCAGCAGGGTCATCAGGATAAGGTTCTTGCCAACCTGGTCCTTGAGGTCTTTGGTGGGCAGCTGGGGCAGCGAGTCGCCGGCGGCTAGCGTCAGCATGCTCCGAGGGCAGTAGTCGAAGACGCTGAAGCTGGACTCCCCTCGCCGCTTGCAGAGCACCAGCAGGTCCGAGAAGAGGAAGGCGTAAATGCTGACCTTCGTTAGGCGCTTGCCGAAAGTCAACTTGGCGTCCTCCCCCCGCCAGACCAGGTGGGTCAGCTCACCACGCTTCACCAGGTAGCGGGGTTTCGCTCCCGCCCGCGGCACTCCGACCGGAGCGATGGCCAGAGCCCGCACATGACCAGGAAACTCCAGTTGGCTGGCAATTCGCTCCAACTCGTAGGCCTGCTCCCGCCGATTGGCCGCTTCGTTGCACTGGGCCACCTGCAAGGGCACGAAACAAAGAAGATTGGGATTATCCAATCTCCACATGGACAGTTTACTAAATATTACCAGCTTCTGGACAAGGGCCAGCGTCAGCTTCCAGCCCTCGTACTCCTCGCGATTCAGCGGCGACTCCTTGCTGAAGACCGCGTCGATGAGCAGGGGCAGGCGGGTGATCCGCTGCATGGGCAACATCAGGAACGAGTGCAGGTTCAGGCCACAACAGTGGGGACTGGCCTCCAGCCGCTCCAAGTGCTGCTGGAAGGCCATGGAGTCCTTGGAGTCCTTCAGCCGGCGCAACGTCCTGTCCATCCGACCCTGGTGCTCACAGAATGCCACATAGACATGAAAGTGCCGTTCGGCAATCTCGTAGATGCACCGACTTAGTCCAAGGAGCATTATGTTGTCCTGCCAGCAGGCTTCCAGCTCCGTGAGCAGACGTTCCGAACACTCGTGCACGGGCACAATGTAGGAGAACAAGGCCTTCCGGTCCTTGGCACTCAGCACGGAGGTGTCCATAAAGGCGCTGTGGTTCATGAAATGGCGCCGGAGCAGGTTGAGCGACTTTAGGTAGCTCGCCTCCGACGTGATTATCTCGAACTTGGCCTCCTGAAGATTTCGTTCTCGACTCGTCAAGGTGGCTGCAATAATGTGGATTTAGTTGAAATGGTGGAGTCATCATAGAATATACATATATTTTTTTATTTTATTCAAGAAAAAAGGAAACAAGAGAATCGGGTTTCCTATTAAAAACGAAATGAGAAGCGGGAATCTCAAATTCTTCCCCAAATAAACAGCCTGCAAGTGTACTTGGGACTTGTGAACTTCTACAAGTGTTGGTGATTCTTGTTTATAAAAA
This sequence comes from Drosophila pseudoananassae pseudoananassae, assembly GCA_018153035.1. Classification (NCBI taxonomy): domain Eukaryota; kingdom Metazoa; phylum Arthropoda; class Insecta; order Diptera; family Drosophilidae; genus Drosophila; species Drosophila pseudoananassae. The sequence continues at coordinate 185,763 of JAECXR010000068.1, read as the reverse complement.
ATGGAATCATATACATATGTATGTATGTACAATGCAAGGGGACACACTATATCCAAATCTTGCTTTTCTATAAACAGTCTCGAATTTGAATTCAACGAACTCGGTCGCCATTGCGCACAAGCTTCGGAAGCTCAAGTAATCTTGGTTCCAAAACTATCGATAAAAGACATTTTTTTCCGTCTTCCGTCTATTCTCCAATTCTTCTCAAACTGTAAAACCGACTCCGAACTCAACAGTAACCCGAAGAGACCATGTCGGAAACATCGAGCAAGTTATTATGCGAAACTTTGAACACCGCCTTGAGGACTCTGGTGCTCCGAGATACTCCCCCAGCTGGAGATCCTCAAAACGTACTGAGTTTGCAGAATGAGATTTGCGGGGAGCTCGCCAAGATCAGTGGCTCCAACGGAGCTCGTTTCGGCCTGGTGGCCATGGGTAAGTTTCAAGCATAATCTTGGGGTATACACTCAACTCTACTTCGAAATAAATCACAAATTTTAGGCGATCCCCAGCAAATAATCCGCAGAGTTGGGGAAGATGAGTACGAGGTAGTTTTTAAGGTTATTTTACCGTTCAAACTGACTCCAATTAGGGACGAAGAGCGTCCGGGATTTGTGCTGCTACATGCCGGCGACAAAGTGGATCATCCGACTGTGTACAAAGGTTTTGTGTTCCGGAACCTCCTGGAATCCTGGCTGAGGGGAATCAGTACCCCAAAGTTCGGATCTAGGCTTCGTCTGAACTTTGATGCATCCACTTCCGAGGATGAAGCCCCAAAGAGTGGAGTCAAGGTGACTTGGCTGCCGGTGATCGAATTTGAGCACTCGGAGTGGCCACTACCATGTCCTTGGCTGACGGAGGGCGACTTGAATCTGCCGCCCTATCGCTGGTGCGCAGTGCCCCAGGTGACGACGCCATTTGAACACCGCAGCTTTATGGTCTGTGCTCCGGAATTGGAACGCATCCTCATGGATGCCCACTCTCACTCCCGAGGAGTGATGCGCCTGCTCCTGTCGACGTGCAAAAAATACCAAAACATCATGCGCATCAAAATAAAGGGACTGGACGATGCCATCCGCGCAGTGATCCTGCAGGAGATTCCCAGACTGCCGAAAGAGCTGGACACTTGCTGTATAGCTGCCTTCAAGGCCTTGGAGAATCACCTCCAGCGTGGCAGCGTGCCGAGATTCCTGACGCCGAACGTCAACACCTTGCACTTCAAGGACTTGGTTACATTGGAGAGATACCACGAAAAAATGAGAGGGACTTTCGTGAGCCTGAAGAGCTTCAAGGAAGAGGCACTGATCGAGGAACGGAGCGGGGAAGTGCACCAGAAAGACCGACGGGGCAGCGATGAGAAGGTGCGGATCAATCCCATATACGTGGACAAGAAGGGGAGGTGGCATGAGCTTGACCCATCGGATAGTTCCGAATCCGAGGACGAATCCTGGTCAGCTTACGTGCTTCGATTGTTTGACATAATCCCATTTTAAAACATAAACTTTTTGCTTTTTCATAAAAATATAAATATGTATATACTCACGCAGTATGTGGGACTGAATGACTTCGGGGATCTCGCTCCACAGGGTTCGCGATGGCCCATTCTTGGGCTCCACCAACTGCAGGGCCGAGGGCCGCGGCTTGGCCAACGGCTCTGGCTTGCTCTTCGCGTGCTGGCCAATCTCCTCGTAGCCGTCGGTGGAACTCTCGTGCGCCTCCAGGTCGCGGGTGATCGACTGAAAGAAGGGAACCGATGAATATCAGCCGCAGCAGGAGAGGATTATAAGGTAGGTACCTCTAGCTTGGCGGCACTGTACATTTGGTAGAGCGGTTCGTTGGAGAACAGACTATGCGGCTCCGAGGGCAGCTCATCGCCTAGACCGGCCTCGTTGCCCGTGGAGACGCCCGAGCTGCCGCTGGAGCTGGCCACGGACACGCCGCTGGTCTGGTAGAGACCTGACTCAGCGTACCACGAGCTGATGCCCCCGTGGGCGCTGGGCGTGGGCGTGACCGGCTCGTCGCCTCGGGGCGACACAGTGGCAGCACTGGTGGCCTGCTTAAAGACTCCACACTCCGCGTACCAGGAGGTGGTCTGACCGGGTTCTTGCTCGCGTTCGTTCTCCCGCTCCCCGGTTTCGGTGGGCGTCTTGTTGCCCGAGATCGGAGGAGGGGGCGGTGGAGGGTCGTGGGGTCGCAGTCCGATGGTGGTGCGGCGCCTGGCGGCCTTCGCCTCCTTCTTGGCTTTCCGTGCCATCGTAGAGAACTTCTGGGACTCTGGCGTGGGTGTGCAAGTCTTCTCAGAGAAGCCGGAATCCATTTCCCCAGAGCCATGCAGCTCTGGGATCAGGCCTTCGGGATCCTCCACGTAGAAGGTGCTTCGTGTGGCCGACAAGGTGGACAGCTGTTTGCTGTCGAAGCTGGAACCGACCAGGCTCTTTCGGAGCCGGGACCGCAGACTTTTGCCGTTCTTCTGCTGCTTCCTGAGAACCGGCGGCTGCTCTAGGTGGCTCGACGGAGGAGGATTTCCATAATCCGTACTTTCGTAGATATCCTCCGTTCGCTTGCCGGCCTCAACGTATAACTGAGGGGGAGCCGGAGTGTTCTCGTACAGCTTTTGCTGGCTGCTCTTTGGAGATTTCTTGCTGGAGAAGAAGAATTTGCGAACAAACTCGTAGACCTGGTTTTGGGCAGCCGGTGGCTTCGGAAGCCGGTGATTCCGCATGTCCACGCCGCTGTCATTTTGCTGGAAATCGAGTAAGATTCGAGTTAGAGTCGTCTTGGAATCCTTTAAGGGTAAAGTACTCACGTTTCGCAGCCTTTGGCTTGTTTCCTCCTCGCCGTGCTCATCACTGTCCGTCTCGAAGGAGTCGTAGTCATCCGACATGACCACGTGCTCGCCCAGGGCATGGGCGGAGACGGAGTGGTTCTTGCTGCGACGGCTGGAGGAGCGCGAGGATCGCACTTGCGTGGCATCCTGGTGATGTCGCACCAGCTGCGTCGAATGGCGTTTGTCCTTGAAGGGCGACAGGGTCTCGTAGTAATGATCCGAGTCATCTGTGTGGATCCAAAAAAAGTGGTGTTATTATTTAAAAGTTTAATAGTTTAATGAATAAATAGTTTAACTTAAAGTCAAGGCCCTGAAACAATTAGACAATTAAGATTTAATCACATTTCTATACCAGAACGAACCTACAAAAGTGCTCACTGTCATGGTGACTTTTCCGGAATTGTCGCCCTGCTCGTCGTGGCACGCCCGCATGGATGTCAGCAGCTTGGCCCGCTGGTGGGCGTGGCTGGAGCTCTGGCTGGTGGCCGCCGCCTCGTTCTGGTAGATGGGCTCGGGCGCCGGGCGCACTGGCTCGGCGGACGGCGGTCCGTTGAGGTAGACGCTGCTGGCGTTCCGCTGCTGGCAGGTGACTGCCACCTCGCCGACGGCCCGGGAGCGCCTCTTGCGGGGCAGGGTCACCGGGTCGGAGGGATGACCGCTGCTGCTGCTGTTCAGGCTGCCGGTGCAGCTGAGACGCTGGCCATTTCTGGGTTTAACGGTCGACATCTTGTCGCATCTTTGGGGTCAGACGCCTATTAAGAACGCATTGGAATGAATCACGAGAGTCAGAAGAAGAAACTCCCGGAGATGCTATCGCTGTTGCTGTTCTTGGGAATGCTGGACCGTTGCCTCAATTGAAAGTAATTAAAGCTGCAATTGCCTGGCCGCCCCTCTCTGATTGACCAATCCAGCCCAGTGTCCCCTCCTCGATATGCTAATTAAGCCGACTCTTCAAGTGTCACAACATAAAGCTCCCTGGCGCTCGTTCGTCCATATGTCGGGCTGGTGCTAAGCTATAAACTAAACTAAAACGAACCAAAAAAAGATTCAAAGCGAAACCCCTAAAGCCGGGGAATGCAAAACAGCGCAAATTATAATGGAATCATGGTTGAATGCAGACAACAAAGTCACACCGGGCACAATGTGAGCTGTGATTAACATTCATGGTTGGAAAATCAAATACCATACTCCAAACTGGCACAGCAGGTGCTGCCTGCCGCCCACCGAATACCCTGAAAACTCACAATATTAGCACATTTTCAATCGACTACTACGAATGCCCATTCCACCCCGTAGAACTCAGATACAATTAGTTGCCATATTACGTATACGTAGTATGTGGATGGTGGGGCAGGCAAGCGCAGCGAATGCTTCCAGACCGGTTCGAGAGCGTCAATAAAAGCCAAGCTTTAGCTCTGCTGTATGAACATGAATATGAGCTTGTATCTGCTGGCTGGCTATGCCGTAAATACAGTAACGGACAAAATAATAGCACACAAGAATGCCCCCCATTCGAGGAAAGGAAGTGGCGATTTGCGGCAAATTAAAACAATTGCCACTAGCTGATATCTGAGATATCTGAGTAATTTATTTCTAATTTCCATTGAAAATGTCTCAGATACTTGTGTGTAGGTTAGAGGTGATTTCTGAACGGAACGAGATACATTTCGGCGCCAACACTTGTTGAGCGTGGGCTGTACAAGTTATAGGAGCTTGTATGGCTGGTGGATGGCTGGTTCTGGGCACGAAAGCCAGCCAGGAGCTGGCACCCCAAGTTACCGGTTTCAGGTTCATATATATACACATATATGGATTGTATACCTACATTGCATGTTCTCTGGGGGAAATTCAGCGAATTTCGGCTTTTGTCTTTGTGCGTGTAGAGTGAATGTTGATATTATACCGCACCAAAGCCACATACGGAAATGGTTTACTTCATTAGCCCACTCATGCCTTGGCAAACAAAGAAGAAACAAAGCTCCGGTAGGCTACATACTTCTCTGAATACTATTTCACAAATATAAAATGATCTCTGGGGTCTTTGTTTATGGGACTGGAGCAAGTGCAAGGCCGGGCAGGCACTCTTCACGCACAAATGATTAACAATTAACAGTGCAGCTGGAAGAAATCCGGTGGAGCAACGGATCGAACGGTTGATTGATTGCCAGACGCATTAAGGTTAAGATTATTAAGTGCCAAACGATGTCATTGTCTGAATTGGATTGGCTGATAGGCACCAGCAGCGTCAGGGTTATGAAATATCGTCATAGCTCTGTCAAGACTGTGACTATTATGGATATTTTTTAATAAAAGTTTTCTTTAGAACTTTAAACAGTGACTTGCTGATGGAAATCTGTTTCCATAGCCAGACATATAATTGGAAGTCCCTGCACTCTTCGTCATCTAATTGAAAATAGTGCATTCATTCCGGAGATCATCCCATAGAGTGGAATCTTCCGGCATGCGATAGTCACCCAACTCATAAATTTTCATTGCGGCAGTCCACCAAGTTTCCACGACACTTTCGCTGCGGGTTTTGGCGTTGCGTGTCGGCTTTAGGGTACAACAACAAAAAAAAAGGCCTAAAACCAAAAAAGAAAAAAATACAAATACAACTAATGAGCCAAAGTTGAACGTGCCAGCGGGTAAAAGTTAAAAGTTAAGCTGAGAATTTCCATTAGGAGCCAAGTGCAGCTATTGCCGGTTGGTGGGTTTCGCCCATAAAACAAGAAACAATTACAATTACAATTACAAGATATTTTCCGATAATCAACTTGCGTTCGCTGAACTCGCATGTTTCTCTTTTTTTTTAAATTTCTGCAAAGTGAGAGAGCGTCTATTGCGAAGCCTTTTTTGTAGGATTATGCGCATGCGCACACTTTTCGCACTCGAATTTCGTATTTTGTATTCAAAATGGAATTGCACATTGCACAAAGTCTGTTTTTTTGCAATAGATGATGTTGTGGGGTTTCTTTTATTTTTACAAAAGTCATCGCCGAATTGGGAAATAACGATTCCTTTTTGGCCAAAAATTGTCCGTTGTTTTGGTTTTGTGTTTTCGGTTTCTTTAAGACCGCTTCAAGGTTGTGCGGCTTGCGTTTTATATTTCTAGACTGGTTTTCGTGTTCGCTAAACAATTTCGTCATCGCTGGCTTGAAAAACTATAATAACTACACCAGCCATCAGGGGGAGTGGGAGGGGGTGGCCAGGCATAAGGCATCGGTTTCCAAACATCAACAGCAACAAAAGCACATAAATAATACAAAAATGCCAGCTGCACTCTCTAGTATCTCGTCGTTTGCACTTTGTATCTTTGTGTCCGAAGAGCTTCTTCTTTAATTTTGAATGCACTGCATGCATTTCCTATTTTTGAGATTTCACATATTCCCCCATTTCTATCCCCAAGCAACATCATTAGTTATGTACTCAGATATTCACATTTATCACACGATTTTTTCGGAACCGCCAAGCGAGCGCGTTGTATCTTTTTCTGACCGTTGGAGTTGAGCGATGTGGAACGAATGAGAGGCGCAGATACTGAGAGCAGATACTACCCTGAATGTAGTATCTGAACAGCAACGTAAATTGCACATTCCGTCCACTTTATGGGCATCGAGAGCTTCTCTCGGGTGTGGAACTCGTCGCCTGCGCGACCTGCTCATGTAATCCCAGCTCGGCCCCACACTCTCACTCTCATTTGAGGGGGGGCCGCAATTATCCGCTCTGCTAGCTGCTCGCCTTGTTAGCCCAAGTCGTGTTTGGCTTCACTTTTGGCCTTTTCTTCGAGGCGGCCAGACGACGCTGCAGGCTATCGCTTATGCAAATTTATCCAAAAGCCAAAACGGCTAAGTGGCCCTGATGGGCCATTCATAGAAATTAACCAGTTGGTAATTATTGGTTGGACGGTGTCAAGTTTGTGGGAGCCAGTAAACAGTTACATGTGTGGATGGTAAGATCGGAGAGCATAGCTGAGACACGAACCAGAGGTATGTTGGAAAAGCTTTACTGAAAGCTTTCAAGCAGGGGAATCCCCATGAATAGTTAGTAAGAAATTCACCACAACTTACTGAGCACTTTTGTTCGTTCTTTTAAGGAAATAATTACTAACTAGCTTAGTTTTTAGTTCTTTTTTTTTTGAATAATTAATTTCTTACTCACCTTCTATACAGCTCTTTGCCTTCTGCTGCAGTCTTTTGTCTCTGATGCGTTTCGACCAATCCGGGCTGCGTGTGCGATGCGGCTTGAATCGTTCCCGAACACTGTAACAGAGAAGGTCCAAGATACTCATTAAGTGTTTCAAGAATCACTAATTTAATTGTCTTAAAATAGTTTTCATTGAGTACTTCACAGCTCCTAAAAACGATCGATCAAAATAATTCCCCTCAAGGGATCTCCAATGACTGGTCTTGGAGTGCTTGCTTTGGAACTGATTCTAAGGGCTTTCCTTTAAGAGGCACGACCCTCTTATCAAGTGATAACAAAAGAAATTGTATTCAGAACTTCAATTAGTGGAGGGGCCCAATCACCAGAAGAGTGTTGCAACTTGGGAATGGTCTGTGTCAAATTTAAAAAAGCGTGACATTGTTCTAATTAAAGGCGATAAGGCCAGAAAGATAGTATTCTGGGGGAACAAAAGGCCCCCAACTATCACTTGATGTTGGGATGAGGCGTAATTGTCTCATAATATCTTACAAAATTAAGATAAGCCATAGCTTAACGTCGGGGTTTTTTTTTGCAAAAAAAATATATATACATATATTCTAAATGTACGTCATTTGTTGAACTTGTCATCACTTTCTGGCGCAATATCTCAGGTTCTTTGTTTATTTTTAAACGAGATTGCGTCAAGAAGTGCGTTAAATACTTGAATGACTCAAATTAGAATAATAAAACAACATTTTAAATTCAAAATCAAATAAATTTATTCATTCTGAATCTAAGTAAAGTCTTTAAAACGTTGAAACTTAAAGCGAGCCACCTTGACCTGATTGATAGTATGGTTTTGGTGTCAACCCATGTGCAGCAAGGGATATAAATACTACATATACATACATATGGTATATAACCATTTAGCAACCCTTGCAACATCAACTTCAGTGGGCTGGTTTCCCTGCAGTTGGCTGTCGTTTTCTCAGCCGATTAGATAAGGCAAACCCAAACAAACTGATAAGCAATCTACGCAGAATTTACTATATACTTCCCCTGTATATCTCTGTATAATGGAGGAAGAAGTACTTCCAATCTTCTTCCGCTGGCTATCGTTTTCTCAAAATAAGGGAAATAACACAAAACCATAAATACCTTCTTGTTATTATTATATATATTGTATATATATATTTATTTTTTACTATTAATATTCTAAACCTGACCTACGAATGTTGATATTAATATTTAAAATTGCAAAAGTAGCAGATTGCGGGGATTATTGATTGCTGATATCAATATACTGATTAGACAGTCCTAAGTACTATTAATATTGGCAAAAATTGAAAATAATCTGTAATTACTCACTAACTTTTTCTACTTTTTCCTGAAAGTCTAAAAACATTTAAAAAATGAGAAATACTTACACAATAAACTGGGCTTCGGTGGCGGGTGTTTCCAAGGGCGCAGGTCCATGTTCGCCATCCGATATGTCCACCCAGGCGTCGCTGTTATCGCTGGACCCTGCTATCGAGGACCTCTTGTCCCTGGGCTTCCCGCTGTCTCGACTGCCCGCGCTGCTGCCCAGGGAGGAGCGGCAACCGACGCTGGCACTGCCGTATATCACACAGCCGGCTGCCGCCAGGGAGGATTCGTACAGGCTGTTGGTCTTGTGGTCCGAGGAGATGGTCAGAGTGGAGCCACTGCTTGAGAGCTGGATGCAACTGCCGCCATTGGTTGCCTGATTCTGATTCGCTCCCGACGATATTCTCGTTTTCTTGTAATGCAAGATACTCTCGTAGCAGTTGGAGGTCAGGGAGATGGCATCTGTTGTGAGGGTTACTGTTCCATTGGAGGATGAGGAGGAGGAGGCCGATGAGGCCTTCAGGTTGACAGACTCATAGCAGCCCTTGATGGTGTCGTAGATGTTCTCATCCTCCTCAGACTCCTTGACGTCCGGCTTGGGGGGAGCTGGTCGGTGAGGCATGGGAGAAGTGTGGAGCACCCTCTTGGGCTTGGGCAACTCTGGCAACTGGTCGCGGGTATTCCGGCCCAGGGTGCCAGTACCTGCCGACGGCGTAGTGGGTGTGGTGAGCACCTCCTCAGGAGCGAAGGACTCGTAGCCATCGTATGTCAAGGCAGAAGCCTCCTGGGATCCGGCTATCGACTCGTATCCCTCCAGCCAGTTAGTGGGCTTTGTTTCCTCCAGCGTTTGGTATATATCCTCCACGATCTCCTGGCTTTTGGAAGCGATCTTGTAGAGGCTGGAAGCCTGGGGTTCAGTCTTGGTTTCAACGTTGTTCAGGGTGATCGGCTCGTAGATGGACTCCTGCTCCTTCTCCTCTAGTGTCTGCTTTGGTTTCTGCTCCACCATCTCCTCCTCTAACTCCCTTATCTTCACCAGCTGCTTCTGCTCCATGATCATCTGCTCGCCCTCGATGGCATTCACCAGGGTAACATTCACTGCCTGGTTGAGCAGGATCTGGTTGTTGGAGATCTGCTTGTTGGCCGTCTGGAAAACGAACGAGTTATTGGGCAGGATTCGCTGTTCGAAGTCATCGTTGGCAGCAATCAAGACTTCTCCGTCTTCGGATGTGGACATCTCACTTGGATGGCTGAGCTCGTTCAGCTTCTGCTCGAGTACTTCCAGGGCATCGAGGATCTTGGCATCGGCCTCGATGCAAGGCGAGACATGGGATCCCCGATCGGTGTCCACCTTGCCAGGCGGGTCCTCTTTGGGAATTTGTAGTCTGAGAGGCTCGGACTCGGGCTCCTCCTTGGTGACTTCCTCTGCGATGGGTGCCTCCTCCTTGGCTCGTCCTTTGGTGGGCGAGGGACTGGCCGACTTTCGTCCCTTGAAGGGGAATCTTAGTTTTTCGTAGATGGATGACTTTTTGTGTTTCCACTTCTGTCTGAAGCCCTCCTCCTGCTCGGGCTCCAGCTCATCAGTTTCTCCTTCCGTTTCTGGCTTGTTTATAGCCAGATGCAGTTCCTCATTGGATCTCGCATCCACCTCCTCTTTGGGTATCCGTTCTTTTGGTTGCTTAGCTGGCAGTACGGGAATAGCGGTGCTGCCTTTCTCCGTGGCCGTTTTCACCTCCTCCTCTGGGATTCCCACACATCCCGCGGGCAGCTTGAGATTCCTCTTTCACTCTGGAACCCTTAGGATTGAGACTTCCCCGGGGACTGCTGGCCATAAGCTCGCGGTGCTTCCGCATCAGCTGTTCGGTTTTCTGGGGAATCGAAGGCTTCTCCAGCTTTTCGAACTTCTTGATGTTCCTCTGGACAGTGGAGTTGCGGTTGTCCTCCGGACTTCCCTGCTCCCGCTCGATGACCTTGTAGACGTGGGTGCCTCGTGACAGCCAGACGCCATTGTTGCGCTTCACCTGCTCCAGGAGTCGTGAATCCTTCTGGATAATCTCGTTGAACTGCTGGGTCAGCTTGGCCACCATACTGTTCGTGGAACTGCTGTGGGCGTCCATGTTGCTCACCCGGCGGATGGGGTGGTGGTGTTGATGGTACGACTTTCCGGCGTGCGTCTTAAAGCTATATTTGCGCCGGCCACCGGAACGACCCGCCGATGACGTCACGGTGGCAGCGGTGGCTGTCGAGGAAGTGGAGGTGTGTATAGATTCCGAGCTGCCGCAGCCACTCCTGCCGCTCGTCGCACTGAGACTGAACTCGCTGGCGGCGTTACGCTCCCGTTTCGCTCGGAGCTCCACTTGCTCTTCCAGCCACTCACCCGCCTCCACATTCGCGTTCGGTTCTACCTCGCCCTCATCCTCCGCCTGCCCCTGCTCCGCCGTAGTCTTATCTACAGCTGATAGGAGCTCCATGTCATTGCGGTTCTCGCGGTTTTCGCCGGCGACCATTGTCGCACTCGCCTCGTCGTTGACGCGCTTCAGCTTGGCCTGCATTCTGGCCTGCTCGGCGTTCTTGTACTTGTAGAAGTTGTCCTTCTCCTTCTGGAGCAGCAGGTGCTTCGAGTCCTGCAAGTTGTGCAGGCTGGCCGTGCGCTTGGCCAGCGATTTCTCAGGTGTGGAGAAGTCGCGCGAATTGTTGAAAACATTCACCAAACAACTGACACTCTTGTTCAGTTTCTTCAGGGTGCCCAAGGTGGGGTTGGCCGGATGGGAGTGGGCGTGGGAGTGGGCACTGTAGTGGGCGTGATCCTCGCTGGCACTCTTGATGCGCTTGCTCCACAACAAGCGGAGGGTTTGGACACCGCGGAAATCGCGAAACGCGCGCGACTCGCAGCTGCAATTATTATTCGGATTTGGATTCGGATTTGGGTTTTGATTCGGATTCGTATTCGGATTTGGATTTGCTTGGCTTTTACTACTTTTGGGGTTATCGCACGTTAACCGATTGTTGTTGTCACTATTCACCAGCCAATTGATAATTGTCTTTTTCGTTTTTCGCGGCGAATTCGATGCTGATGTTGCACTTGCACTTGCACTTCCACTGCTAGTTGCTGTTGCATTGCCATTGAGATCGGCCCCTCGGGAAGGGGCGATCGCAGCCGCATCCAAGACAAAAGGTGACATCGCCATGGCGCTGATTTGCTCTGATCTTGGCCAGACACCGATCACGTACTCGGCTATCCAAGAAGCTGTCAGCAAAGAAGTTGCTGTTGCAGGTGTTGCGGCTGCGGTGGCCGCTGCTGCTTCTGCTTCTGATGTTGCTGTTGCCTCGAGGCCTGTAGAAAAATATAAAGAAACAAGAAAAAAAATCAGAGAGTGGAAGAGAAAGCTCGTGAAAATCTTGTCATGCAAATTGGGTGCCAGCAATTAGCTTGGGCATTCCATTGGAAGGCGTGTCTAACCACAGCAATTATGGCTGATAAGCTAGCTTGTCTTCATCAGTGATATTCCGGTTTCCTACACCCATTTTGAGGAGTAAGTTTATTTTAAGAAAAAGTGAAAAAAAATGATAGTATTTAGAATGATTCTAAGACATTTCATTATATTTATAGGAATCTATTAGATACGAAATTTGTAAGAAAAACTTTAGCTGACTCTACGCTTTGCCATCTAATTTGTAACTGAATATTTTTAAACATTTAAAAAAAATCTATATACATGACCTCTTTATAAAACAGATAAAAGATGAATCTATATATATGTAGAACCAGATTTGAAAATATTTATTTTCTATATGATTTGAATAAAATTATTCTTAAGAGTAACGATTTTCAAGCAGAGTCCTTAATCGATTCGATTCCCGATTCGAGATCGATTCCCCACCATTTTGCATAAAAATATTGAGACAAAATATTTTTTACATTTTTTGTCCCAAGGGATGGGATCCCTTGAAAATGGGGTTTTTTCCTATATGGCACACAGTGATCGCTATATCTTCCCCAATTCTCATCCGATTCTCAAGCGGAGTACCTTAAACGATTTCTGGGCCGATTCTCCATCATTCTGCATCAAAATCCTGAGACAAAATATTTTTTCGATTTTTGTCCATTTTTTCTGATGGGATCCCTTGAAAATGGGGTTTTCCCCTATATGGCCCACAGTGATGGCTATATCTTCCCCAATTCTCATCCGATTCTCAAGCGGAGTACCTTAAACGATTTCTGGACCGATTCTCCACCATTCTGCATCAAAATCCTGGGACAAAATATTTTTTCGATTTTTTGTCCATTTTTTCTGAGGGGATCCCTTAAAAATGGGGTTTTCCCCTATATGGCCCACAGTGATGGCTATATCTTCCCCAATTCTCATCCGATTCTCAAGCGGAGTACCTTAAACGATTTCTGGACCGATTCTCCACCATTCTGCATCAAAATCCTGGGACAAAATATTTTTTCAATTTTTTGTCCATTTTTTCTGAGGGGATCCCTTAAAAATGGGGTTTTCCCCTATATGGCCCACAGTGATGGCTATATCTTCCCCAATGCTCATCCGATTCTCAAGCGGAGTACCTTAATCGATTTCTGGACCGATTCTCCACCATTCTGCATCAAAATCCTGGGACAAAATATTTTTTCGATTTTTTGTCCATTTTTTCTGAGGGGATCCCTTAAAAATGGGGTTTTCTCCTATATGGCCCACAGTGACGGCTATATCTTCCCCAATTCTCATCCGATTCTCAAGCGGAGTACCTTAAACGATTTCTACATTGATTCGCCACCATTCTGCATCAAAATTCTGGGACCAAATATTTTTTCGATTTTTTGTCCATTTTTTCTGAGGGGATCCCTTAAAAATGGGGTTTTCCCCTATATGGCCCACAGTGATGGCTATATCTTCCCCAATTCTCATCCGATTCTCAAGCGGAGTACCTTAAACGATTTCTGGACCGATTCTCCACCATTCTGCATCAAAATCCTGGGACAAAATATTTTTTCGATTTTTTGTCCATTTTTTCTGAGGGGATCCCTTAAAAATGGGGTTTTCCCCTATATGGCCCACAGTGATGGCTATATCTTCCCCAATTCTCATCCGATTCTCTAGCGGAGTACATTAATCGATTTCTGGACCGATTCTCCACCATTCTGCATCAAAATCCTGGGACAAAATATTTTTTCGATTTTTTGTCCATTTTTTCTGAGGGGATCCCTTAAAAATGGGGTTTTCTCCTATATGGCCCACAGTGACGGCTATATCTTCCCCAATTCTCATCCGATTCTCAAGCCGAGTACCTTAAACGATTTCTACATTGATTCGCCACCATTCTGCATCAAAATTCTGGGACCAAATATTTTTTCGATTTTTTGTCCATTTTTTCTGAGGGGATCCCTTAAAAATGGGGTTTTCCCCTATATGGCCCACAGTGATGGCTATATCTTCCCCAATTCTCATCCGATTCTCTAGCGGAGTACATTAATCGATTTCTGGACCGATTCTCCACCATTCTGCATCAAAATCCTGGGACAAAATATTTTTTCGATTTTTTGTCCATTTTTTCTGAGGGGATCCCTTGAAAATGGGGTTTTTTCCTATATGGCCCACAGTGATGGCTATATCTTCCCCAATTCTCATCCGATTCTCAAGCGGAGTACCTTAAACGATTTCTACATTGATTCGCCACCATTCTGCATCAAAATCCTGGGACAAAATATTTTTTCGATTTTTTGTCCATTTTTTCTGAGGGGATCCCTTAAAAATGGGGTTTTCCCCTATATGGCCCACAGTGATGGCTATATCTTCCCCAATTCTCATCCGATTCTCTAGCGGAGTACATTAATCGATTTCTGGACCGATTCTCCACCATTCTGCATCAAAATCCTGGGACAAAATATTTTTTCGATTTTTTGTCCATTTTTTCTGAGGGGATCCCTTAAAAATGGGGTTTTCCCCTATATGGCCCACAGTGATGGCTATATCTTCCCCAATTCTCATCCGATTCTCAATCGGAGTATCTTAATCGATTTCTGGACCGATTCTCCATCATTCTGCATCAAAATCCTGAGACAAAATATTTTTTCGATTTTTTCCAATTTTTTCTAATGGGATCCCTTGAAAATGGGGTTTTCCCCTATGTGGCCCACAGTGATGGCTATATCTTCCCCAATTCTCATCCGATTCTCAAGCGGAGTATCTTAAACGATTTCCGGATGGATTTCACACCATTCTGCATAAAAATCTTTTAAATGAAAGAAGGGTGTATGCAAAGTTTCAAGTCGATAGATTTAAAAACATACAGACAAAAACATCAACTCAGCAGGTGATCCTGATCAAGAATAAATATACTTTATAGGGTCGGAGACGCATCCTTCACTGCGTTGCACACTTTTCACCAAATACCCCCTACAAGGGTGTAAAAATAGCTCACTTTTGTTTTCTTTACAAAGCAATTAGAAAATCGCCCAAGTACTCGACGAAATTCGTGTAATCTGGAATGGCATTTTAAGCCGCTTTTCGTACTTTGACTCACATCTGGCTCGAATAATGAGTAGCTATTATTTTGTTGGGGAAACAGAAAACTTGGGCAAGCGCGAAATCAGTGCACATGTTTCTTGCGGCTGCGGGACACCATTGCGTATGCTTGATGCGTTATGAATGCGCTGGCTTATCGTTCAGCGATCGAAGTTTTTTGTTCATTGTGGGTTGTGGGCTGGGGGATTGCACAAAAAACTTAGCCGCAATATTGTCTTACCGCCTCTTCGCACCTGACAATTGTACACCTCTCTCATACGTGGCTCCCCCCTCTGTTGTCACGTTTTTTGTTATCCATTTTTTGTCACACACAAATGCCAATTATAATGAGCGATTACATAAAGGCAAGAGACAGCGAAAAAAAAAAAACAATTTCTTCTGCCTCACATGCGGTATCGTAAAATGGATTTTAAGCGGCTTTTGGTACGTTCGTTAGCCATTTTCATCTCTGATGGCTTCTGCTTCTTATTTCCCTTTCATACTTTATATGTATAAGTACGTTGTAGGTATGTATCTATCCGTGTGATATGTTTTTCTCTAGTTGTCACATTGTGCCGCACACGCGGCAAGAATAACAAAATTAATTTTATTTGCCATTGCAAAAAGGTTTTTTAAACAAAATATTATATACGACACATACACGCACACTCAAACGGCTGAGGTAAATAAAAAATAAGGTCGGCTTTAATTATTAAAGTTTAATAGAGTTTGTCGACTATACGATACCCAGTACTCATCTGTTCCTGTCTATATTATATTGTCTACATATATTATTAAAATAAAAATTTCTTGCATACTTTTGGGAGCGTAGTAACAAGCCAGAAGAGAAGCAGAATAAAAATTTTATTGAAATTTTGTTTCATATATGTATATAAATATGCCTTTGGAATAAGTTGGCATTAAAACTTTTTCTTAAGTAGCACTTCCTGTAAAATACATTTACAGGCAAGTAATATACCCTTCTCCTCTACGAGGTATAAAATGGGTATAAAATGTCTATAACCGCCGATTACGCAAACGGCTTTGACAGCATGTATGTTTTCTTCTTTTATTATTTCAAGACTAAAGGAAATTGTTGGCCAAAAAGTGTGTTTGCATAAAATATCTTGTTTGTACGAAATGGAATTCCATAAGCGATTATTTGCCAATTGCAAGGCGGAAAGAAAACCGGCTGCCAAAACGGGGAATACCAGAAGAAATTCATAAAAAAAAAACCATCCTCTTGCCACTTATCAATTAGCCAAGAATTCCGGCGATGAGCCATTAATCTCAAAGCTTTCGATTTTCGGTTTTAGCCACCAAACAATGATAATTCCAATGTTATTCATACGACTATACAGACTATAGACTGGATGAAGTCTAAGGCCATTTAAGTCGTTGGGCGGTCAACTGCTTTTTGGCCTGGTCGATAAAAATGCTTTGCATATTAAGCAGTCTCGGCTGTCGGAAAGGAAAATGTAAACACTTCACACCGAGCAGCGTCGAGCTTCATCTGGTGGAGAAGAAATAATAAAAAAGAAACTTGATGAGCTGCAGTTTTTTAGGCTAAGCTGCAGCTGCACCTGCCACACATTTATTATGAAGATATATCCATATATCTATAGGTATGCAAATGGCTTTCAAAACGGATGCAGCGTTTTGTTTGATTTCGTTTTGTTGGCTTTTTATCGCAATACCCTCCGAGGGCGGAGCGGAGGGCTTTCATTTTCCAACTTACCTTTGAAAAAATGGTAAAAATTCAAAAGGTACTGACAGATGGAGGGAAAGTGATAATGCGCCACGGCAGAGCGAAGAAAGAATCCGGAGATTAGACACGCAGCTAATCTTCCAATGCGGAAGACACTGGGAAATGATAACAAATGAAATGGCATAAAATATAATGAAATAATCTAGCCAGAGACAACGGCAAAAGACGAACGGCGGCCGGCCAAGAAATATTTTAATTTCAAGAAATTAAATCAAAGAAAATTTATTGCCATTTTGCATAGAAAAAATAAAACAAAAAAAATATAAAGAAGAAACAACAAAAGCCGCCATTAGAAATGTGAAAGTTTACTTTTCCTTTTTGTGACTCTTGGGTTTTTGTGATTTCCGAGCTAATGAACTGTCTGTGTTGTGATTTAGAGGCGCTAGTGGGATAATTCTTGGCTTACACAATTGTATTTTTGGGTTTTTGAAGCACCGACCAAGTTTACATCATCGCACAATGGACACTCAAGGACTTTCGATTGGGAAGTGTCTTTTTTTTATTTTGTTAAGCAGTTTGTTTATGTTTTGGCCACGTTGCCGTGGCAAAATTTCACCTACCACCGACCAGCGCGGTCCTTAGCCAACTGAAAGGTCTAGCTCGAGGCAACCCCTATACGTTAATACACCCCCTAAGCCAACACGGCGTATGGTAAACACGGCGACGGGTCGATAGTCTCTCGAAGGGTAGTTCCTATATACATATGTTTAGAATATGTGACTAAAGAACCCCTCTTGAATCTTAAACTACTCATGCTTTTGTCTGAGCCAAGTTGAATTTGTTAAATGGATGCCCACAAGTGACACAGTTTGTGGGTATATTTAGTTAGGCTTATCGGCCGACTGATTACAGAGTGAGTCACATGGGTGTAGTAGTATCGGGTGGAGTTATCAAGTGGGAAATTGGGGAAAATTTGTATGAATCAATAATGTGGATAGAACATGCAAACGGGCATTAACTGCATTCCAAGCGCCGTTGCCTAAGAACCGCAACAAGATGCCAGATACTAGATGCCAGTCACTCTGGGCTAGACTCCGGCCACTAGACCTAGGTCTGGACTGACTATAACCGCGTAAGGCATAGAGGCGTATAATTAGCGTGCAGCATTGGCAAAGTGTAGCTAATGGAACCAAAACAACACAAAAAACATGGCCACGGAACATGCTCACAAAACACACACTAATGCAAGTTGATTTTTAACCGTAATTCTAAAAAACCGTAAGCGGAGAATCCAACATGACATGGAAGAAGAGGTCAGTTCGGAGGCCAATTCGTACGTATGCGAAATGCGAAAAAAAAACACAAATTATAAACAGCGTCTAAGCCAGTGGGTTTTACAGTTAATTCATGGAGACAAGTGGCCAACAGCTTGGCTAAAAATGATGGCTCTTTTTAATTACATTTAATTGCCATTCAAAATTCAATAAATTCCAGACATAAATTTAAAGACTTGAAAGATTTCCAAAAAAATATTTATTGAATTTTTTATTTATAATATGTAGATCCTGTTCTTATATCTATTGGGAACACTTGGATATCCAACTATTTACCATCAAATGTCAAGTCCAATTATTATAATCCATCAAGGAAATCGAAGCTCTTAGGCACGAAGATTGGGAGCCTGTTCTTGGTGAAATTTCGCTTCTACTTGATGGCTATTTCTTGTATGTATGTGGAATTTAGCCAAGTGGTTTGGCTAGATTCTTTCAAGAGCACACTACGTATAAGACCAGCACCACCAGCAGGCAGATTTTTCTTGTGGGCGTTTCACTTTTGCCAGCTTTCATTTCACTCTGGCCCCAAAATAAAAACCAACCCGAGCACTGAATTCTACTGAACTCGATTTAAGCTATTGCACTGCCTTGGATTTTGCATATTGCAAATTGCACATTATCTAAATTATTTGTATGGGCGACTCGAGCGAGAAGAACACAAAAACAGCACACACACGAGACGATACAACGCGCGCCGAGGAGTGCCGAGATCTCCGGCCAGGTGAGTGAAGAAAGGTGTTTCGTTGGCGTTCAAAAAGCAACTCCAACGTCCGACGACCGAAAAACAACTAATTCCACGAAGAGTTGCTGTCGTCGTCGATATTGCTGTTGACGTTGCTGTTGCTGGTTGCTGTTGCTGCTGCTGTTGCTGCTATTGATGTTGCTGTTAAAGCACTGGGAAAAATTTCTATAAATTAAGATTAATTAAGCTGAAAAGATTCAACTTAAAAAGTGTGAAAGGCTTCCTTTTTCTTAACTGGGACTTCTTAAAGTGGCTGATATTGCACTTGATATTGCAACTATTGTTGCCTTTGATGTTGCTATTACAAAACTGGGAAATATGTTCTTTCATTAAGAATATTTTGTTTAAAAGAAAAATAAGACTAAAAGTGAATATACATTTTTCTTAGTGCCCTGCCATTTCTCTAGAGAATCGTGGCTACACTTCTCCATGGCATTCTTGTGCATTGGCTTTTGGCGCTGCATTTTGTTCTGATTCTCCCGCCCCAAGTATCTCAGTATCTGTATCTGTAGCTGTTGCCTTTTCTTTTCGCTTCAACTGCGAACTGCATTTCTCCGGAGGCATGCGACCCACAAAGGCGCCCAAGACTGTTGCTGTGGAATGGATCTGTAGCGTAGTTTCTGGCCGAGCAGCCACAAAGAACACGCGTTGTGCGCGTTCGTTCACACTGACTCTTATGGCTTTTAATTAGCCAAACACAAATTTTAATTAAGTCGCAGCGCCTCTAATTGATTTGGCAGGCCCATTGAGGCATTGGCATCTCCACAAGAACAAAACGTTAAATCACTTTGTGGGCCTGGGAAGCGGAAACTGGTTTCTGGCATCTCGTGAATCTTCTCCCACACGAGAGATCTACGAATATTGCAATACCCTAAAATAAAATAGCTCAATCACTGCCAATCAATCGGCACGAATCGGTTAAGAAGCTGTTACCCAGAAACCGGTTCGAGAGCATGGCTCTGTGAAATTCAATACCAATACCAGTTCTTTACCAAGTTCAGCTTCAAAAATAACAGAGACACTAAATAAATAAAAACAAAACACAATAAAAAACAAACCCAAACACACACAAAAAGTAAATAAAGATAAATAAACAAAACCCCAAAAGTAAAAGCAAAGCCAATACAAATTGAAAAAAAAACTGGTGTGCTTTTGGGGTGACCATTTGTCGCTGTTAATGGGCAGTAAGTTAACCCTATAAAGGCAAATGGGGTAACATAAACCAGTAATATACAAATTAATAATAATATTTACTGTGTTGACAGACTTTGTATAATATCTTTACAATCCTAACAAACTTTTATATATATTTAAAAATATTCTTTCCCTTGCCTTGTCTTAATGCTCATCTGCTTTCCTTATATACTTTTACTATCACTACCAACAACTAACTTATAAATATGTATATTTATATACCGTGAGAAAATAGTGGGTTAACAGAAGTGGCACAAAATGAAAAGGAATTTTTGGATTTCGCAAAGTTTCGGCGGACACGAAAAACTCTAAAATCTCAGCGACCTGCAAACCTGGTTTTCATTTTCATTTCCATTCAATGCGATGCAAAAAACACCCAACGGAGGAGACTCGTAAAAAAACGACAGAAAAAAATACACACAACGCCCATACATGGAGTTCTCAGTGCAACCGCTTTGTACTTGGAACGTAGCATCATTTACACAGAGAAAAAAATTAACTAAAATAAATAAAGATATATAATTTAAAACTGAAAACAAAAGTTTTGTAGAGCTTATCATAAAAAGAACAAAATAGTTTTCTTTAAGAAACTATAAGTTTAATTATCTACAAGTTTAAGTATCTATCATTAAGTATCTTCCCACTGTAAGTCGTCATCATCGTTGGCTATTTATGTTTATGATATCCCCACCCAGTTGTTTTGGTTGCCACATGTGGCAACTTCATTTCCATACGCAGCCAGACACTTGTTTTCCTATATCCCACTGTATCTGTATCGTATCGTTGTATCTGTCTCTGTAATTTGCATTAAGTGGCTGATTTCGTTGTAATTTTTGTTTGTTTTTGAGTTGTAGGGCGGTTTTCGGGAAGGGCCCAGCTTCTGTGGGGCAACGGGGCGTATGCGAAACAATGCAAAACTTTAATTATCGTTACCATTTCAGCTGACGAAACTTTTGGATTCGCCCAAAGAAAAGCCCATATCTTAGCTGGTAGTTTTTTGGTCTATTTAATTTATTGTACAACTGTTGGGGGGAGAGTGAGAGCTGAAACCTGAAACGAGATCTGAAATCTGGGCGCAGAAAATAAATTTTGAAGCACTTTCCAACTGTCATCAGGAGTTCCGACTGTGCTGGCATGCAACAGCCCTGTCAAGTGGATCCGAAACTGTAGCCAAGATCTGGCAGAAAATGCGCATTTGAAGATTTGAAGAAAGCCCCGGTTAGAAGATGGCCTTGCCAGGGGTCTTCGGGTTCTCGATTACCCATCACAGCCCCTCAAAAACGTGATTCGCTCCGAATTGAATTGAAACCACGTACCATGTTGGCTAAAATCGTGTTTAATCATAAAAAATAAAAAAATAAAGTCCCATATCGAGGAATATTGTTAACTGAAAGGGGAAAGTGTACAGGTAGTATACCAAAAGGCCAGAAGATTAGATCCTAAACCTTTCAACTATTTTAAATGCATTTTTGTTTGTGTATTTTATGTTTTTGATTTAAAAAATATGTTAAATAAAAGCCCACAGCTTACTTTGCGGTTATGCCTCATTAGAGGAAATGCCCCGGGGACTTCTTTCTCCCTGAGAAGCGGTGATCTTGCAAACCTGTTATTTTCACTTATTCATGGGCAAGTGATGGCTCATCACATGTTTGTTTTGAGCTTCGATCAACGAACTCTCTAGGCCAAATAAGACTCCGGGTCTTGGCTCAATCTTGCCATTTATTTTCAGCACCTCCAATCCATCGCCCACACTCGAACGGGGTGACATAGTTTGGCCAGCAATGAACCATATAGAATGCTTGAGATGGCACGATTGTGGATCATTGTGGCACGACCTGCGATTGGGCCAAAATGCCGAATGCATATCAATGAGGGGAATTTCACAAGCCCCAAAAAAAATTGGCAGACCCCGAAAAGAACCTGCTGCTGGGGCTGTTGCTGCTGAAACCTGATGACAGCTCCATTGGCATTCGCAGCTCCGCCGATCGACGATCGATCGATTAAGTCAACATAATTTACGATGCACTTTTCCCACTGAAAATGTCATCAAGTATGCCAGCAATGGCGATGACGTGTTTGTTTCTCCAATGGTTGTTTTCTTCAGGATTTGATGTATTTATTTTTATGCAATTTGTTTTTTTTTATACTCTTACAGAGAGTATTAATGTCCATGCTTGAAACAATCCATTGGAAAGTGGCGATAAATGTATGTATATGAGGGTATTAGTAAATAGCACAGACTCATTAAAGAAAACTATCTTCCTTGGGAGCCAAAGCTTCACCAAGGACCCATGTTCGTCCTTTGATCCATGAGTTCTTTACTATTTATTTCCATCACAATCTTTATGTCAAAATAGCTTTTTTTGTTTCATTTTTAAGGAACTCCTTTTTAGCCATTTGGTTAGGCTTACTCCCTGGTTAGGCTTAAAGAAGGCTATTCATTTTCTAAAACATATTATCGTTCCTTACATTTAAAGAATTCAAAAGGGTATACCAGCTTCGGATTGGTCTGAAGTTACCCTTGTCTTTTTTTTTTGTGATAAATGCTGATGCTGAAGTTTCAAAGTTCAATGGCTGGCACGACGAATGCAGTCGCCCAGTAACTGGCCAACGCATTTACTTACAACGCGGAGAAAGACCAAAGTCAAGATTTGTCATATTTTCAGTGACGTGTTATAGAAAAAACATTAATGCTTTAGGAATATATAAGATTTTGTAGTAAAGGCATAAATGATTAGTAAAAGTCAACTATCGTAGAGGAACTGATCCTTAACTTTAGTGCTACCTATACTATGTACTTGGCTAATTTCTCTCAGTGCCCACTTGACCACGTGAGTAAGCCGAGTTTTGTGCAGTCACTGCTACAGGTTTTGACCAGCATCAGCATGGTTTCGTTTTTGGGCCATGAGTCATCAGTGGAGCTGTGGAATGCCAGGGAAAAGTCCCCCTTCTGAGAGCCTTTAGCTAATTCCATTCCGACCAGGGCTGTCAGCGACTGTAAGCTGCACCTACAATTTACAATTATGGGATATCTATTCGTATCTGCCAGATACAAATTCACAATTACCCCCACGCAGCATAATTTTGTGTGAGGCCGCTGTGGGCGTGGGGCTCTAATTATATGGCCAGTACTTAGACAGCTAACGATTGTTATGCAAAGAAGCTGATCTCGAAAAGATGGTCTGCTCCGCGGGGGTCTCTGAGATCATGTGAATGAAAATGGAAAGTGGTTGGCCTGCCCCACAGTCCCCTTCTCAGCCGCCCCACGGGGAGGCATAATCTTGTCGGATAATTTCGCGGACTGCATAACTAAAAGAGTTATTATGGTGATTTCTTCTTTGACGACAAAAGCGAAACGGAAGCCATGACCAGGCCACTTCAATTCACTCCACAGGCATTACAGAATTACATATGTACATACATGCATGTGTACACTCGTCACAAATTTGTGTGCAAACTAGTATTTGCTTTTTAATAAGGCCGGAAGAAATTGTTGTAATTGTAACGGTGGCTCTGACTTGGAGTGGCAATAAAACTGAAACTGGAACTGGGCAGTGCAACACTTTAAGCCCAAGGGTAAGCAAATGCTGGGCTCTGGGTCGAAAAACAAATAAGCCACCAGGTGAGGAAACCCCAAATGCACTGGAAGAAAAGGGCAGGGATCTATCTAGACATTTGTGAAATAATAATACCTATATCTTGACAGGTCAACTTATGCAAAAATTATTTCTTTAAAGAACTCAACTTGATTTAAAAATAGAAAAGGAAATCACGGCGCAGTTTATGATTTCCTCAATTTGCAGGTAATAAACGTTGGAAACTTATAGAACTCGGTTTCGTCACGATGTGAATCAATCGTCTTTCACTTTTTACCTCAGATTCCCCAACCTGAATCCGTGAGATGAACAACTTTCAAAGAGAGTAGAGCCCGACCTTTATTTGCTTTTGGCAGCTTTCTAACTGCACGGCAACCCAAGCCGTAAATTGGCAAAGAAGGGCGTATGGCAGCAAAAATCGACCAGATCGAGAAGTGTTATAAAAAAAGAGGTAGAGCTCACAAACCGAGAGTCGTATGATATGTACATTTGCACATATTTGTAAGAGCTGAAGGGAAATTTATTATTTTTCCAAGAAAACTGTTGATAAGTCCACCATTTATCAGGCATTGTTTTTTATATTATTGTTTCAGCATTAAAATCCAGGCCTTATCATGGCTTTGTTTGCAGCGGATACTTACATTTTGAGGCCGTTCATTGAAATATAATCCGAATACAATTCCAATATTAAATATTAAATGCACTTAATGTTGTTTTAAATCAATCACGCAGAAGCGTTTCGCTTTCTTCTATTTTTATGCAAATAGACTAATTCAATTGTTATATAAGGAATGACCCGGTATTATTATCTTTCACGCTTTCATATACAAATCACTTCGACGGTTTTTATCAATTTATAATGCTTTTTTTATCTTTTGAATGGTGGCGAATCTTTTGTACACTTTCCGCGGCAGAAGCTGCCGTTGCTGCCACTGGGGGACCGGGCCCCAGCCACTTGCCACATATTTCCACTTTTACTTTTCCTATTTCTCTTTCTGATAACACTCTTTTTCCTTTTCTCGGCAAGCTGCAGCCACACCACTGACAGCAATCAATCACACCAGCCGTCGCGCCACTCAATCGGTTTCGATAATAATTACTTGTGAAGTAAATCGAACCAAACGGATCCGAACCGCGCGCCGATGGAGCTCGTCGGAGTATGATCGCTGGCGCTGAGAGACAGAGACCCCGAGCCCGGAGACCGGAGGCCGATACGATATTGTATTGTCTGGCCGGAGTGGAGCGCCGCCGAGAGCGTGCGAGAGCGCCGTTCCATAACCATAACAATACCAGTCGTCCGGTCGCGATTGGAGTTCGCTGGGGGGCAGGGGGTCAGACCACCCGAAGGCGTAGGAGCTACCGCCTGGCCCAGCACCGGGTGATCCGTGCACGCAGCTCTTCGGCAGGGCCGAGAAGATTTGCTCAAAGCGGTAAGCGTCAGCCGTCCCCAATTCCACATTTTGTTGGTTTTTATTTATTTTTCTGACACTTTTTATACCAATAAAAAAAAACAACCAAAGTTATACCCTAACAAGGGAAACATTCATTGGTACTGAAGGTGAGGAAACTAAGAGCTTCAAACTTGAAAACGTGATAACGTTTTTATCGAGACAATTGATCAATTAATTTCAAACAGTGCAGGTTTCCGTTAGCTGATATTGGTAAGAGTCTTAGTTGTTTAATCAATATTTGCTTTGCGAAAATTTTGGTAGTTTTTTTATCTAAAGAAGGTTCTTTAAACTTTCTTTAAATATCAATCATACGCCTCGTATTCACTTTTATATATTTTTATACATACATATTTATAAAAATAACTACATATTTGATTTTTAAAATAAACGTAACAAATGATTAGATAATGATTGTTAAATGTAGAAAAATAATGAAAAAATGTTCACATCATGGCATTGGAAAGTGTATTTAATTGGCCTTAAAAATAACTCATACGCCTAGTATTCCCTAGTATACCT
The DNA here is from genome assembly GCA_018153035.1 of Drosophila pseudoananassae pseudoananassae. Taxonomy (NCBI): domain Eukaryota; kingdom Metazoa; phylum Arthropoda; class Insecta; order Diptera; family Drosophilidae; genus Drosophila; species Drosophila pseudoananassae. Next base: position 160,381 of record JAECXR010000068.1, on the reverse strand, counting down.
TTTTCTATGAAAGAACTATTTTATTTAAAAAATATAACTATAAAAAATAAAACAAACAATAAACACAGAATTGTTTTAACAAAACATTTGAATTCATACTCCTCGTGTTCCCTTAAATACCTTTTTCTATGAAATAACTATTTTATTTTAAAAATACAACTATAAGAAATACAACAAACAATAAACACAGAATTGTTTAAACAAAACATATTTAAATTCAGAGGTATGGCTTTGGAAAAGTCTCCCAAGTGCTTTGAAAATAGCTCATACGCCTAGTATTCGCTTTTCAAATATAAACCACTGAAAACCTTGAACTGGCACTGTACACTAAAAGAAATAATGAACAATCTTCCGAAGCATTCTACAAAAACTATACATATTTGATATATCACCCTGAATAAGCTTAAGTTTCAACTATAGTGCTTATCTAAAAAATGGTTCTCTAAAACAGCTTTAAATAAAAAAAAGAGTATCACATTCTTCATTATCTCTACTTATTTCTTGTAGCAATATTGTTTTTGGCCAAGACAGTCATAAAAACGCAAAATACTTGAGTCAACAAATAATAATAAAGCATTCCAGACACGTCGTGGCCGCTTCTGATACACTTTGGGCAATTACCTGAAACCGAGCCAGAAGACACCATCCAGAAGAAACGCAATCGAGAAAAAGTACTGTCAACATTAGAAAGTAAGGCGCATGTGAGGCAAAAACTCAGCCGAAGATGTTCAATGAAATTGCTTTTGCAGGGGAAACGGGAAAAAAGCCAACTAACTTGGTCAGCTGAGGGGAAATTGACCAAAAGTGAGCACTTCGCCTGCCCAATTTGTGGTGTCGAAGTGGTCGGGACAGGAAGATGGAGCCGAGTGGAACATCTTGGCCGGAGCACGTGAAAGTGGCCATAGAATGGCCGAGTAGTGAAAATGGAAATTGCTCATCGGCCCACTTCCGGTTGAAAATCTTGTCGGGAGGCTCAACAGGTTTCCCAGCCACTGGCCATAAAAGGTTCACCATTTTCCTTATAGAATAAAACACCATATTTGCCATGCTTTATATAGTAAATTGTATATTTCCTTTTATATCATGTTAGTCCCCCACATTTTACATTAACTCCAAACTCTCCCGATCTCAGAGAGTGTTTCTTCTTGCGTAATATTTGATTTCAACATTCTACTTACTTACTTGGTGCAAAGTTGTGATTTGTTTTGTTTTTTTTTTTTGTTAATAACATTAAAATGTAGAGTTAAAGTTAGATTTTCGACAAGGTCGCACACACATACTCTCTCGTAAAATAGTTTCTTGTTCATTTGGTTTTTCTTTCTTGGAAAAGTTAGCTGAAGGCCAAAGTATTCCTCAGCTTATCACTCTACAAATCAATATCATATATTGGTGCGAGACAAGGTGCATTGTTAATATTAAGTATTTGTTGATTTATTTAGTTAAATATTTTTAATCAAGAGGGCCAAAAGCATTATAGATGCATTCCAAAGGTGATATCCCTGACAGTGCTCCATTGGCGATGAACTAAAGCACAACTCTGTTGGTGTTTCGTGGTTTCAGAATTATACTTGTCCATTTATTAAAAACAAAAGTGTGTAACTTAGGCAAAAACAAAAAACACTAATTGATTTCTGACCCTGCTGCTGGCGATCAAAGATGTGGCTTGCAGATCTTGAGATAGTTTAATTATATATAATACAATAAAATAAATATTAAACATAGAAATAAGAAATAAAAGTAAAAGGGTTTTATTCATTCCGAAAGTGTGGCTCAAGCCCTCTATGCGTCGTTCTTTGCGTTTCAATCCATTCTATTTAGATTTACTAGATCTGGTATCTTTAGTTTTGCATTAAAGACTTGTTTGAGTGGTTTTAGTTTTAGTTTTTGCTTTTTCTTCTTTTCATTGTTCACTAAACACTAAACATTTCGTGTTATATGTTTTTTTTTTACGTTTGCTGTTTTCTTTGTAATTTAACTAAACTAATATTTAACATTTCATTACTTTCACACAACGCTCTTAACAATTTCGTCAGCAAAAAATCGTATCAAAGAGTCTGCATACGTTTCAATACAAAATATAATCGTAATTAATATTCATCATCATCTCATCTCCGGCACTCCTTCTCCCCGAGAACAACATCACTATCAAATCTAGAGGCTCCTTGCTCCTTAGGTCGAAATCGCATCGTTGAGCAGCGCGTTCAGCTCCCGGATGTGCTGGGCCTTGGATCCGGTGGCCGTGGAGGCTCCGCAGGCGCGTCCGACGTAGCTGTGTGGAGTCAAGATGGCATTTATTAGTTATGGTTTTCTTCGGCGCCTTCGATGGGTGAGTTGGCACAACATTCGATTTTGACGGTTAGACACGTGCACTAAACTGTAGTTTAGTAGTCTAGTTCATTGGTTTGATTTTTAGCACAGTTATGTAGAATAATGTTCAATGAAATGAGGGGTTAAAGCAAGCGAGGGGTATTAGACAAAGTATTTATTAGAAATGTAAAGGGGTCTTAGGTCGAGGTTGGAATAATAAAAGGGCAACCACACCGAACCCAAACATAGTCCCTAAAGGATCTTCATTTATTACCATTTATTCTCAAGCTTTCTTGAACAGCAAATTGCCTAAAACTGAATGAAATATGCATGAGATGTCTGCCTACAAGCCTCAAGATGGCATAAAGTATGTTTCTGTATGTTTCTGCTGGCATTCACAACACTTTGGACAAACATACAGGACAAAGGTTAGATGGGGGTACGGTACGAACAAATGTCGGGGTTAACTGTGGTTATCTCTTTTACGACTGGGACTTGCGAACGGTCAAAAAAATAAATAAATAAAGGGGTACATATCAAAAACGAACGAAAAACTTCCAAACGCGGGACTCAAAATTAGAACGACAGTGCTGGAGTTAACTTCAAGTTAGGAGTAGGAGTGGAGTAGTAAGTATTAAGTAGTAAGTAAGGTTTAGTGTGTTGTCTTGCGACCATGGAACATTCAACATGCCAAACGGAAACGGAAATCAGAGAATCGCAATCGAGGGGGAAAACGTACATAAATAGGAAACAAGGAGACAAATGAAGAGTTAAACGGAACTAAGAGTATTAATTTGGTTCGCTCCGAATAGTTAGGTTCAATAAAACAGTATTAGATAGTAGTTGGTAGGTAGATTGATTAGATAGATTAAGTTTAGATTGTTGTTGCTTTTAGGTTTTTAAGTTTTAATGCTTATTTAATCGCACGCATCTGGGCAGAGCTTCTGAGCGTCTGGGGGCCCTCTCACCTAATTTTGCGTCCGGTTTTCGATATGCGCCCGCCCGGAGCGGCCGCAACGCCCGCGGGCCTATTGAAATCGTGGCGTACGTTCTTTAGGTCAAAGTGCTTGGCGGCATTAAAGTCACCGCTGGCGCCCTGGGGCGATGCCGGATCGGAGCCCGATTCCGAGCCCGAGCCCGAGTCCTTCGTGAACATGCGGCTCAGCCAGGGTTTCGATTTTGGTTCGGAGTTAGAATCGGAATCGGTGGCGGATACTTGATTAGTATGATCAGTAGTATTGGTAGTATTGGAGTAGGAGGATTGCTCATCGCTTTGGCTGTAACAATAACACATACACAGAGAGAAATACGGAGAGAGAGAAAAAGAGAGAAAGGATTTGTTTTTGGATTTGTTGCTTGTCGTTTTGCATATTTTTCTAATTTTTTTTTTTTCATATTTTTTGTTAATTTTTTTTATGTTTTTGTTTATACCAATTGCACGTATTTACACAACGAGTGGATGGGAGGGGGGGACTGGGTTTCTCAAAATAATACAATACTGGTTTGCTCGTCTTTCACAAGTTTCGATTAGTAAGTTGAAAGATAACTGAACGGAATCAAAGGTTAAACGAAATCATAAATAAAAAGCCATGCTAATTAATAATGAAATGATTATGGATGAAGCCAATTTGCTGATAGATACTTTTTGAATTTCATGATAAAGTCTTCTTTTTTTTTTTTTTGCAGTGCTGGACATGCTCATCCAAACGAAAAGATAAACCAGAAGCGTATATCAGTTCAATGTGTATGTTTGTGTACTTTTGTGGAAGGTTCTTATTCCACTTGATAGTTCTAAGACTGGCTACTGGAAGGTATATAGAGATAGAAGGGGCAGAGGGTGCTTTGAAGAAAAATAATTCTGCAGCTAGAAAGCATATGAAGGATGAGATAAAATAATTTCAGGCCATGATTAATGAGAATAAACTCAAATCAGTAGATAGAATATAGAATTAATGCAAAAAATGATGAAACAATAGCAAAGTAGAGGAAGATAATCAGAGAAAATCAGAGATCAACGTAAAATTAGACACAGTGCACGATGAGAGAGAAGTGCACGCCAGAGATTGTGGAGACAGAGAACTAATAGAAGAATATGTTGAAGAATCAGACCCTGAGAGAGATTCTAGGGTCTTGGGGGAGGATTGATTCTATGGCCATTTGGTTGTAGACCCCGGCACCTACCTCACATCGCGGCTGTGGTTGAGGGCGGTCAGGAAACGCGGCTGGACATAGGTCCAGCAGCCCTGGTTCTTGTGCTCCTCCTGGGCCCACACGAGCTCGGCGTTCTTGTACAGGTTGGCCTGCTCCTTGACCTGGTCGAAGGGGAAGGGCGAGACCTAAGAAACGAAGATGATTCAGTGGGTAATCCAAAAAGATAATAAAGCAGCATCAGCTTACCTGCTCCACTCGCACAATGGCGATGTCGCTCTCTAGTTGCTTCTCGGTACGAGTCTTGGTCAGATCGTAGTAGACACGGCCCGTGCAGAAGACGACCTTCTTGACGTTGCTGGGATTCTGGCCGGCTGGGCCGTTGTCGGGGATGATGCGCTGGAACTCGCTGCCCTCGCTCATCTCGCTGAAGGGGCTCTTGGCCTCCGGGTGACGGAGCAGGGACTTGGGCGTGCACAGGATCAGGGGCTTGCGGAAGGGCAAGGCGATCTGGCGACGCAGGATGTGGTAGTAGTTGGCGGGCGTAGTGCAGTTGGCCACGATCCAGTTGATGTCGTGCAGCTGGCGGATAGCGAACTCATCGGACTCCGGGGGGAAGTAGTCGGGATCGTCACTGCTCATCTGCAGGAAACGCTCCACGCGGCACGACGAATGCTCGGGTCCCATGCCCTCCATGCCGTGGGGCAGCAGCATCACCAGACCAGACTGGCGCACCCACTTGGACTGGCCGCTGGAGATGAACTGATCGATGATCGACTGAGCGGTGTTGCTGAAGTCACCGAACTGGGCCTCCCACAGGACCAGAGCGTTGGGGTTTGTCATCGAGTAGCCGTGCTCGAATCCCAGCACGGCGTATTCCGACAGGGAGCTGTTGGACACGGAGTAGGGGGCCTGGTCGGGGTACATATGCTGCAGCGAGTTGTAGGTGGCCTTGTCCACCAGCTGATGGTGGAGCACGTGGTGACGGTGCGAGAAGGTGCCACGCTCCACATCCTGACCGGACAGGCGCACGTGGATGCCCTCCTTCAGCAGGGAGCCGAAGGCCATGGCCTCACCCAGAGCCCAGTCGGCAATCTTCTCATCAACCATAGTCTTGCGGGCAGCCAGGACACGCAGCAAACCCCTGGAAAAAGGAATGGGATGGTTAATCATAAGCTCAAGTAGGGATAATCTCTTAATTACTTGTGGATCACGAATTCAGCGGCATTGGGTGGTGGGGACGAGAACCGGTTGCCAATGTGGATGAGGGTCTCCTCCTTCACGCCGGTGGGAGCCACCTTCAGGGGGTCCTTGCCCTCGAAGAAGCCGGACCAGGGCGAGTCCAACCAGTCCTTGTACTTGACGTGAGTCTCGGTCTTGGCCAGGGCGAAGGCCTCTTCGCAAATGTTCTCGTACTTGGCGGCCACGGACTTGACCTCCTCGCCGGTGACAGTGCCCTCGGCGATCAGCTTGTCGGCGTACAGATCCAGGCAGTTCTTGTGCTTGCGGATCTTCTGGTACATGAGGGGCTGGGTGAACATGGGCTCGTCGATCTCGTTGTGACCGTTGCGTCGGTATCCCACCAGATCAATGACACAGTCCTTGTGGAAAGTGGCACGCCACTCAGCGGCCACCTTGCACACGTGCATCACGGCCTCTGGATCGTCGGCGTTGACGTGGAAAATGGGGGCATTCACAACACGAGCAACATCTGTGCAGTAGGGAGAGGATCGCGAGAAACGGGGATCGGTGGTGAAGCCGATCTGGTTATTGGCCACCACGTGGATGGTGCCGTGGGTGGTGTAGTCGGGCAGATCTGACAGATGCATCGTCTCGTAGACGACACCCTGGCCGCAGAAGGCGGCATCACCGTGAATCAGGATGGACATGACCTTCTTGCCCTCCTGGTCGCCGCGGTAGAACTGCTCGGCACGGGTCTTGCCCTGCACGACGGGATCAACGGCTTCCAGATGCGATGGATTGGCCACCACAGCCAGGCGGATGTTCTTGTTTGTCACGCGGTTCAGACGCTCGATGTATGTGCCCAAGTGGTACTTCACATCACCAGAACCCTAGATGGATAACAGTTAGTATAGGCTCTAAGAAAGGCTCACTGTTCTATCAGTGAACTCACATCATCAGCGGCTTCCAGACCAGCAAACTGGGTGAAAATCTGGTTCAGGGGCTTGCGGCACACGTTGGCCAAGGTGTTGAGACGTCCACGATGGGGCATGCCCATGATGACCGACTCTACGCCGAGCTCGGTGGACACATCGATGATCTCCTTCAGGGCGGGGATCATGATTTCGCATCCCTCAAGACCGAAACGCTTCTCCGAAGAGTACTTCTTGGCCAGGAAGGCCTCGAAGCCGGTGGCACGGGTCAGACGGGCCAGGATGAGACGCTTCTCCTCGGGCGAGAAGTTCAGAACGCCGGGTGTTTCGAAACGCTTGCGGATCCAGTTGCACTGCTCCAGGGAGTTGATGAACATGAACTCCACACCAATCTTGTTGCAGTAGACGTTCTCCAGACGGTTCAGGATTTCCCTAAAAAACAAGTCAGGAGCTTAGTATCCAAGACTAAAGAGGTACTGGTCTGTAGCTACTCACTTGAGGGGCAGAGAAGCCTCATCACCACCGATGAAGGTGGTGCTGGGCAGCTTGAACTGACGCTCCATGTCCTGCTCGCCTGTATTTATTTATTTTTTTGGGTTATGGGAGGGAAGGCAAGACATTAGTAAGGAGCTCCTCGAAATTGGATTAAGGTGTGAAGGTTAGTAGTAAACTGTAGGCGGCAAATGTTGGTTTGAAATTCGGAGTGTAATGACTTTTGTTGCTTCTTATTTCGGGGAGTGTACGAACAAGTATTTCATGCTCATCTCGGCTCTGGACTCGGTTTATATTTTACTCATCCCTCAAGGACAATTGAACTGACATGCATTAGGGTTCGAGTTTTTTGTTTTTCTATCAGACTAGTTGGGGCTTATCGATCGATTTCCCTCCACTTGTGATTAAAGAACAAATAATCATGCAATCTATTTATGAACTTGTCGAAATGGCTTAAGTATGTCCTTCTGTATGTAATGTATATTTTAATTAATTGTCACGACATACACACAACAACAATTAAAATAATAATAGTAATGTGGCAAAAATGTACAAACGATGTAACACAAATTATTGGCAATATATAGGCGTATATTTACTTGGTTCTATATATCATTTGGAAACATTTGTGTGTCGGAGCGTGCGTGGGGGGGGCGCGTGAAAGACAGAAGACGTCACTACCACAATGTTTATTGGCATAAGGGGGTATTTACAAATCAAGGCGGTTAAGAGGGGGGACTGTGGCCGGGATGGCTCCCGGCAGGTGTACGAGTACGGGGTATGTACCAGCGCCGAGTATTTACTTACCAAAACTGAAATTAGCGTAAATGGTTTTCGTCGAGGAGTTGCCAGGCAAGTCTGGTGTATTAATTTCAAGTGGATCGAGGTGAGCAATATTATGTCCTCGAATCTAGCGTGTCAGTATATATTGGATGGTGTTGGTTTTGGTTTTGTTTTTTGAATTTTGGTGGCAGAGTATTAATGTTTTTTCAATTTTTAGGTTTTGCACAACACACACATAATACAAAGAGAAAGAATTTGGAATTTTCGTTTAAACATTGTTTTTAAGACGATTGGTGGCGTATTTGGTTTCGATTGCAGTTTTGTGTTTTATTCGATTAGGGTATTTGGGTTAGGAAGCGGTTATATAAAAATAAAGAAAAAGAAATTAATCAATTAAAATTATAGAATAATAGAGTATTGACATAAAAACATAGACAGTATTCAGCGCACAAACACAAAACAAAGCAGACACTAAAGCAGAAGTAATTCGCTCGACTGGATGAGGGGAATGTCTTCTAATTATTGGGTGGCGGAGTGTTAATCATGGATCGGGATAACGCAGTGCACAGAAATAACGATTAACAGAAAAAGGTCAAGGATCTATGGGTGCCGGAACAGAGACAAAGAGGTATGGAGATCGAGTAGAGAAATGGGGATGCTTAACTAGAAACCGTAACTCGAAGAGAGAACGCCAAACACCAAGGTTACTTACTGGATACTTATAGACCTATAACTAATCCTAATCCTTTCCTCATCAACTCCGAATTTCATTTAACATTCGTTTTGGCTGTTAAATGTTACTTAAGCACGAGAATAATTTTCAGAACCAAAAGTGCATATGTCGGGTGGTTTAGCTTAGTTTTTTTTTTGGGGAAATGGGGAGTAGCGGGTTGGTGCACTGGAGTATCGGGTGGTTCGGTGGTGCGACTAGGGTGTTACATGAGTGATAGAGAGAGAGTTCTGTAATAAGAATCTTTACCAAACAAAAACCCAGAATGCTGCCTGAGCACATCTTCGTTAGCACGACGTGCTAGCCCATCCTTGCAAACGGTCTTTTCCCGTGTCAAAATTCCAAGCGGATCCAGATCAGATGCCAAATGACCACGTGACTATATATGGTACGTACATATCGTAGATAGATTGATTATAAATGTAAAGAGGTGTACAGGGTAGATCTTAGGTCATAGGTATATCAAGTTAAATGCAAAACGGTAGCGGGAGGATATCGTGTGAAACTCAACTACAACTCAAATGGGCTAAAATTTATTTAATTTTTATGTGCAAATAATAAGAGTAATTCCTTAAGTATGACTAGACCCCGTGGATATATATCTCTAGTTCTTGGTTATGACATGGAAGGTGGTGATAAAGATTTGTGACCGATCTCCCCCCCAACAACAGAAGCTACTTGGTGGTGAGCCCGAAATGAAAAACAGAAAACCAAGCTACATGATTGACACTTCCCAGATGCTCTCTACCAACCAACTAAATGAAATCATAGACACTAATCTACCATGATATTTTGGACTCGAAATGATCTGGTCGGGGGGAGGTATATGCACAAGTATGAGAACACACAATAAACGGAGGCGGAGGCAACTCTAAGGGTCTAAAACATAAACATTAACTGAACCTAGGAGAACGAAACAATAAGCGCCAAACGAATACGAAAACGATCCGTAGCTGTGGCTGCTGCAATCTCAACTTCAATCGACTGTGATTGAGGGGTGCCAGCACGAGCCGACCTACCTGATAGCTCCTGATGATGGCCTGGACGGCCAGATGGTCGTCGATGGTCTTGGAGTCGGGCGCAGCTCCGCCAACGGCGCCTCCAAAGTTAAAAGCAGTCAGTGGCAGAGTGTTGGCCTGAACGGGAGCCAAGTTGGGCGGGCTGGTGTAGCTGTTGCTGCGGAAGTAGGCATCCCAGGACTGTAAGAAAGAGGAGTTGCTATAAGTAGATTCTTAAGCTTCCTTATAGCCTATACTAATTATAACCGGAAGCTACAGGAAGTATAACAACCTGAAGTTACTCCGGAACTGCAAGTAACTGGTATGCTAATTTGAACCGGATTTTTCATGACGTTTAGTAACCTAACCACTTACGGTGTGCACTGAGGTGGGATCCCGCAGCCAGGCGTTGTACATCTCCTCCACGTAGGAGGCGGTGGAGCCATTGGCAAAAGGTTCGGCTGCGGCGGAGTTGTAGGTGCGCACAGCGGCCGCTGCAGTTGCCTTGACCATCTGGAATTGGTTGTAGATTAAAGTATAAGATATTTGGAGTATTTGAAAGACTCACCTGCTGGTTGCTGCTGCTCTTGAGCAGCCATGTGGCAAAGTTCTTGTGTGCCTTGGGCGACAGGGCCAGGCTAAAGGCTGTGTGAGCTCTATGCATTTTGTAGCTTTACAAAATAGAACTGAAACAAGAAGAAGAAGGCATCTTATCAGTGTTATCAGTGCACTATTATATCACTCGCTCGGTTTCCGATTAATTGATGAGGGTGCTTGCTTTGTTGACAAACAACCTGACGCCCCGCGAAAACCCCCTGACCCACGGCTGCTGTAAACGAGATTAGATAGAGCGTAGTCGTTCCAGAAGTCTTTACGTCATGGCCAAACTCCAAAACCACCTTCTTAACTGTGTCACCGAACCAACAGTCTAATTGAAACTTGTTGCCAAGCCGGCAGTTATGAAATTTCGGCCCGAAACCTGTTAACAATCGGCGGGTACTGTGATACGTAAAAATCTACATATGCGTCTGTTGGCCAGACTAGACTCCCCGATGAGAGGGTGGGGAGTCGCTTGAAAAAGCACACGTGACGCCGACTGACTGCTGATTCTGATTCTGGGGGCTCTGTTTTGCCGGTGACGTCAAACTGGCGTGGGCAGGTTTCTCTATTCCGTTCCGTTCGTCTTTTTGATAATCAGCCAAGAGATACTATGCCCCCAAAAATTATATATTTAATGGTGAAATGGGTTTATTATATGGGCGACAAAAAAAACACCGCAGAGAGAGAGGAGAAGGTCGTCTTTTGCGCAGTTTTTTTTCGTCGAGTCGTGTCGTTTCGTTTCCCAACTTTTAATCAGTTGTGAATATTTGCTGGTTAAATAAAAAGCAACGACTTTTGTTTGTGGTTTTTGAATCACGACCAAGATCGTACCTGTCCCGGTGTAAGATAATGTCAAGTGTGAATGTCCCGAGACCGGCTGAGAGTCAATAAATTCCTTCAGGCCATGACGCAGCAAGGAAGCCTCTAGACGGGCCGAGTTGCGATAAGGACGCAGGCCCCCGGACTCGATCATGCCACGTAAATTATTCCAGAAATTGTCAAATTAATAATCAAATCGTTCGTGATAAGCCAGCGCGTGCGGATGTCGTAATTGAAGGCTGGTCGCCAATCACTATCTAAGGCCAGTGCAAAAATATATATGAATTAAATTTTTGGCTGGGAATGGGAATCGGTATGGGGATTTGGGAGAAGGCGTGGCTGCTCCGGGTCACATGCCTTATCGATCGACATGCTGGCCAGACACAAAATGATTACAAAACACTGGCCCCCAAGACCTCCAATCCAAAATTTAGACAACAATTGGAACAAATAACCGGTTTGGAGCGGTCAGAGTTAAATATTTGAAAGGCTAGCATCTAGAGTAGATGCATCTACTGACCCAGCTGTAGATACAGATGTTTGGATAATTCAATTTAAGTGGCTTGTGGTGTGTGTTTAGTTTGCTTGGGTCCTAGCATGATTATTTATCTACATATCTGTTTGCTGGCTGGCTGTGTGGTGACGGCGCTTTTCACATTGTTTTCCCTGCAATTATTTTTTCTGCTCGCCGCCGTCACAGCCACTGCTGCTTTGGTTACGAAAACACATTACATAAGTGCAAAAAACAGACTCGCGTGAGAGAAGGAAAATAAGTTATTAGAACGCTCGAACGGAGGATGACGGGCGGGACGACTCGGTCTAATTAGCGTTAAATAGCTCACTGGATTTAATGGCTCCAACTCGGAGCATGACTGGAAAAATCCATTAAAATATTTCTCAGCTAACTGAGGGGAATGGGTAATGCCGAATGAATATACACTGCACTGCCGTGGAATAAACCAAATAAAATGTTATATATATGCATCGCATATATACTGTGTGCGATTGCTCCAAAAACCAACCGAATATATGTACTCGTCGTACTCGTATCCGTATCTGACAGATACGCGGCAAACGTTTGTTCGTGCTGAGTGCTGCGCGTCGACTGAAGGCGAGCTGAAATACAAAAAAGCAACCGCCGCTGCCGCCGTCGAGAGTGAAATACAAAATTTTAGAAATCGAATTTGCTCTTCACGGCCAAAAAGACCCGAGGTAGGGGTATCGGGGATCGGTGGAAAACCAGAGTATGTGATAAAAAAACACACACCGAATCGGGCACATGACAACGCCGAACGCATTAGTATCTGTATCTTTTTGGAGGAAAAGGAAAAAGAGGGTTTGGTTTCCTACTGCCCAATAAAAAAAAAAAAAAAAAAAAAGAGAGCTGATAAGAATCACGTAGATTGCCTATATTTCCTGCGCTTATCTAACCGCCTCTCTCCGGCCACCTATTTGTCCATCTGCTCCCTGTGGATGGTATTTATAGCCGGAATTTTTTGTTTACAAGAAACCCAAAGTCCGCTCGTCAGCCGGCCGCCCACATAGCCACCGAAATATGTGGAGAAGGAGGGCCAGAAAGCGTTACAGGCCAAGTGCAAGGAATGGGTGTCGGTGGTGCTTCTGTATCGATTACCGTTTCGCTAATCAATACAATTTTCAAGTTCACACACGAGCCTAATTAATTTATCACTCCGCCTCGATGGTGGGTGCAAGTCGAACTTTGGAATGCCTGTTGGCTTGGCAAGTCCACAAGACTCATAGGTAGCGTATATAATCAATAAGGTGGTGCTGGACACAGCTTAGCCGGTACTGAAACCTGCCTGCAACTGCATTCCATTGAGAAGAAAAAAGACGGCCCTAGACGAGCCCCCCTTAACAAGAAGAAGAGCTGAGGGCCAACAGCGTGAGGTAACCGAAGCGTGTCCAAGGAGGGCTGTAACTGTGACTGATCTACGGCCACCACAACAGGCTTATCATAGGCTCCACAACCACTAGTTGTGTGTGTGTTTGTGTCGTGGTTTCCCCCACGAGAGGGGGATAAATATGCTGACAATGCGGCCGCTCGCTTTCTACGCGGTTTTGATTGATGATTCATTGGGTTGCCGAGAAAAAGCACACGCGGCAATCTCAATAACATTGCGTCATCCATGCCGAGTTGCCTCCACGTTCACTTTACAACATTTCGCCTGTGCCGCTTGTTTTGCATTGCGGAATTTCACTTTTCCACTTTTCACGCAAGCGCTTTTCCAAGGTCCGCCCACCTGCATTGTCGCTTATATAAGACGAGTCCTTGAAAAATGGTTTTAGGCCAAATCTTAGGCGTCAGGAACTGTTCGATTCCAGGAATTCGACGCCATTTGAAAGGGGAGGACCACGCGGATGGTCAATTGATTGAAAGAACGCCTATAGACTCCACATGATTGACAAGCGGGTCTTGAAAGTGGGCCAACGGGAAAGTCGCTCCAATTTCATGTTTTTCTAAAAATCCAAGACAAGCTTCCCACTTTTATGGTCTCTAAGCTCTTTCTATTGCTTCACTGCACTTTTAATGTTTAAAATTAGAAAAAGTTTAAATATTTACGTTTTTACAGCCGAAAACTTTTGCAGGGATGAGAGATTGTTGATAACGTGAAACTATTTACATATCGATAGTCTTATAGAAAAAGATATATTAACCGTGATATCGATTTTTCACCAATATTGAAAATACCACCCTGGTTTGAATTTTTGGGTTCAAAAAGCTTATGAAGCTGCTAAATTTAAATACATGCCTTGTTGTTGTAATGTTGTATCAGAAAGAATATAAATATATAAATATTTCTTATATTTTATTTGCCAGCCTCTCTGGACAGGTCCAACATGTTCGAATCGAACCGAAGCAAAGACAGAAACCGATAAAAAAGTTTGTTTTTATCGGGGTTGGCCCCAAAGCGGCGGGCTTTTGAATTTCCAAAGCTAGTAGATATTGGAAATATGGATTGTTACAATAATATGCTTGTATAATGGCCATAATTTATATAAATGAGAAGTAGGTAAAAATTTCATCTTGGAACATACTTACATTACATACTACAATTATACAATTTCTGAAACACACAAATATGGGACCCAAAAGCCTCCCCGAGTCCGTCTTCTAAAAGTGTTTCTACAAACATATAAACATAAACGTCGACTTTAATGGCTTGAAAGCTAACCAGACTGGTGATAAGTCTTCATTTCCAGTTGTAACAAACAAACATCCAATTCGACTGGCTCTAAACATTTTTTATTGCAACAAACACAGACTAATAACCCACTAATTAATACCTGCTGTACTGATCCAGACAGTAGCCGGTAATTTGGTCCGATATGCAGTCGAAGACGTCGAAAGCCAGATCGCAGCTTTCACCTCTCTGGGGCAGCTCCTTGCGATTGACGCCGTACCTAGCGGTCATTGTCCGGAGGCAGACGTTCACGGCCCGCAATGTGGCCATGAAGAAGCCGTGCTCGTGTACGCCCTCGGAGTAGAACTGGACGAGTCCGTCCAGGGTGGGCCAGCCCTTATGGTCGATGGCGTTGTTCCTGGCGTAGACGCAATGCAGAAGGCACTGAAAAATTAGGGTAAGCTTTATTAGGTAATTCGAACAAATGGCAGATGTAGTTTTCCATTCCTATATATATGTACATTCCAGATATACCCATTCAATTTGCTGATGCATAAAAGCCAGCTAATGTGTATTAAGTGCCGACATAAAGTGCGCTTTTCAGTCATCAAATTCAGCATTTTGCTGGAGGTGTGCGAAAAACCTCTGACTGCGACGGAGGTGTGTGAATTTTGAAAATGCATCTGAAAAGGCATCATCGCATCTGTGGCTCGTGCTTTTCTTTCAATTGTCTGATGACCCTGACTTTAGGTTTTTGTGGGGCTGATGCCAATTGTTTTTCTTGTTTTTTTTCTCGCTTTGGGCTGCCATTGAACTTAATTGAGCGTCGCTTTGCATTTCATTAACACGAGAAGAAGCTAACTGGAAGACACTTGTAGAATGCACTTACCCCGGCTATGCGTTTATCCTCCAGGGGCACCAAGGTGGGGTGATAGATGCCCGAACTGGCCACGTCCAGGCGGCGTATATTCCTCATCAGCCTGGCCATGTGGCGCTGGGGATGGGGCTCGTCGTAGATGATGTACTCGTAGTTGCTGAGATTCAGAGGGCCATTGGGTGGGTGATCCAGTTCGATGGCTGCTCCATTCGAGGGCCAAATAAAGTCAATGGAGTCATCGTTGGGATCAATGGGAGGGGGCTGGTTCTGGGAGACCTGCTCCTTGAGTATTTCATAGGCCTCTGTAGAGGCAGGACATCGTTGTAGGTGTTGTAGTCTCTTTCTTTTTCAAGGACTCACCATTTACTAGCTTATTTCTGACCTCATCCTGGCACTCCGCTATGACCGACTCCACCTTCCTGGCTGTTCTGGGCGGATTAAGGCAGCGGGCCTTTTTCGTCTCAAAGCGAATTATATATTCCAGTGCATCAATCGATGCGATAACCACACTAGAGATATATAACAGTTGTGTAATCCTCATGGCTGCGATTAATTGGATACTCCTCGCCGAACCGATCGCCTTGGCTGCTGTCAATTGAATGTCCCCCGAAAGAAATGCCTCGCCGATGAAAACGAAAGCATTTTCACTTTCCAGCCAGCCAGATAGCCAGCCAGTGGCCTGGCAGGATGGCCAGTGACCATTGGCCAACTGTTACTACTAACTTGCTTATGAATTTCCAGTTTTGCTCAATGGGTATGTGGTTCAATGGCAAATGCAACTGCCACAACTGGTTGCACATTTCCCATGCGTGCAGTTGCCTCCAAAGTCGCTGCTCCGTTAGAAACTTGTCCTTAAAGTCATTCTCCTCCACCGCAGTCTCCTCCTCCCGACCACACGCCTTTGAAAATGGTCATTGGCAGATAGGTGAGTATATACCTCTCTGATCGCATTAGGTTTCATATCATTGTTTCTGCGGTTTTTGTTCTGCGATTCTGTAATTGAGTTGGAAACGCACTCGCTTCGATTGAGTGCACAATTAACCAATAAATGGCCATCACGACCAGGCCCAAACCGGGCAAACTCTTCCGCCTTCTGGCCAAAAAAACACGAGAAGCCCCCATAAAGATTATCAAAGGCGGTAGTCGAGATGGGCTGGGTTCTGGCCATAAACTATAAGGCATACAAACAGAGCCATAGCCAAAGCCAGCGAAGCGATTCGATCTGGTCAGAGGGCTTGACACATCCACCTAAGATGTCTAGAACCCCAGAGACTATAGACCATAGGCCAGAGATCAGAGCTTAGAACAATGGCCAATAACTGTACTTGGAAGTTGGCTTCTGCTGGCCATCGTCTCCACACTAATTATGCTTCATTAAAATGCTCGCGGATCGCGGATCCTAGGCGGAAATTGTCATAAAGCACTCTCGTCTCCTTTCAGCTGCCGGGTAATTGCCTTTAATTGCAATGCCGCTTCAAAATTGCACCCAAAGTGGCTAAGACACTGACCTAGACTCCGGCTGGATCGAATCTGTAATCCGTAATAGGTTCTCCCGGCTAACGGTGTCGGGAAATGGAATCAAAAAAAAAAATTGAAAATTGTTTTCATAATTTCATAAGCGGGGTGAAGTTCAATGTTTGGGGTAACAGGTACATCATAATATTGGTTGGTTTCTGTACTTTTAACATGGTTTTCTTTAAAAATAATACCATATATTAATTCGAAAGATAATTGAGAACTATGGAAGAAATAAGGAAATACTAAGGAAGTTCTAACAAAGAATAGGTCTAAGATTGGAAAAATATTTCCTATTTACTTTTGAGATCTAAGCCATAAAAACCAAGCCATTTTCCAACGGAAATTGTTAATAAAAACAATAACTAGATTAGTTTAAAACCAACAATGGATAGATAGAGATAAAGATTCTTTCTGTGTATAGGCCAGAATACTTAGCCAAGATTTTCGGTTGGCCAGAAGGCAGCAGGGAGGCAACATTGTCAACAGGAAGCTCTCCAGGCTGCAACATCGGAGAACAAGAACAACGTGAGCTAATTGACAGACAGCAACAGAGGCACGATTTTCCATTTCCCAGTTTTGCATTTTCTCCGTGGATGCCGGGGCAACCGTGGCATGGCCACCATTTGGCTTGGTGGCTTTTCCCCATCGTAAATTCCTGTTGCAAGCTAACGAACAAGGAGTCAGTGCAGCCACAAAATAAATAAGCAACCAAGACCTCCAGAAGAAGAGTCTGGAGTGCAACAGCTGCCACAGTAACAACTACAAAAACAACAACACTTGCGTGTCCGTCATTAGAACAAATTCTCTCACCTGCCTCGCCCCTGACTAAGTTGAGACCCACCGCCCCCCTGAATTTCTTGTAACGCAATTTGCACACAAACGCTGCTGTTTCATCTTCGTGTGGTAGCCACTGCCTTGCTGGGTGTGCTTTTTTTTGTGGGTGGTCAGGTGAGACAAGTGGCAGCAGCAGCACCACCACCACCATCGCCACTAGCACCACCGATAGAAGCAACGGCACGAACCGCTTTAGTGGCCACCGTTGGCTGCCTCGCCTGAGAATCGTATTTAAATACGAAGGTCTAACGCTGGATCGCATCAGTCGTCGTCGTCGCGTTGTTCTCATCAAGTCGGAGCTTAACTTCCAGTCGGGATCTAGACCTCGGATTCAGTATTCCTCTGATCGGGATAAGACAAACATTCGTTTGGTGACTTCGTTGTGGTTGCCACAGGATGCGCGTTTGATTGTCGATTTCTACTTGGATTAAATGCGATTTCAAGATGCTTCACTTGCATCTGCCCCTGCATCTCATTTCAGTTTTCGGTGCTCTTTTGGGTTTCTTTGGGGATCCAGGGAGTGCTGAGATCGAATACAATACCATAAACGAGGATGGATCCTTTCAATTTCGGTACAAGGATATGCATAATTATGTGGAGAGAAAGTTTCAAGAACTATTAAGAAATAAAGTGTTTAAGGACTCCGAAAAGTGTGATGTTAAAACAAAAATTTTCTAAAAATTGGTCGAAAATTATTGGTCATCGATTCTTTTTGTTAATATGCTACCTATTATTAATAGGATTCTTTTTAAAGTCCTTAAAAGTACAAGATAAAATTCAAAATAATTATCTCCTTTAAAAAGAGGATTCCCTGACAACGTTTTAAAAACTTTAAAATGAAATTTTATAACAAAATTTAAAAAAAACCCATAAAATATTAAGTGTCTTTCTTAATAGCTAGTTTTAATAATAGCTCCATCATAGAGCCATCTCTCTGAAATTCCAAGGAACACAAAAAACCTTAAACCTGCCAAAATCTCAATTACCGTTTCCCCCTGGCATGGGTCATAAATCTAACAAATCATCTAATCGGTCAATGGTGTTCGGTTATGTTGCCATCACACTCGAGCAAATTTTGAGATTTTTTTAACACCTCTTTAGCGTTCCAATGTTTGGCAACTGAAAGAAACAATAAACCGCTTCCGACACTCATTCCTTCTCCATTACATTTCCATTTCAATTTCCATTTCTCACGCATGGGGGCAACGCAATTACTTGTGGTTCGACTTGTGGCAACTGTGGCTCCTCCACCTACGCCTCCATCCTATACGATCACTGGCGGCAAAACAGACATGCAAATGATGACATTGGCGGCTACTATCACAGCGCCTCGGGCACTCCGGACAACACGGTGCGAGGTCGCTACGGTTCGCGGAGTCCGGCGAGCGGCCAGATCGAGGAGACGGTCTACACGGCCGGACCACGTGGGTGAGTAAACGAAGACGTCTGCGGATCTTGGCAGAGAGGGTAAAGTAATAGGATTCACAGGGAGAAATTTTGTGGTAATTGGAAAAGGACTAATAGATACTAGTATTCTCAAGATCATTTTTTTTTAGAATTCTTTCTTGACTTTTAAGAATCAAACTTTAAAACCCTATCTTGGGAGAGTCATATGGACCATATAGTACAGATTTTTTTGAGTGTACTACGTGGTAAAGGAAGTGGCGGCACAAACTGAGTTATCTCCCCTTGCTGTCGGAGTTGAGCTCATATATCAGCGGTTGGCGGCAGGCGGCGGCCACTGAAGCGAATCTCGAGCTGAAAACCAACTCGAAGCCGTTCTAACACATTGGACTGCTTTTTCTGGCGTTGCCTAAACGTTTTTCCATTACTTGCCACTACCACTGCCACTGGTTGCTACTGTTTGTTGTTTTTTTGCAATCTCCGGTAAATGGGGGAAAAAAAAAGCTGTTAACAAATTGACTGGCCTGGGAGTTCCGAGATCAGTTAAAAAATGGATGGGGCGAAAAAAAAATACAACGGCTAATACCCGTGGAGATCGCAGATGCTCAGCGATAGCAATGATTCTCAATGGAAGATCGTTTCCCGGAGATGTGTGGTTTGGTAATCAAGCTAACGACGTGGCGGGCGCAGATCGAATCTATGTATATTCCGACTTGCAGTTCCGCTGGGAGGGTTTACCCAACCCATTGTAAAGGGTGGCTAATTAATTTCCATTTTCCTCATCAATTTCCCACAGATTCCGGGCTAACGGACCGAAAATTCATCGGAAAATGGATTTGGCTCAGTATCCGGTTTTGCCGCGGGGGAGCCCGGACGACCCACTAGCTGATCCTTTCGACGATCCCTCCTATAGCTTCAGTTTTCGTACCCCGGATCAGTCGCGGAGTGAGGAGAATGATTCTGGAAACAGAATCAGGGGTGAGTCGAAGAAATTATATGGAGTACCGAATTAACGTCCAATGTCTTCCAGGACTCTACTCATACTTGGATGATATTGGCGAGCGGCACAGTGTCCGGTATGCCGCTGGAGCCGGAACTGGCTTCGAGATCTCCAATGCCTTGCCGGACAGTCCGTCTAGTGTGGCCTACTCCAGTCCCTTGTACAAGTCCCATCCGAAGACCCGTGGAAAGATGGCCGTACAACGAGGTCCCGCTGGAAGCTACAAGCTAATCGCTGCTGGTCCGGATCACCGACGGGCGGAGAGCCGAGCCCCGGATGGCCTGGTACGCGGCACCTACTCCTTCCTGGACGACAAGGGTGTCCAGAGGACTGTGGAATATATAGCAGGAGCGGGAATAGGCTACCGAGTGGTGCACAACAGGATTGGTCCAGGAACGCACATTAACCCTTCGGTGGCCGACTTCCGTTTAGCGGATCCGGATTTCCGTTTGGCGAATGACTTTGGGAGAGGTGCTGGTGGTGGACTGGGGCCTAAATCGGGTGGATCCAGCGGATCAGGAGGAGTACGAGGTGGGGGAGGCTCATCGTCCGGATCTGGAGGATCTAGTACTGGGGGAAGGGGTCGCCCTGGCAGTCGAACGGGAGGAGGCGGTAGCAGGGATCAATTGGAGGCAGATGCGGAGGCGGCCGGAAATGATCTAGGATCTGATGACGGAAATGGCGATGACGATATTGGAATAAGTCAGGGATCCAGTGGATCTACCTCCTTCAACGGGAAAGAGGATCGTCGGGGATTTGCAGCCGGAAACTCCAACAGGGGCAGTACAAGGTATGATGGTGGAGGTGGAAACACCGAACGAGGAGGAGGTGGAGGGGGTGGCGGAGGCTCCTCTAGGGTAAGTGGAAGTGGGAGCAGAAATCGGAACAGATTCAGTGGGAGTGGAGGGGCAGGTTCCTCCGAAAGAGGTGGGTCTGGGGGAAGAGGGGGCATTGGTGGAGGAGGCGGGGGCAGCAGTCGTCGGGGTGGAGGAGCCTCAAGCTCCGGCTCCAGTGAAGGCGATTCCGGCCTTGGCTACCTCCCACCTACTGCAAGTGGCTCCGGCAGCAGTGCCGTCAGCGGACCCGGCGACAATTACCATCTAAACGACGACGACGTGGGCAGCTCGTTGCCACCTCTGGTGACGGCCAACCACCGGATCCTGGAGATCGATCGAGACAGGGAGTGGGTGCAGCGACATCGGGACTCCACGGTGATCAAGAACGTGGGAAAGTGGTACGTGGGCCTGCCACCGGGCCAGAGTGTCAGGGCCCATGTCCAGAACATCGACATAATACCGCTGGGCGGAAGGATCGGTCTGTCGCCATCGGAGGCTCTGCGGCAGGACGAGATTGCCGAGTTGAACGCCTCCCGGGAGCACTAATCGGCAGTAGTTTGTAGTAACTGGTAGTTAGCTCTAAGTGATCAGTGTTAAGTAACCGAAACTGGGTTGAATCGAATCGCTCTACGTGGAAACTGTAACAGTATTTTAAGGCGGAATACATTTAATGCCTGTATCTGTAACTGATTTTGTATCTATATCTTTGTGGTCATGTGATATCCGTGGCGACATCTGAAAGCAGGTTGAGCTAAGCATTGCGGTTATCTTTGGATCTGCATATAAGCCCAAGCCTATGACTGTCAAGAGTTTAGTTGAACTTTCAGTTTCCTCTTGTAAAGATGCGGCCGGTTTGGTTGGGACTACTATGGATTTCCTGCGCTCAGGCGGCTCAGGTCTACATGGAGTTCAATGGCAATAGATACTCCTACAACACCGACGGAGACCGGCTGGACAGGAGTGTCTACACTCCCAACTATGGCTCAGAAGGATATGGTCCAAGTAATTCTCTAGAATCCTTGGACTCCTTGCAGTTCGTGCAGCAAGCTTTGAGGAGTAGATCGAATACCGTACCTTCAATGTCGTACAACTCCCAGGACTATCAGACCACTTCAGCGCTTAGTGGGGGATATATAACGAATCTGAGTCCCCAGAAAAGCCATAGGAACTTTGACTTCACCACCTCCCAAATGTCCCACTCCCAGCACACCGACGAGTCCGGCAATGTCCTGGGGAAGTACTCCTACTACGACGAGGCTGGCTACCATGAGCTGAGCTACAAGGCGGGTGCTGGCATCGGATTCGTGGTCATGGGTGGCAACTTGGCCAAGGCAACCAGTGACGAGCCACAGACGGAAATCGGAAACGGAATCCAAGCAAACGCCTTGACAAACTTCCAAGAGCTGCATAAATATCGCGGCTACACGTAAATAAACAAATTATTTGAGCCACTTACTGGTCGTTCTACTGGTTTGGGGTTTTGGCGTTAATGGAGCGATTTATAGATCACTGGGTGCCAGCTGTCATGTCTAGCAACTACGTGATTGGGAGTTTAAAGATAAAATATTTGCAATACAAAGATTGGCAAGAGTTTAAAATAATTGCATTGGTATCTAGGGACATAGTAGTCCTTCATATTAAATATATAGTTTTGATTTAAATACAGATTTCCTTTTAGATCTTATAACTACAGTTTTGCTTTAAAACTTGCCCCAAAAAAAAGGAAATCCATTGACATTTTTCAATCGCAAAACATTGTAACAACTCTAATGGGCTGTGGCACGTGCCTTGGCCCAAGACAACCTGTCCAATTTATGCATTTGATAATGCCTAATTGATTTTCCGCTCATAAAAAAGGGTAATTCGGACGGACAAAGTCAATTTACAAATGGGAGGTGCATCCCAGAAACACATTGAGTCAGCTTTTGTTTTTTTGGGCAATTTCTTGTCAGCAAAGAGACCAAAATAATACCAAATTTGAAATGTTCGACGCGTGCCCGCACTTGCCAAATAATTTGAATTGAACGGAAAGCCTTGGCGTCCACATCGTGGCCTAAATAAAAATATATATTTCGGTTACCAGCCAAAACAAAGAAAAGCCCAAACCAACCAGTCTCATTAATAATATGTGCGTTTGCCAAAAAAAAAAAAGAATAATAAAAGCAGACACAAAAATATAAACAAAAATTATTACCGAGGCCTGTGAAATAAAACGAAAGTTTCACTGCCACAATTTAGTTTGATGTCAAGAGATCTAAGCGGTTAATTTCCATTAAACAAGTTCCAACGCACTCCGCAACTTTCTTCGGAGAATGCACTGAAAGAATGTACGGCAAAAGCCGTAAAGCTTGCCACTGACATAGATTCTATTTGGAGGTTGGCCTAGGGCTCCAACTCTAACCACTGGCCACGTTCCCAGCTTTGATATCAATGTTCCCCCACCTGGGAACGAGGTGCATAATTGGGTTAGCATAGCGGCCGTGGAGTGAGTTGCATTGGAACCACAAATTACCACCGCAGCTCTCCCAGGTGCCAGTTACCTGTTATTTCAGTCCATAAACAACGGTTTGGTTCTGAGCCTCTCGAAGGTCAGCCCCGGTCTAGGCAACGACATCCCACTAGCAGTCCCGTTTCGCCTTTATTTATAAATAGGTCTCAAGGTCTCTTCAGACTACGGCGCGGGCCCTTCAGCTCCTCTTGGCCCTCTCGTTGCCTCTTCGATTTATAGCCTTTTGATGGCTGCATTCCAATTGCGAGTCATGGGATTTACATTTGGGTTTACAACGTGTGGCTGCTAATTTCGTATGTCTCCCTCGGGGCGAAACCATAAATCTTGTGGCAATTTTATCGATGCGTGTGCCACAAAGGTCGGGGGTTCGGTACCTGAGTGCAACAATAATCAATAAATATGCATTATTTTCGCCCGCAGCTAAAATCAGTAGCTGGCCTGCTGGGCGGCAGAAAACTAATAAAGATTTAAATTGTAGTTCTATACAAAAAGAAAATTAATGTTTTTGGGCCAATAAAGATCTTTGCGGGCGGAGAAAACAAATGACTTGGAGCACGAACTCGGAAGGGAAATCAATTTCCGACGTGCGATGTGGCGATTTCAAAAATTGATAATTTTATGAATATATCCCAGTTTCTTCTGCTCTAGTTTTTGATATTTAAGCTGTCGTTACTGCCCTAATTTCTAATTTCTTTAAAACTAAATTTATTTTTAAGAAAGAAAACAGGTATTTTAATCAGTTCACAGATTTTGTTTATTAAATCCTTTATAAGTAATTAGAATATCTTTCAGCCCACAAACATTTCTTTTATTTTCAATTTATTTTTGATGTCTTAAGACTCTTACTGAATTGTTTATATAATGTAGGGACTTTGTTGCAAAAAATCATGAATTGCCTGAGGGACAAGAGCCAAATCGAACATGGTCGGACACCTGAGAAGTGTGTGAAGTTGTCAAATCAGAGAACTCGAACTTGAGCTCAATTTTTTGTGGGTTCTTTCTTTCTGCTGGAAACTTTCTAACAAGTTTCAGGCAAACATTTCAATTGATTCGTTTCATTCATCAGCGAAGGGAGCGTGTGTCTTAAGTCGTTTGCCATTTTGGCTTATGTCATGTTCTGGCCAGATCTCGAGCTGATTACCTCTCAGCTACCTTCCCACACGCACCTTTCGGGGCTCCACTTGTAATGGCCAGTCACACTCAATCAAGCCAATAAACGGCCAATTAATCAACGTCAGCAGTCGCTCTGGTGGTTCTGATGAGAAGAAAAACGGTAGCGTGGAGAAGCCTCTGTCAGCACATCTTAACTTGTTAGATTGAAACAAAAAGTGCGAGCAAGTATGCTCAGAGTGTTAGCCAGGGCGGATACAAGGCGGAGATTCCAATCCTAGAGCTAGAGGAAGCCTGAATATCAATTGGAGCTCTGGTACCCTAAAATCCCAGCTATCCAGCAAACTGATTCACGCTCCAAGATAAAAGCCAGGCCAAGGCGCAAAAGTACGTGCTGGGATCTCGGGTTTCTCTTCGGCCCCTCGCTCTTAGCCCAACTCTCTCTTCGGGCCCTGTTTTCTTGGCCATTCCGCTGTCGTTTGGATCGCTAATGGAAATGTTATAAACAGAGGAGCTGGGCTCGGCCACACTCAGTTCATCTTCAGTCGCCGTCTGGCTTGTTGGCTTTTGGTTCTTGTTGGCCATCTACAGGGTGTTGTTAGCAGGTGTGTGTGAGTGTATGTCCAGTTCAAGTCCTCAAGTTCCTCAGCCTGTTCCGTGTTCTTAACCAAAAAAAAAAAAAAAAAAAGAATATCAAGAAACAAGACAGACCAGAAACAATGGAAAATTAAAAGCCCTGCAGGATTGCTTTTAAGTGGCAGTGTGTGTGATTGTGCGATAACGTTGGTTTCTCGTTTTTTGTTCAAGGATATTCAAACGAGGCAAGGATTCATCTACCCAGAGCCAAGAATATTGAAGAAAACGACTTAAAGCCACTTTCAAAATGCGCTTCTTTGCTGTAAGTAAAACGAAAAAAACGAAATTAATGTCTAAAAATCTGCGTTTCTGGGAAATTGAAATGAAACTAGCTTGGACCTGACCGCAATTAATTATTTATTACACTTTGCTGCCGTTGAACTCATTATCTCGTCAACTGGCCCAAGTTCGTGCCTTAAGTCTTTCGTTCTTTCACTTCGGTATTGAAATGAACTTTCACTAAGCGTCATTTTGGGTTCTTTGCTCAGTTCTTGATCGCGGATATTAGCCTTAATTATGGCCTGTGCCATATGCAAATATTCTGGCTAACCTTTAAGGGGCATTATGGTCATCAAAAATCAATTTAAATGCAAAGAACTGATTATTGAATTTTTAGAAAGAGATTTTAGAGTATTTGTAAAGACTGCTTGAAGAATTCTATTCAATTAATACTGTAAAGCCTTTAAAAGTGAAAAATCTTCCTCCCTTCTTAGAGTTTAAAAAGTGAGAATGATTAATTTATAGCCTTGGCCGGATTATCCCTTGCATTATTCATCGCCCCTCCCAAAGAAAATATGAATATACCTGCCCTTAAAAGTCCAAATGCGTCAGCACCTTGTTCATAAGCAACAATACCATTCAATTATAACCATAACCAATCCAAACACTTACAATGAAAAGCCCAAAAATTAATTATGACTCGAAGACATAAAAATTAATATGCCACAAACGTAAGAAAATCATGCGTGGGCTAAGAAATAGCAATAAAAGTGTTCCTTCTTTCTTCTGGGCCCCCACCCAGAACAATCAAAGACATTTGTGTGGGGGCTTCACAAAAAAAATAAAAAATAGAATCACAGATCCATAAACTAGAAGTGCATTCATTTGTTCTTTGAGTTTCTGTCAATGTTGTGATAGGGGTTCGTAAATTAATATATTGATGGTTATAGTCCCACACTTCCAGGGCCCGAAGTTCATCAATCTCGGCTCAATTAGGTCTGGAATATCATATCAACCCAAGAGACCTGAGCGGACCTGATACCCATTTACATCTCGTTTGAGAACATAAAATGCTGCGCTTAAACTTTGCATTCGAGCCATTAACCCAGTTTATTTTTGGACAAGACACACCCGATCTGGGGTCGTACAGGTTTCATTATAGCCGGCAATATAATAAAAGAACAGACAAAAGAAAGCCAACAGACAGACAGACAGACGGACAGAAATACATCTTGGCGATGCAAGAGATCTTGCAAATCAATGACAACCAAGTTCGACAGCCTCTTCTGGCCAGAACGTATGTATTGGATTTTTTCTTTCGAGTTACGCTTTGGCCCGAAATCGTAACAGACGCCTAGAGGTTCAGGTCAATGACACAACACGAGCCCCAGCTTGGGTTTCGGAATCGGAATCAGCTTTGGCTCCAGTCCCAGCCGTGTTTGAGTTCCCGGCTTAGTGACATTTCAGCTTTGATAGATGGGCGTTTTACCGGCTAACGGTTGCGTCAATATTGACTTTGCCAAACGCCCGTGGTGGCTGCGGGAAACGGCGTGTGTTTGCCGGAGGAGTGAGTCAAATATTTGGGCATCTTGTTTAGGGGGAAAATTTAAGCCCGTACCCGGGAGGTTCTTCTCCGGCTTGGCTCTCACTTTTCTGCTTTTGTAGTTAAGAAATGCCAAAGAAATTATGCAAATTAACAAGGGAGAGACTTTCGCAAGGCTCTTGACCGCATTCTAAGAACCATTACGACATTGGAATACTGAAAATCACCATTTATCTTTCAGCTGTCAACGCTACTGGTGGTCTCTTTGGCCGCCGTCCAGGCCCATCCCGATGCCAGTGGACTGGCCGTAGAGTAAGTAGTCGAAAACAACTAGTCCCACAACTCCTAAGCCCCGACTAACAGCCTTGCCTGTGCCACCAAAAGCCAGAAACTCTGACTGACTGTGTCTACGCTAATGCTCATTCCAAAGTAGAAGTTGAAGCGCTCGCCTAGAATTTGTGACTAAAACTAAACCGTCCCTCTCCCCCGCCCGACCTGTGACTAACCCCAAATCATTCCCATGCATTAGCAAATAGAAACTAGTCAAGTAGCTGCTAACCTGCTAACCAGAGATAGAGAAAAAAAAAAAAAAACCCACTTTCGTTTGCAGAATTCAGAAGCAGCGACTGATTAAATTTCCGGAGGAACTCGAGGCCAATGCGCCGCCTCCTTCGGATAAGGCGGACGAGGCCAAGCGCATTCTCGAGCAGATCGCCAAGGTGAACGAGGCCTTTGGCTACGTGAAGAAGCAGCCGGAGCAACCCAAGCTGCCCCCGATCCTCGACTCCAGTCAGTATTTGTTCCCAAAGCCGGCGCAACATCCTTTCCACTCCCATCAGCACCATTTCTCGGGCAGCAATGGTCAGACCTTGCTGGAGCCCTCGATCCGAGCAGTGAAGCTCACCGGAAACTACAACCTTCCGCCCAGACTGCGTCAGAGCCAGGAGAGCGCTTCCAATGAGATCAATAAGCCCAAGGATCAACTGTACTTCCGACCCAACAGAGTGGAGGTTCCACGGCCCAGTTCCCCGGAGGAGGCCCAGCAATTGCCCGCCCACTTTGTCATTCCCGTGCACTTGTACAAGCTCAATAAGGATCAGTACCTGAAGGAGCATGCTTCGCAGGAGTACCGGGTCAAGGGGTACAAGATCATTGGCGATGTTGACAGCTTCTATGGAAAGGCCAAGACTGGCAGGAAGCAGACCAAGACCACTCCCAAGTACCATCTCTTCTTCCTGCCCCGAGAACTGGCCCTCAACGAGGATGGCACGCCAAAGAGGGGAAACACCACCACAACTACTACCAAAGCTCCCGGCTCTCCTGGCGTCTTTAGCTTTAAGGAGTCTCGCCTGGACTCTCGCGAAAAGCCCTCACCAAAGCCCCTTAGGATTCAGCCCAGCTTGGCCCCGGAACAGAATTCTGGAAATCGCAAGAAAGTTATTTCCACCAACAAGCCAGTCCGCTTGAGTGGCAAGGATGCAGAGCAACCCAGCTCCACTTCGGCTCCCATTTTCCTCAGTTCCACCTTACCTCCTTCCGGTGGCCTGCTGCCCAATCGTAATCGCTTGAATCCCTTCCGAGTTCCTGGCGTGAACCTTGCGGAAATGCAAAACCAAACATCGGCGGCTATCAAGAATGCTTTCAGCAACATATTTAAGCTACCCTTCCGGTCCCCCACGACTGGAGGTGCACCTGTGATTGTGGGCAGCCTTCCCACAAAGACTCAGATCAGCGATTCCCAGGACTACAAGTGGGATGATGAGAACGAAGGTGGCGGCGATGGCAACTCAGATGATGTGGACACCGTTGAAAACACGGCCGCCGAGCTGCAGGACAGCAGTGCTTCCTCTGAGAAGCATTTGTTCGCCCACAAGGCCCACCATTTGGTGCACACGGTCGGCCAGGTGGCCACCGCACAGCAGAGTACCCAGAAACAGGCGCTCCGTGAGGGGGGAATCATCATACAGCGACTGAAGGTGCGCAAGGGAGGCATCGCCATTGCAGGCCCGGGCGGCGTGGCCACTGCTGGCAGCGGTGGCACAGCCATTGTGGGTCCCGGCGGATATGCCCTCACCCATCCACGTAGTCTCACAATCGCTGGACCCGGAGCCAAGGTGATCTCCATCCCGGCGAATGTGGACCTGAAAGATGCGCTCGCCCGCACGGATCTGGAGGCCAGGAGTTTCCCCCGTGAGGGAAAAGTAGTGGCCACTGGACCCACCGTCTACTACGCCCCGCCCACGGCGACGATGGAAGCTGAGGATGAGGAGGAGGGGGATCAAGGACCGGGGGCTTTTTGAGTCTATTGTTTGCACTTTTAGTTAGGTTTCCTAGATGGTATTCTTTAGTTTTTTAATAAATTCGTGTATTTTCCTAACCGTCTGTGCTTTGCTTTTGTCATGTAAATATTGTGTAAATATTACCTGTAAATACTTAGTTACATTACATTAATCCTCACCTGGCATGTAAATAACCCGACACAGTTGCTCTCTAACCCTACAAATTATTGCTGTATATATTCTCCAAACTAACCGGCGGCTCTCTTCAACATTCTTCCCATTTTGCTTTTCTCAAAAACGAAAAAAAACCACAAAATTATCTTAACCCAAAAGTGCCTACTGGCACACCACCAACATCGAAGCCTGGCCACCGAGCGGTGCCGTTCCGGCTGCCGCTGAGTCCGGAAAACTGCTGGATGCCACCCCACTTACGCCGTATGGAGCCTACTATGCCGCCTACAATCTGGCCCCCCTGCCGCCCCTGGCCTATGTACTGCAACCCACCTCCACCGCGATCCAAGCAGCCAGTGCCCCAACCACCCCCACTAAAGGCCAGCCCGAAAGTTTAGCCGAGGACAGCTCCACTGAGTTGGAGAGCGACAAGCCAGAAAAGCTCCAGGCCCTGCCTCCCAAAGAAGCCAAGACGCCAACCAGTGGCGATCTCAAGAGTGACCTGGGGCTCCGATCGGCCGTTAGCAAGATTAACCCTGACTATGTGATTGAGGAGATAGTACCTATACCCGGCAAGCTTGTAATCTCCACCAGCTCCACCAAGCAGGAGTTCCAGAAGCTGCAGCAGCAGCGGCAGTTCAAGAAATTGGCGCCCCAAAAGCTAAGAAAGCAAGCCCCCAAAGTGGAGGCCACTGGGAAGACCAGCACCAGCTCCGCCAACTTTCCACAAATACCTTTCGGCAACTACTTCCTGCCCTACCAGCCGGGCAAGGCTCAGGCTATACAAGGGCGCAAGCAGGCTGCTCTGATCCTGGAGCCCCACTCTAAGGCCGTAGTGGGTAATGGGGGCACTGCCATATCCACGCCCATTTCCAAGGCGTATCTGAAGCGAGGCGTACCCACCAATGTGTACTTCAATCCGGAATCGGTGGCCATAGCAGGGGTGGGTGGCAAGGCGCACGCCACGGCGGATCTGGAACTGGACTTGTTCCAATAAAGGAGTTGCCAGGAGGAGGCCACTTAGTAACTATCAGCCAAAGAAATTGTTTTTATTTCATTTTAAAAGTTATCCTTAGACTGAAACACCGATGATGGAAACTGAAAAAAAACAATTTCTTTGGCATTTTCCTTTAATTTCCTTTTCATGAATTCATTTTTTAAGAAAATGGAAAAATTTTGATACAAAAATCAATTCATGGAAGGGAAAAGATAAATATATTTAGCATAACCATGTAAGGCTCATTGGGATGGCTAGATCCTTTCCCCAAAACTCCCCCATGTTCCTATGTTAAGAACAGAGGCCTTTGAAATGTGTCATTCCTAGACTGTAAATAAAGTACTTCCTACATAAATACGTATAGCTACCACCTTGGGTCATCGAGTAGTCCGCTAATCCCCTGTAGATATCCCCATTGCTTTCAAACCCAAACCCCCAGCTTAATCCAGGCAATACCCCCGCTTTTCCAGTTCCAAAATCCGTGTAATCAAAGATTAACTCCAAAAAACTCAAACCCATAAAAAAAACAACAGACACAGATCGAGGGCAGCTCCGCTGATCTTCGAGGAGCATCCTTACTACGGCGGACTGAGGGGCCAGCTTCTGCAACTGCGTCCGCAGCGGGACGGCAGTGTTGGCAGCTTCATCTTGCAGCGCCAGGCTCACCCACAGGTCAGGGCGGTGCCCAGAGACTCCGACGATACCATCACCATTTCGGCGGCCAGCATCTCAGCCATTGCCGATGGTTCCGGAGCCAGCAACACCATTTCGGCCAGCGCCAGTGACTTTAATCGGATTCAGTTGGCCGCCGCCCGTCTGGTGGCCATCCAGGAGATGGCCAAGCGCAAGGGATCCTTCAGCGAGGAGGACAACAAGGTATATGCCAGCAGCCTTCTGGAGCTTGGCCAAGCGGCCCAGAGCCTGGCCCTTCTCCAGCAGACTGGACAAATCAAGGACTTTAGTGTCCTGTTGCAGCCGGAGCTGTTCGCTATGCCTCAAAAGCAGCCCACCAACTTTGGCTTGGAGGCGGCCAACAGTCCGGCAGACCAGAAAATCGACGAGCAAAAACTGGACGAGGTCACCGAGCAGCAGTTCTCCCCGGACGAGCAGTTCCTGCCGCCCAACAACGAAGATCCCTATGAGGATGTCAATGACAGTGTTTCCGTAATGGCACCCAAAAAAGATGCAGCTGTGGCTGAAGCCAAGCCTGTCGGTAAGTTTTAAATAAAAGTAGTCCTTATAGCATTGGTTTTTATAATTTCACACCTTTTTAGGTCTTTCCATTGCCGGTGAGGGAGGAGTGGCCTCCTCTAAGCCAAACGCCGTGGCCCTTTCCGGTCGTAATGGCTTAGCCGTAGCCTCTCCAAAAGCCACTGCCATTGCCGGAGTCTCACCCGAAGAGGCAGCTGCCTTCAGCATCTCTTTGCCCTCCAGGAATCAACTGGTCATCAAGAGCCCCAACTCGGCTGCGGAAAGGGTCTCCGATGACTATGACTATAATGATGTGCCCCTAAGCCTGGCCCGTTTCCCCCTCACCCGTGAGACCCCGCCGCAACTGGTTCCGGTTCGTATCTCGGGCGGAGATGCCTTGGTGAACAAGTGGCGCACTGCCATTGCTGAGGACTATGCCGCCAGGCAAGCCCAGGCCAAGGTGGCTAAGCCTCAGCCCACACCCTACATCCGCATGGCTCCCAAGCGACGTCTCCACTCAGAGTAGGAATAATCCCCAGGAACGGAAATCGATTGCAATGAGATTTATAGTATATATTGTACAACATTTTGTGTGCCAGCTACCGAATTGCCAATAAAATTTGCTTATTTAATTGAAATTCTCTGCAATAGTTCAGGGTAGTTTAGGATCTTGATATACACTATATACTATACTCATATACTATACCATTTTGGCCTTTTATGCATTTTTCAAAATTTTGAAGGGGACCGTCCAGAAAATTTGAAAAAAAAAAACCTGAAAAATATTTTCTACCCAGATCTTAACGCAGATTGATGGAAAATCGATCTAGAAATCGATTAAGATATACCGCTCAAGAATCGGATAAAAATTTGCCAAGATATGGCCAACTCTGGGGGCCAATTTGGCCTTTCATGCATTTTTCAAAATTTTGAAGGGGACCCTCCAGAAAATTTAAAAAAAAAAATCTGAAAAATATTTTCTATCCAGATTTTAATGCAGATTGATGGAAAATCGATCTAGAAATCGATCAAGATATACCGCTCAAGAATCGGATAAAAATTGGCCAAGAAATGGCCATCACTGGGGGCCAATTTGGCCTTTCATGCATTTTTCAAAATTTTGAAAAATTTTAGAAAAAACGTGAAAAATATTTTCTATCCAGATTTTAATGCAGATTGATGGAAAATCGATCTAGAAATCGATCAAGATATACCGCTCCAGAATCGGATAAAAATTGGCCAAGAAATGGCCATCAATGGGGCCAATTTGGCCTTTCATGCATTTTTCAAAATTTTGAAGACGACCCTCCAGAAAATTTGAGAATAAATCTGAAAAATATTTTCTATCCAGATTTTAATGCAGATTGATGGAGAATCGATCTAGAAATCGATCAAGATATACCGCTCCAGAATCGGATAAAAATTGGCCAAGATATGTCCATCACTGGGGGCCAATTTGGCCTTTTATGCATTTTTCAAAATTTTGAAGAGGACCCTCCAGAAAATTTGAGAAAAAATCTGAAAAATATTTTCTATCCAGATTTTAATGCAGATTGATGGAGAATCGATCTAGAAATCGATCAAGATATACCGCTCCAGAATCGGATAAAAATTGGCCAAGATATGTCCATCACTGGGGGCCAATTTGGCCTTTCATGCATTTTTCAAAATTTTGAAGAGGACCCTCCAGAAAATTTGAGAAAAAATCTGAAAAATATTTTCTATCCAGATTTTAATGCAGATTGATGGAGAATCGATCTAGAAATCGATCAAGATATACCGCTCCAGAATCGGATAAAAATTGGCCAAGATATGTCCATCACTGGGGGCCAATTTGGCCTTTCATGCATTTTTCAAAATTTTGAAGGGGAGCGTCCAGAAAATTTGAGAAAAAATCTGAAAAATATTTTCTATCCAGATTTTAATGCAGATTGATGGAGAATCGATCTAGAAATCGATCAAGATATACCGCTCCAGAATCGGATAAAAATTGGCCAAGATATGTCCATCACTGGGGGCCAATTTGGCCTTTCATGCATTTTTCAAAATTTTGACGGGGACCCTCCAGAAAATTTGAGAAAAATCTGAAAAATATTTTCTATCCAGATTTTAATGCAGATTGATGGAAAATCGATCTAGAAATCGATCAAGATATACCGCTCAAGAATCGGATAAAAATTGGCCAAGAAATGGCCATCACTGGGGGCCAATTTGGCCTTTCATGCATTTTTCAAAATTTTGAAG
Source organism: Drosophila pseudoananassae pseudoananassae (assembly GCA_018153035.1). Classification (NCBI taxonomy): domain Eukaryota; kingdom Metazoa; phylum Arthropoda; class Insecta; order Diptera; family Drosophilidae; genus Drosophila; species Drosophila pseudoananassae. Next base: position 126,879 of record JAECXR010000068.1, on the reverse strand, counting down.
AGGACCCTCCAGAAAATTTGAGAATAAATCTGAAAAATATTTTCTATCCAGATTTTAATGCAGATTGATGGAGAATCGATCTAGAAATCGATTAAGATATACCGCTCGAGAATCGGATAAAAATTGGCCAAGAAATGGTCATCACTGGGGGCCAATTTGGCCTTTCATGCATTTTTCAAAATTTTGAAGAGGACCCTCCAGAAAATCTGAGAAAATATCTGAAAAATATTTTCTATCCAGATTTTAATGCAGATTGATGGAGAATCGATCCAGAAATCGATTAAGATATACCGCTCCAGAATCGGATAAAAATTGGCCAAGATATGGTCATCACTGGGGGCCAATTTGGCCTTTCATGCATTTTCAAAATTTACAAAATTTTGAAGAGGACCCTCCAGAAAATTTGAGAAAAAATCTGAAAAATATTTTCTATCCAGATTTTAATGCAGATTGATGGAGAATCGATCTAGAAATCGATCAAGATATACCGCTCCTGAATCGGATAAAAATTGGCCAAGATATGTCCATCACTGGGGGCCAATTTGGCCTTTCATGCATTTTTCAAAATTTTGAAGAGGACGCTCCAGAAAATTTGAGAATAAATCTGAAAAATATTTTCTGTCCAGATTTTAATGCAGATTGATGGAGAATCGATCTAGAAATCGATTAAGATATACCGCTCGAGAATCGGATAAAAATTGGCCAAGATATGGCCATCACTGGGGGCCAATTTGGCCTTTCATGCATTTTTCAAAATTTTGAAGAGGACCCTCCAGAAAATTTGAGAAAAAATCTGAAAAATATTTTCTATCCAGATTTTAATGCAGATTGATGGAAAATCGATCTAGAAATCGATCAAGATATACCGCTCAAGAATCGGATAAAAATTGGCCAAGATATGGTCATCACTGGGGGCCAATTTGGCCTTTCATGCATTTTTCAAAATTTTGAAGAGGACCCTCCAGAAAATTTGAGAAAAAATCTGAAAAATATTTTCTATCCAGATTTTAATGCAGATTGATGGAGAATCGATCTAGAAATCGATCAAGATATACCGCTCCAGAATCGGATAAAAATTTGCCAAGATATGTCCATCACTGGGGGCCAATTTGGCCTTTCATGCATTTTTCAAAATTTTGAAGGGGACCCTCCAGAAAATTTGAGAAAAAATCTGAAAAATATTTTCTATCCAGATTTTAATGCAGATTGATGGAGAATCGATCTAGAAATCGATCAAGATATACCGCTCCTGAATCGGATAAAAATTGGCCAAGATATGTCCATCACTGGGGGCCAATTTGGCCTTTCATGCATTTTTCAAAATTTTGACGGGGACCCTCCAGAAAATTTGAGAAAAAATCTGAAAAATATTTTCTATCCAGATTTTAATGCAGATTGATGGAAAATCGATCTAGAAATCGATCAAGATATACCGCTCAAGAATCGGATAAAAATTGGCCAAGAAATGGCCATCACTGGGGGCCAATTTGGCCTTTCATGCATTTTTCAAAATTTTGAAGAGGACCCTCCAGAAAATTTGAGAATAAATCTGAAAAATATTTTCTGTCCAGATTTTAATGCAGATTGATGGAAAATCGATCTAGAAATCGATCAAGATATACCGCTCCAGAATCGGATAAAAATTGGCCAAGATATGGTCATCACTGGGGGCCAATTTGGCCTTTCATGCATTTTTCAAAATTTTGAAGGGGACCCTCCAGAAAATTTGAGAAAAAATCTGAAAAATATTTTCTATCCAGATTTTAATGCAGATTGATGGAGAATCGATCTAGAAATCGATCAAGATATACCGCTCCTGAATCGGATAAAAATTGGCCAAGATATGTCCATCACTGGGGGCCAATTTGGCCTTTCATGCATTTTTCAAAATTTTGAAGAGGACGCTCCAGAAAATTTGAGAATAAATCTGAAAAATATTTTCTGTCCAGATTTTAATGCAGATTGATGGAGAATCGATCTAGAAATCGATTAAGATATACCGCTCGAGAATCGGATAAAAATTGGCCAAGATATGGCCATCACTGGGGGCCAATTTGGCCTTTTATGCATTTTTTAAAATTTTGAAGGGGACCCTCCAGAAAATTTGTGAAAAAATCTGAAAAATATTTTCTATCCAGATTTTAATGCAGATTGATGGAAAATCGATCTAGAAATCGATCAAGATATACCGCTCAAGAATCGGATAAAAATTGGCCAAGATATGGTCATCACTGGGGGCCAATTTGGCCTTTCATGCATTTTTCAAAATTTTGAAGAGGACCCTCCAGAAAATTTGAGAAAAATCTGAAAAATATTTTCTATCCAGATTTTAATGCAGATTGATGGAGAATCGATCTAGAAATCGATCAAGATATACCGCTCCAGAATCGGATAAAAATTGGCCAAGATATGTCCATCACTGGGGGCCAATTTGGCCTTTCATGCATTTTTCAAAATTTTGAAGGGGACCCTCCAGAAAATTTGAGAAAAAATCTGAAAAATATTTTCTATCCAGATTTTAATGCAGATTGATGGAGAATCGATCTAGAAATCGATCAAGATATACCGCTCCTGAATCGGATAAAAATTGGCCAAGATATGTCCATCACTGGGGGCCAATTTGGCCTTTCATGCATTTTTCAAAATTTTGACGGGGACCCTCCAGAAAATTTGAGAAAAAATCTGAAAAATATTTTCTATCCAGATTTTAATGCAGATTGATGGAAAATCGATCTAGAAATCGATCAAGATATACCGCTCAAGAATCGGATAAAAATTGGCCAAGAAATGGCCATCACTGGGGGCCAATTTGGCCTTTCATGCATTTTTCAAAATTTTGAAGAGGACCCTCCAGAAAATTTGAGAATAAATCTGAAAAATATTTTCTGTCCAGATTTTAATGCAGATTGATGGAAAATCGATCTAGAAATCGATCAAGATATACCGCTCCAGAATCGGATAAAAATTGGCCAAGATATGGTCATCACTGGGGGCCAATTTGGCCTTTCATGCATTTTTCAAAATTTTGAAGGGGACCCTCCAGAAAATTTGAGAAAAAATCTGAAAAATATTTTCTATCCAGATTTTAATGCAGATTGATGGAAAATCGATCTAGAAATCGATCAAGATATACCGCTCAAGAATCGGATAAAAATTGGCCAAGAAATGGCCATCACTGGGGGCCAATTTGGCCTTTCATGCATTTTTCAAAATTTTGAAGAGGACCCTCCAGAAAATTTTAGAAAAAACGTGAAAAATATTTTCTATCCAGATTTTAATGCAGATTGGTGGAGAATCGATCTAGATATCGATCAAGATATACCGCTCCAGAATCGGATAAAAATTGGCCAAGAAATGACCATCACTGGGGGCCAATTTGGCCTTTCATGCATTTTTCAAAATTTTGAACCTGTTGGGGACCCTGTTGTGGTTTACAGAGAGGGTACTTGAAATATTTTGCGAATTTTCCTATTTATTTAAGAAGTTAACTATAACTTAATTTTAAAAAAGATAACAACAACGGGTAATCAGGGGGCTTTGGGTGTTTGGGTCTTGAGTATATGAATCCTTGAGCAATCTTAGTTCCGGGAGGACCTGCGTCCACGTGGTCCCCTTCGGTGCGATACTATCTTCCTTCCGCCCCTGTGTATCTTGCACCTTGACCTGATAACATGCTTCTTATTGCCTCCTCCGCTCGATGGAGCAGCGGTGGTGGAGGCAGTAGGAGATGCGGGAGTGCTGCTGGTAGGATCAGTGGATGCAGGAGGTGTGGCAGGGGTAGCAGGCGGCGTGGTTGTGGGCGTCGTTGGTGGCGTGGTGGGGGACGTGGTTGGGGGCGTGGTTGGAGTGGCCGGAGGAGTAGCAGTGGGATCCGTGGGAGGCGTCTGGGCAAGGATAGTGGCGACAAGGGCCAGGAAGCCAAGGAAGTAAGCCAGTTGGAATCGCATCTTGTGGTGTATCTTCGAGTACTGGGACTGATGTGCCTTCTCTGGCCAAAATAGGACTATTTATACCAAAACCGAAATAGTTGGAAGATGATACTAGCTTGTTTGTTTAGAACAAATATTTCGTTATAACCTGTATTATGTGTGTTTAGTCGCGATTCTAAAAGTGTCATCTAATTCGGAATATAACTAGGTTATGAAAACAAAGATGTTCGCACTTTGTTCCAACATTATTATTAAAAAAAAGTATTTATTTTATTTTTAACTTAAAATTAAAGGTGTTTAAAAGTTAAATTATATTTAAACGTTTTATGGTCGGCGGCCAATAAGCCAATATGAATTTTAAGTCAAATAAAAATATCGCAAAAACAAAAACAAACTATACAAATATTTCATCTTGGTTTTTCAGAGATTATATTATAATAGTACCGTGGTATTCCTCTTAAAAGTCGCGTCATAATTGTCCAATATATATGGTTTTCGATGTGGACCGTTTTGTCCTTACATGCATTTTCCACATTTTTTATGAGGGTCTCCCTCACAAAATTTGAATAAAAATCTAAAAAATAAGTTCTTCCTAGATTTTGATGCAGATTGATGGAGTATTGGTCTAGTTAGTGATCCATAGATCAAATAAAATATATCGCGCAAGTATTGGATGAGAATTGCCCAAGATATAGTTTATTCATGGCCATGATATTATTCTATTCATATATCCATATTTTCCTTCGTTGAATTTTTACTATTTTCAGAGGGGAGAACTATTAATTAATTTTTGACTTACCAATAAAAATAATTAATTTTTTTAATTAAAATTTTAAATGGTTTACCTGTAAAAATTGGACTATCGATGTATGTTCTAGTCTTATCAGGGTCTTTACCAACACCGCCAATGGACGTTGTGCAGCACTAGCCCCGCTGATGATTTTCAATATTGCTTCGCTTCGAAAACACTTGCGTTTAAAACTCAAAATTGTCAAATTTCTGTTATGAATCGTTTGTGATCGACCCCAGTTGTCGACGAAAGGAAGTTGGCGAACAACTCTCCATGCGCGTCGATCAAAGGCAGCGGCGGGAGAGGCAGCGACAGAGTAGCGAGGTCAAATAGAGGGACATCAACATCGATTTTTTTGCACCCTTTTTTTTTTTTTGTTGGGCACCGCATTTTTGCAAACAAAGAGCAAGGCGGCGGTGGGGGACGAGTAGCTAAAAGATTTTAGCAAAGATGAGTGGCGGAGGCAACGAGGAGCAGCAACAGCTGCCAGGCGTTTCCAGGTAAGTTGTTAGATCCTAAAAAATGCTCTCTTTTTGCTGAAAACTGTTCACTTTTCATTGAAAACAAGCATTGCATCCGGATCTGGAACAGTTTCGGGAGGCGGCCGGGCCACACCGGAAATGAAGCGTTCTGCGGTTCGCAGCTTGATCCAAAGATACTTCCACCAACTACAATCTGGCTGCGGGAATGCTCATTGCACAAACGCCAATTGCGCCTCCAGTGGCAAGGTGGCGCCCATGACGGCCAACGAGGTTGCGGCTAAAGCACTGCAGCTTTTTTCGCAGGATGCACAGCTTTGCGAGACTGTCAGTAGGTATGTTACCAAAGATCAACACTGATTTTAGCAACAAACTAATCGGCCCACTCAACTTAGTCCCCAGGATGTGGACATGCTTTCCCCCAACGATAGTAGCAGCAGCAGTAGCGGTAGCAGCGGTAGCGGAAGCTCTACCAGCACCATCACTTCCGCCAGTACTGCCACCACCACCAGCACGAAATCACAATCTCAATCCCAGATAGCTTCGCGTAATGTGGTGGTGGCAGTCTTAAACGAGGACCCCGTCTTGAGTGTGCCCCCTTTGGATTTGAGTGGTCTCGAGCCCTCACCCGGGGGCTCAGGCCCCACCACTCCTACGTTGCCGCCTGTTCAGAGCTTGGAATCTAATAGCCTGATGGCTCTCTACGAGCAGTGTCGTGCTGGAGATAGCTACGATTTAATCTGTCACGCCATCGGTGATGTTTTTTCCAATGTGGATAGACTGAGCAAGAGTTTTATAAAGAGCGCAGAACCACAGGCTTCCAGTAGCCTACAGGAGCTACTGGCTAACCCTCCCGAGGCCCTGAACAAGGAGCAGCTGCGCACGCTGGAAGGCGAGCACGACAAGGACGAGGACAGCACTCAGCAAGACCAAGAAGAACTAGAGGGAGTAGAGGCGTCGACTACAGCGGCTACAGATTCATCAATCAGGGAGGCTCCAGCAGAAATAGAGGCAGAGCCGGAAGACGACGATGTGACCATGGCCCATGTGTCCACGGAGGAAGATTCCGGGGAAGATCCATCCCAGAGCAGTGACACTAAGGTGGACTTCCAAGGGCTGCGTCGTGTGCAGCGACTACTTTTCGGTTCCCAAACGCGAGTTATCACGGAGAAGCTGACCACTAGTGTTATCCAGTTGGCGGACTGGGTGCACTACATGAAGCCCGATTGGGAGAAGGTGATACATTGCCTGGTTATCTGCTTCGACCTGGCCACAAATAGTGAGTTTTTCGAAAACTTGATGGATTAATAAATTAACGCGATATGTTTTTATTTTTTAGCCAACAACAGTGTGGTAGACATGGATTATCTAGACCGGGTACTCCCCAAGCTTTGTCACGCAGCGGCCGCTATGCCAGTGCCGGCACAGGCTCGCCTAGCCAGGATATGGGCTGCTCACTGTTCGGATCAGTTGCAGGCTCTAGTTGCTGCCTGTCAGCAACAGATTACTCTTCAGGTGCTCCTCGACGAGGACTCGGTGCGCGAAAACGAACGCATTATCAGCGTTACCAAAGTTTTAAAGGTATTGGTTCTAATCTTAAATATATTAAATAATTATATATGTTTTTATTATTTTATCAGATTGTCTTCTATGCCAACATATTGGCTAGCGAACTCGAGCATCCATCTTGCCGTGCGCCGTTGGATGACAGGACTGATATGGCGTCGAGTTCTTCGTCTGCTGGCGGAGCTATCGAGGATGACTTGTTCCTCTACAGTTCGTTGTTGCAGCCTCACATGCCGAAGTTCGCCGAGGACCAATTGGAGAAGGCGTTGCAGGTTTCGGCCATCGACTGTCGGCGGCCATTGGTTCCGCTGGAGGAGTTCTACAACGAGGCACTCAGCGAAAACATTCAAATGCACCACGACTACCTTTCATACAAGGCCTTGGCTATGGAGAGCGAGTTGGGATCCGGCCACACCTTCTCATTCATGCTGTACGCGTTCATCCTGACACCGGCCACCAAAGTAGATGCGCTTTACTACGACAGTCGGATGCGCATGTATAGCGAGCGCTACTCCTCAATCATCAACAACTTTGGGCAGGACGGGCAGGATGGCATGCCTCGTCCCGATCTCAAGCTGACAGTGCGTCGAGATCAGCTCATCAACGATGCACTCATCGGGGTTAGTTGCCTTAAATTAGATTGTTGGTCACCATCTTAACCCTTTAACTATTTTTCACAGCTGGAACTGGTGGCCATGAGCAATCCGAAGGATCTCAAGAAGCAGCTGGTGGTGGAGTTTGTGGGCGAGCAGGGCATCGACGAGGGCGGCGTATCCAAAGAATTCTTCCAGCTGATTGTGGAGGAAATTTTCAATCCGGCTTTCGGAATGTTTGTGCAGCAAGACGAGACCAATAATATGTGGTAATATATGACCTGGAGTATGTGTGTGCAAGGATTTCTGTTATCCCGATGACTTCCCTTGCAGGTTCAACGCCACACCCTTCGAAAATGGGGCACAATTCACACTCATAGGAATCATCATCGGCCTGGCGATCTACAATAATGTCATTTTGGCAGTTAACTTTCCCATGGTTGTTTATCGCAAGCTGATGGGCTACTGCGGTACGTTTGCGGATCTTGAAGACTGGAGTCCAACGCTGCACAAGAGCCTACAGTCGCTACTGGACTATCAGGGTCCAGGACATGGAGGAGGTGTTCGACCAAACGTTCAGGATCAGCTATAGCAACGTGTTCGGCGAGATGGTGGAGCACGAGCTGGTGCCAAACGGCAAGGATGTGCTGGTGGGCCAGCACAACAAGCAGCTATTTGTAAATTTGTACAGTGACTTCTTGCTGAACACCAGCATCCAGCAGCAGTTCAATGCCTTCCGCAAGGGCTTCGAAATGGTGACTGACGAGTCTCCACTTAAGTTGCTCTTCCGGCCCGAGGAGATCGAAATGCTTGTCTGCGGCAGTCGCGTGAGTTCTCCTTGAATTTTATATAAAATAGGCTTCTTCATGCTTTGTTTTCCTACAGGAATTCGACTTCGTGGAGCTGGAACACTCGACAGAGTACGAGGGCGGCTATACGGAGGAAACGAAAATCATCCAAGACTTTTGGAGTATCGTGCATGCAATGCCTATTGAATCAAAACGAAAGCTGCTGGAATTCACCACAGGATCGGCGCGGGTGCCGGTGGGCGGGCTGAAGTGCCTGCGCCTGCTGATCACCCGGCACGGACCGGACAGCGACCGACTGCCCACCTCGCACACCTGCTTCAACGTTCTACTGCTGCCGGAGTACAGCAGTCGGGAGAAGCTGGAGGAGCGCCTGCTAAAGGCTATTAACTACTCGAAGGGTTTCGGCATGCTTTAGGCAACCACTCTCATCACCATCACCATCACCGTCACGAGCCACAAAACCACCATCTACAACCATTAACTACCAAGTTAGAGTCCAAGTCCAAGTCTGTCATCGCAACTGATACCACCACTCTGGGAGAAAGGAGAAGCCGAAGATTTTGATGGTTTTGAGTTCGTTTTTGGGTTCTGCCATTTATTTTTGATACGACCTGTTCAATGAGACAATATACACATAAATATATATATGCTCAATTTCTGGCGCGATGGCGAGAAAAGCAGACCGAACGGACACGCGATTTTGTTCCCCTTTGTCGCCCAGTTAAATGTAAATATAAATGATTACACCACATACCACACTATGTGAATTCACCTATGTAACTCCCATACTTAAGACGCAACGCGCTGAATATTTTGCTAAATAAATTTATAGTTTTGCGCAAAAATATTTAGTTTTTATGAATTTGAGAAACTACAAATTGCAAGTTTGTTGGAAAAATATTTGAATTGAGCGCCTATCGATAACATTCTGCTTGCCTATCGAAAATACCAGATGGTACCAACCAGTGATGCCATATCTATCTACACAGCTGACGGACGCGATTTCTTCCTCGACCGAATCTTGCTCGGTTTTTAAACTCAAAAGAGACTCCCTTAAAAGAGGACGGTTTAGCGGAAAATGCGACGATTATAACGCGAACGTTTGTGTGTGAAAGTGAGGGAATTGCATCAAGAATCCAGCATTATGCAAAAACAACAAGGCGCTTTGTTTATGCGCGTAGCAGCGCTCCTTTCATTGTTGTTGTTGCAAGGAGCCAGCGCTGAGGCCGACGCTGACGCTAACGCCGCTGCTGCGTCAGAGTCCAATTGGAATGGTTTGTTTTTGTTATTGTTTTTAACTGGAACATCATCCAGGCATAGAAAATTATATAGCATTCATGAGATCCGCCGGGCAGCATCCGAGTGCATTCCACTCACGTACGCCGCTATATATTTTCGAGATATTGTTTATGTTCCGTACCACACCCACACAAATGCATCCATCCCCCTATTGCATTTTACTTGGAATTGCTTTTTGTTTCCATTCCTCTTTGATCTTTTGTAAATTGCAGATACAAGTGTCTGAGATACAGATACATTTCTTGGATATTTCTGATTATTGAAAAGTGAATTTATAATTTTGATTTTTCCAAAACCGGCTTGACTTGTTGGTTAATTGCTATGACCGGTTAATGTTTAATATAAAATAATGATGATATATAGAATAACAATAAATATTTACCTTTTTTTATTCTAATTTTATTTTTGAATATTTAATTCCTAATAAAATAATAATTTTACTCTTAAGCATACCAACACTTTATTGAATCTTGTAGATACATTAATCTTATAGATATATCATCTTTCTCCCTCCCCGCAGACAAAGTTAAAGTTTATACTGTGGCCACTGAACCCACCGATGGCTATAATCGTTACTATAGATCTGCCCGAGTTTATGACATTGAGGTGAGACACTATCATAAATCGTACACTTTTATTAATTAGCTTCATCCAGAGTGTCGTGTTATTCACATAGAGTATCTAAATTTTAAGATCAAGAATCTAGATACATGTAGGTGTGGTTTGCTAGAAACCGTTAGTAAAAACTTGCCAAAATCCTACGCTAAAATTTTACAACCAATTATTTTTATGTTTCTAATACCGTTATACCACAACAAGCTAACAAGCTAACAAATTTTGCAAAAATATGTATAAACTTCTCCGAGACTATTTCCATCATCTGGCATTTAAATGAGCTTTGATTGCCTTTATTGATGAATTTCTAATTTGACGTAAGCTGAAACAATCAAAATCTTAATGAAAACTGGTATACATATCAGAACAATAATATATATGTAAATGTGTTTGTGTTTAAGACTTTGCCGGTCGGTCGGCTTGTGGCACACTTTAGCAACTTTGTATTGTTTTAATGTCTGTTTAGTATATAGACATAGTATATACATATAGTTCAGCATCCGGCGTTGGCGTCTCTGATTCTCTGATGTGGAGCACCAAGATTGGCTGGACATTGTGGGGCAGCCACAAAACATTTCGTTTTCAGTCAACATATAGTGCACACATGTTGCTTTCAGATCTGGCGGCTTTAATCACGTAGTCCAGACCGATTCGGTGCAGTTGCCGGGGGTAATTAGCACAATAGAGACTATGATGCCCCGGTTCTATTGATAGATTAGAACTTTCTATACTTGTCCATAGGAAATTTACACTTATCAGGAGTAACCCTAAGATGTGACACTTTTTTTTTTTTTTTTTTGTAGCCGGTTCGGAAACAAAATAGTCGGGAGAAAAAATAAAAATGTGCTGATAAGCCGAAGTTGATCTCTTCCCCTTTTGTTTTGAATTTCTTTTGAGGTTTTTTTTGGTTCCTTTTTATAAGTCTATATATGGGGTATATGTACATATGTCTAATGTTTTGTATTTCAAGAACTGTGCAACCCCAGAAATATAATCTGGCTGTGATTGCTTCAAAAAATGCCTTGGCTTGAAGTAAATAGTTGAGAAAGTAGGTACATATGTACATATTTTTTAAAGCTAACCCGTGGCATTAAATTATCTAAAATAAAGATTAAATATCCCAACTAAACCGGCTGAAAATGAATATATTAAAGTCTGAAAAACAATATATTTCGTACAATAGTTTGGGTATCAAGTTTATAAACTTGAAGCTGTTATAATCCAGTTAAGATGAGCCATAAAATATTTACAATTCAGATCGCTGATCAAGCAGTATTCATAATTCCACTTGTATTCAAACAGGTAACCACCCTTGGCTTGGGAAAGAAATGGAAGGGAGGGGATATGCAGCATCCCGGTGGCGGTTTCAAGCTAAACCTCCTACGCAAAGCAATTGCTCCTTTTAAAAACGATCCCGAAAAAATTATACTCTTCACAGACAGGTGAGAGTTTAGAATTACTTTACAAAAATGAATAGTTTATTTAATAAAATATATATTTTTTCAGCTACGATGTAGTCATCACAGCTGGTTTGGAGGATATCGTAGAGAAGTTCAAGGATTCGGGTGCCAAAGTACTCATCTCTGCCGAGAAATACTGCTGGCCGGACAAGAACCTGGCCAACGACTATCCCGAAGTGGAGGGCAAGGCTTCCCGCTTCCTCAACTCCGGAGCTTTTATTGGCTATGCTCCTCAGGTATACGGCCTGCTGGAGGATCCCATTGACGACACTGCCGACGATCAGTTGTACTTGACCAAAGTCTTCCTCAACGACGCCAAACGCTCCAAGCTAGGCATTAAGTTGGACACACACTCCAAGTTATTCCAAAATCTTCACGGTGCTAAGAACGATGTGAAGCTGAAGGTGGATCTGGAAAGCAATCAGGGTGTACTGCAGAATGTGGACTTTATGACAACGCCGGTCATTATTCATGGCAATGGACTGAGCAAAGTGGATCTGAATGCCTATGCCAATTACTTGGCCAAGACCTTCAGCGGCGTCTGTCTGTTGTGCCAGGAAAACAAACTGGAATTAGACGTGAGGGGTTTCTAGAAAAAGCCCAAGTCTTTAGTTTATTAAATATTCTTTTCCTTGTTTTAGAATTCAAACGTTCCTGTGATTTCTTTGGCTCTGATTGCCCCACAACCCGTGCCTTTCTATGATCGCTTCCTGGAGGGCATTCGTAAAATAAACTATCCCAAGAAGAGCCTTCACCTGTTCATCTACAGCAATGCTGCGCTCCACGATGAAGACACCAAGTCGTATGTGGAGAAGTACGGAGAGGAGTATGCCAGTGCCAAGTATATCCTGTCCACTGATGAACTGGACGAGCGTCAAGGCAGGCAGTTGGCTGTGTAAGTGTCTCGCAACTTCCTTTAAATTATCTTAGAACTCATAGCTATTAACTATTTTCAGAGACAAGGCCCGCCTTCACAAGAGCGACTACATCTTCTACGTGGACGCCGATGCCCATATCGACGATGGTGAGGTGCTCCGCGAGCTTCTAGCATTGAACAAGTAGGTCGAGGCCATGGCAATTACTTGATATCCAAAATAATCGTGACCCATTGCAGACAATTTGTGGGTCCACTCTTCACCAAACACCATGAGCTTTGGAGTAACTTCTGGGGTGCTCTCTCCGATGGAGGTTACTACGCCAGGTCACACGATTATGTGGATATTGTTAAACGCGATCTGATGTAAGTAAACGGGTCTGACGGGTCCAGAAGAAATGAAACCAGTCTTGGATCAAAATTAAACTTTATTAGCTGCCGACATAGTTTCCAAAGTAAAAATATTTAGATTGGCCCACAGATTGCATTTTACCCAGCCATGCCCAAAGGATTCTATTGTTAGATCCTTTCCCAAATATATGTATATCCATATTCGATCAGTCGAAGGCGATGGAGAAATCTGTCTTGAAACTCCGCCGATCAATAGAATACATATTGTCGGCTGTGCACTCGTACAGTCCGGCATCCATCTGGGTGGCGGGATCTATTTCGATCTTGGACTTGACCTTGTCGTCGCCGATGCGCCACTCATGGACGTGCATGTACAGGTGCTGGTAGATTTCCGCACCGTCCTTGTACCAGGTGATGTGGGGCCGGGGATTACCCTTGGCCACGCACAGGAAGGCGATCTTGTGGCCCAACACGTACTCAAGATCAAAGTGTGAGGCTTGCAGGATTTTGGCGCCCTGTTAAGGATTTTAGAAGTGTATTATGCACTAACTATAAACTAAACACTGTTGCTAACTTTTATAGTTTTTAGTTTTTAACACAAAAGTTACTTTCTCAGTTCACTCACATTATTATTGTTGTAGTACTGATCCGATTCTGGATCACGATATTTTCCTGTAATTGGCAATCCAATTTGAACCCTGGACTTGGTCCGTCCTCGGCCACGCCCACGACGCGCCTCACAAATGGGCGTGGCCAGCATGAGAAGCCCCAAACTGAGGCAGATGATCAGGCACTTGACCTGCATGACTCTCTGGGATAATAGTAATGTTTGCTTTGTTTTTTTTTTTTATTTTTTTTTTTCGGGTGATGATTGGTGGAACTGGCGTGGCTGTGCGAATCTCGTCTGTTGGGCGACTGATCCACACCGATCCGGACTCTGCTCCGCACTGCTCATCTAATTTGCCACAATTGTCCGGCGCACTTAATCCGGTTCATCCCAAGCACTTCGTCCATTTGGGCTCTCGCGGCTTTTTGTTTTGGGATAGCTAGCATATACAATATACCCATCGCCGCATTTTCATATTTCGCTCAATTCCATTGCTTGATTGGATTTGGACGCTCGCTGATATCGCTCACGGTAGGAGCTAATGGCACCCGTTTCCTGATGTTGGTCCGGGACTCAGCCATGGAGTACAGTGGTTTTAATGTGATTGCTTTTAAAGAGTGCCTATAGGGAGGGTTTATAAGAAAGATTATTTTCAGAAATGGTTTTTAAATATATGGTATTTATTTGTTAAAAAATATTATTATTTTCCTTTAAGATTCTCTTATTTCAAACCACTGTGGCCCTTTGAAGGCTATTCAAAACTCAACTCTTTGAAAACCAGAAAACCTTGCTTTGCTTTCACACATTTTAATAAAATAAATGCAAAAAAATCATCTGAATTGGGTAATTGAGCCAATTTGTCGGCGTGGTGGGGAGCTACTTTATACGCAAACTTTGTGACACAAAGGTCGCACGGGAATAGAATCAGAATTTCCATTAAATTGAAACGCATATAGATTTAAAAAACAATTTTTATTACGATTTATTTGTATACGAGTGCCATGGAATTTTATTTTTGTCTTAAAAACATGAGAAACTTGGCTTAAAAATTAACCATAACATAGTCCGTACGAAAGCCACGGCGATCAATGGCATAGATATTATCTGCCTGACATTCATAGAAACCTAAAATTAAAGAAAAAAATTAAAATATTCTTTTTTAATTTAAATCCTCTTAAAAATTACATACCAGCATCCATCTGAGTGGTTGGATCTATTTCCATTTTGGATTTAACAATATTGGCCTCTTCATGAGACTCGTGGACCTTGAAAAGATTTTTTTTTTAATTTTAGATAATATTTAAAAATATTTTAAAGAGTTACCTGAAAGAAGCGATGCTGGTAGAGCTCTGCTCCATCCTTGAACCAGGTTATAGTGGGTCTAGGAATGCCTGAAATAATTTTATTTTAATGTTTTTAGTGAGCTTTCCTATCAATAGTGTCTATTATTTACCTTGAGCCATGCAGAAGAAAGTAATTTTACGTCCCAGGGTATAATCATATTCAAAATGTGAAGATTTTATGATTTTGGCACCCTAAAAAATAATAATAATATAATTTTTTATTTTTGTAAAAAGAAACATACATTTTCGTGTCCATAGTAGTGGGTGGCATCCTGCGACAGGTGCTGTATAACCTCGGGCTTCTTTCCCGTGTAGTTGCGCCGCAAAACATTTTTGCCGCCAGTGCTCCCTGGGTGGTGGTGGTGTTAATTAATTAATTGCTAAAGTAAACTTTTAATTGAGTGGCCAACTCACTCTGGGCGGCTATTGGCCAGGGATCCCCTAGGAGAAGGATGCAGAGCCCGAGGAGAACGATCCGTTCGTTTAGCTTGAAAATGCCGCGCAGGCAAGGAGCCATTGTCGTTGAGCCGCAATGCCGATCGCCAACGAGGAATGTTGTTTTCTAACTGCGCTCCCGATCTGCACAGCGTGTCATCCACTCGATTACCCTGGTCCATCATCCGTGCCCCCACCCAGTGCTCATCCTCAACGTTTTGATTGAATTAAGGGGGTTCGTGGATGGGGAGCGACGTCACTTTCCATTTTCGCTACATTGTTGCAGAATCCATTGGGCATTGAGATTATTCTGCTCTTGGCTAGCTCTCTGATCTGTTCTTTGTTTATTATATGATATAATATGTATACTACTTTTATCCAACGGCAGTGGTATCTTCAACGTGCCCCATGTGACGAGCATCTATCTGGTGAAGAGCAGTGCCTTCGATGCCATCAGCTTCCAGCACAAGGATTTCGATCCTGACATGGCCCTGTGCGATTCGCTAAGAAATGCTGTAAGATTTAGATCTTTCTAACTAATATCTCTCACTATCTAAGCCATCCTATCCAATTTCTTTGTTTGATGCTTCTTTTGTGACCTCCAGGGCATCTTTATGTATATTAGCAACCAGCGCTACTTTGGTCACCTGGTCAACGCAGATAACTTCAATAGTACGGTGACACGTCCGGATTTCCATACGCTGTTCAGTAACCGGTACGATTGGACCGAGAAGTACATACATCCCAACTATTCGCAGCAGTTGAACGCCACCTATCCGATACCGCAACCGTGTCCGGATGTCTTCTGGTTCCAGATCGTGACGGACGCCTTCTGCGACGATCTGGTGGCCATTATGGAGGCACATGGCACCTGGTCGGATGGCAGTAACAGCGATGCTCGCCTGGAGGGCGGATACGAGGCGGTGCCGACGCGTGACATCCACATGAAGCAAGTGGGTCTGGATCAGCTCTATCTCAAGTTCCTACAGATGTTTGTGCGTCCGTTGCAGGAGCGTGTCTTTACGGGCTATTACCACAATGTAGGTCTTAACTTGAAGCTATTAAGTAAAGTAGTAACATTTCTCCCTATCCCCCGATAGCCCCCTCGTTCGCTTATGAACTTTATGGTCCGCTACCGCCCTGATGAGCAGCCCTCTCTCCGTCCCCACCACGACTCCTCCACGTACACCATCAACATTGCCATGAACCGGGCCGGTATTGATTACGAGGGCGGTGGCTGCCGTTTCCTGCGCTACAACTGCTCCGTGGTGGACACCAAGAAGGGATGGATGCTGATGCATCCCGGCCGATTAACCCACTACCACGAGGGACTCCTCGTGACCGAGGGCACTCGGTACATCATGATTTCCTTCATCGATCCGTAAAGGGATCGGCTATACTCACTGCCATCATTTGGCCACTCCAAAGAACTGTATCCTACGCCCGATTTACGGAATTAGCCGAAGGAATTTTGGCGTCGGCCTTGAATTTAATATTGTTTTAAGACCGATAGCTATAATATCAATCGATGAATCTGTTACAGCCTTAAGTTAATTTTAAGATTTTCAACCAAGTGCAAAGTGTTCAATTTTCGAATAAATAATTTAAGTCGATTATTAAGATACATTTTTGTAAGTCAACCTTTGTGCAGAGAATGTTTACAGTGTTAATTCTTCTGTGTAGCTTCCATTGACATTCAAGAATATATTTTACGATTCTTAAATGGGTTTTAATATGTCTACTATTATTATATATTATATGGTCTTATAGTGTGTTTCTTTCCGTACAATTACTATACATATTTGCATCCTACCGGAGTTCATTCATATATATGTATGTATATATGTATATATTTTTGATCAGGATCACCTCCTGAGTTGATATGAGCATGTCCGCCTTCTGTTTCTACGCAAAATAGTCTCTCATTTTTATAGCTATCGACTTTGCACACACCCTTCCTTTCTTTGCAGGCAGTGTATACGACGGGACAGCCGGGATCGGGCAACTATATCCTATAGCTGCCATATAACTGATTGACCGGAAATGCTCTTACTTTGGTATTTTAAGAGTTAGAGTTTGGCCAAATAATACGACATAGCAAATTGCATAAGGATCGGCCGACTATATCCTATAGCTGATTGATCCCAAATGCCGATACCAGGATATATAAACTTACGAAGCTTTCATAAAAACATAATTCTTCTATAATTTATAAAATCTTTAAAATAAAAATGTAAACACTCATATTTTTATTGCCTACTTTAAAAGGCACCAACGAGTCTTATACTAAGAAAGAGTGAAATTTTACGGTTCATTTGCATATAATATCATTGAAGAATCAACTTTATTTTGGGAGCTATTCAATAAAAATTTAAAAAAATAATTAATTAAAAAATAGCGCCCTCCTCCTCGATTCTCATAGGTTGCACTTAAGCAGGCCTGAAAACCCGGAAATTAGTTTTTTTTTTTTGTGAAAGTGTTGGTGTTTATTTTTCTGGACTTTTATTGGTTTGTTTTTGTTGCAGTTTTGTTGTAGTTTACGTTGTTGTATTTTTGTTGTTGTTGTAGTTTTTGTTGTTGTTGTAGTTTTTGTTGTTGTTGTAGTTTTTGTTGTTGTTGTAGTTGTTGTAGTTTTTGTTGTTGTTGTAGTTTTTGTTGTTGTTGTAGTTTTTGTTGTTGTTGTAGTTTTTGTTGTTGTAGTTTTTGTTGTTGTAATTTTTTTTTTGGTTGTAATTTTTTGTTGTAATTTTTTTTTTTTTTTTTTTTTTTTTGTGTTAAGCTTCATTTAACCAGGAAATAAATATTTTTTTTTTCTTTTTTAGTTAGCTTGTATGAAAATAAAATCAAAGATCTAGACTCTAGATTCTAGATTATATGGCTTTGTTTGGCAACAAAAATTAATAATACATTTTATCCACTTACATAATTGGTTATTAGTACCATAGTGCCACTGTTAGCCGTATGACTTACGTTACAAAGAGTTACGTAAGAAATAGTAGTCAGCAAAAAACTGTTATTTTCATTGACTTGAATTTGGGTAAAACAATTTTTTTAAAATTAGTTAAATAAACTATATTTTTTTTAAATAATATAATAAAATATATATTTTTTTTATTTTGCGACTATACGCCCCCCTAAATCAGCTGTTTTACAGAACTCTTAACAGAACAGCCACCCACATAACAGCAATGGGGCAGCCACTGTGGAGACATGCCGGCTGTTAAGTATCGGTTACACTGAACACAAATACTAGATTAAAATGTCACGGTATTACACTGAAAAAAAAATCTATGAGCAAAGAATATGGTTTGTTTTCTAATTTTGTAATTTATAATTTATTTAAAAAGGACATGCATTTATTTTTCCATTTAAGAAAGAAACAGGAATAATACTGGGCTAAATTTGAAACAAAATTTGACAATATATTTAAAATATTAAATATTTTTTCCTACAAATTGAACTAATTTATTTTCAATTGATTTTGACGAAAAAAAGAGCGGTGTATGGTGAGGGCCTGCCGACGAATGGGCGCAGAGGTTTCTTGCTCAGCTCAGCTCAGTTCCGTAGTCAGTTTTCCAGTTAGTGGACGTGTCGCGGGTCGCTACGGGCTCTCCGCCGATTTTACTGTTAGTTGCGCAAAGTGCGTGTTAAAAATAGCGAAAAAACCGAAACTCCCTATTCCAGAGATAGATAGTACAAGTACATATGCCATATGCTATATATGTACTTATATATCGCGTATGGTTTTGGGCAAATAAATTCCAAAGAGGAATGCAAATCTAAAGGCCAACTTCAAAAAGCCGCATCCTGGAAAAGGATGTCTGTGCTCGTGCGTCCGTGTGTGTGTGTGTGTGTCTATGTGTGTGTGTTCGTGTGTGTTTGAGATAAACAAAAAGGCGAAAGTTTGTTATTGGCTCTCGCACAGGCTCGCAGCCTTTCTATTTCTCTCTTCATCGTTTCTCTCTTGCTCTCACCCGCAGGACCTGGTCTCCTTCGATTTTTCTTCCGCTTTCCGCATTCCCCACCGCGTGTGGCTGCTTTTCCTGTTTCATTTCCCTACATTTTTTTTATTACTCTATTTACACTTGGCGACTCCAGGATATGTCCGTGTTTCCATGTCTTCAGCCGTGTGTGTGTTAGTGTGTGTGTGCGGCTAAGGGCGGCTGACATCTCACACCTGCTGTTCTTGTTGTTGTTGCCACTGTTTTCGGCTGCTCCTGCTGGCCAAGTTTATATTTTTTTCCAGAAGTTACGCTGGCAACCGCTCTACAAACAACAACAATAACAGTAGCGCCGCTAAAACACACTTTCTGGAAGGAAACTTTTATTATTTTGTTCAAATTTTTCAAATATATTCCTTCTCGCCAAAGAAATCTAAAAAAAACTCTGCCAGAGTGTGAAAAATATAAAAAGAAATACTCATTTTACCGGCACTAACCGAAAGTGAAAAGTGTGTCCTCCCCCTGGAGTTTGATGTTTGATTTTCGAGGCTTCCAGACTTCCGGGTTCCATCCCAATGGCTGAATGGAGGACTATGCTTCAGGTGAGTGTGTCTGTTAAATTTTAACTTAGAAATATAAGAAAATGCTTATAAAAATATACTTTTTTTTGAGGAAGTTACTTTTTAAATGACAAATGAAATGTCAAATATTTAAAAATAATATTTAAAAAAAAAAGAAAAATATTTTTTTATAAGAATTTTTAAATAAATAACAGTGAGAAGTAATAGATCAGGCCTTAAATAGACCCTTAATACATTCTCTTTAGTTTCTATAGCCTTTTTTTTAAACAGAGAAGCAGTTTAGTTTTCAAACAAATGCCTAGTTTTTTAATGTTTTTCTTCAAATTTATTTTAAACTTTTTTCTAAAAACCTAAAACAACTAATAAACCCATCTTAACACCCCATAAAGTTTTTAATTAGGCCTTGTATTTATTTGTAGTGTATTATTCCGGCATATGTGTGCGATTGTTTGCTGTTTTCTATTAGCGGCTCTATGGAAGCTATATAGCCTTCCCCTTAACCCTCATCGTGAGCAGCTGCTAATGGCTTGTGAAAAAGTAAACGAAACGAAAAGTGGCGACCAGACCAGGTGGGGAACAGTCGGAGGAGGAGCTGCCAGGGGGCGTTGCTATTAAGGGAATAAAGCTAAGAGGGTGTGAAACCTGCATCACACACTCCCAGGGAAACCATATGGTGTGGCGGCAAGTTCATTTTCGCCAAGTTTGACACCGCTATTGGCTTTATAAACTTTAAAATATAAAATAATAAGTGTTTATTATGTTTTTCCAAGGTGAGGAAACTAAGGAATATCATGCCTATGCACATCATGCCTTTCTAATTAATTATTTAGTATCCTTAAGGGCATTTGCAAATTTTTAGTGATTTGAATTCAATTAAATATTCATATTTCTGATGTATGTATGGCACTTAAGCTTTTAGTATGCATACTAAATAGTGTATGTTTTAAACAAACATATGCTCCATTTTTTAAAGCCAAATGACGAAAATAGAAAACATGTGTTTCAACAGTGAACTGTGTTTTGGTTTTTGGCTATTTTTACCTAAAAACTCTGACCCGACCCACTGACTTGTATTAATTAAAATCCTCCATATGTTTGGCTGAAACTTTATGGGAATACTAAATAGGCCTCTGGGTTTCATCTGTTTGAAATGCGAAAGCTGGAGTCTGTCGCTTAAAGTGTCGTTGCCATTTTATGAGCCCAGGAACCTAAATCAAATTTACATCCTAGCAATCATCATAAAAGAAAGCAGCTGAGCTGGCCCCAGGCAGGTGGATAAATACGTATGTGTATGTACCCACTTACCTACTTCGTAGAGCTCTCCTGGTACACATATGCAAATGACGGGGCCCGTGGAGCCCTCTTTCACGCCCCCGACCTGGCGGCTCTTCTCACCAGGACCCTTACCAGGATGTGCGTGCGTGCAAAATCTGCGAGTTGAGGGAAAATGATTAACAAAATGATTAACAAGACATGCACTGAGAGAAAGTATTACAGATTTAAATAGAAGGAAATGGTGTAGGGATTAGAAGCCAGTTAAAGATTTCTTGGAGACCCTTAGACCTTAGACTCTAACATATGGTTCTTAAATATTAAATTTTTAATATCATCTATTTCTGCTTATTTATGAGCTTATTTTTATGCCTCTAGATTATTATCCTAGTCCCTAAATTGTGTTTGCAATTGTTTTTGTGTACACACATGAGGAATTACATCTATCATCACTGACACGGACACTAACTGCGCCCGGGTAGGGGTATCCTCGGGACATAGGCTCGGCCCCTTGGGACAGGCGCACTGCGGCTGTCAAAACAAGGCCCCAGCCCCAGCCATGCCCACCGTTCCGCACTAAACCCCCCTCGGCTGGCAGTGTCGCCGTCACTGTCCCGGTTAATGGCATTTGGGCTGTGCAGGATCCCCCGGCGGGGACGCAGCCCAACCGAGTAATTTGTGTCACGTTTTAATTTTTGAAGCCGCAAAGGACGTTCAAGTGCCCCCGTTCTCCGTACTCCTAGCTTCTACTTTGCTTTGGAGTCTCTGCACCGTGATTATGACAATTAGGATTGCACGGCGGATTCCTTCCCCGTCATTTTGTTTCGCGTACTTAAAAAGGTTTATCCTGTAAGTCCTGCCTAGGGAGCTTTTGTGTGGCAACTAAAGAAGGATTTTACCTATTTTTCACCTATTTTTCTTCTAGGAAAGTAATATAATGTTATCCTTTTATAGGAATACAAAAATTAATAACTATTAACAAGATTCTGCAGCTGTTTCATTAAATAATTTGTTAAGCCGGACACCTTTCCATATTTTATAACATTTCCCCACCACATCTATCATTCATCAATCGATTGATGAACTTTTTCATGCCAACCGGGCGTACCAATTTTTATAAGCACATTAAAAACATGCCATCAGCGTAATTGGATAGATTTTCGCATCAATCAATTTGTGTCATAATTGCAATTGGAATATTAATTTTATGCCTGTGGAGTGTTGAGTGGTTGGCTCTTGGACGAAGTGCGTCATCGGCCAGTCCGAAGCCATTAGCAGTGATTCCTTTTCTCGCCGAAACGCACTTCAGAAAGGAAAATCCTTCTCTCAGCGGTCTGTCAGAAAAAGGGAAGCTGACTGGCAGCGGCACAAAGTTGCGAAAGCTGTTTGGACATGTCCTGCCAAAATGCGAGAGTGAGGATGTCCTGAATGCTTAAGTCAGTGTTCTGCTTTTTAAATTCCCCTTAAGTTCTGCTGGGAAATGTATAATAGAGAAATAGTGTAATGACTTTCGTTATTTCTTGACTCGAATTGAATTGGTTTCAAGTGGCATTTCCTAAACATTTACCGCCATCATTATTGAGCAACTCTCGGAAATGTCATAGGCATGGCTTGCACTTTCCCATCCCCACATCCTCCTGTTCAAGTCCTTTCCTTCAGCTCCAGAGCTGAATCTCGCCCGAGGCCACAAGGAAACCAACAACTGCGTAAACAGAACAGAACAGGAGCGACAAGAAGCGGACAGGACATTAACAAGAAGGGCACTAGTGATGGCTGACGGGGGGGGAGCTGGGGGGCGAAGGACTTCACTTCAGTCAATTTGACAAACATGACACAGAAAGGAAAACGAGAACGCCTCACCACCCAAATACTGGATGCACTGAAATTAGTCAGTACTTGCAAGGATATTCCCACAAGCCTAAATGTATGCTATGATTTTTTTTTATACTTTTCTTCCTTCATATATTATTTCTAAAGCAAGTACCTGGTATCATATATTTCTGAAAATATAAAGAACTAATTATTTTTCCAAGTGCTGCCGCTGACTTGCAATTTAGTGAAGAGGTTGCTTTAATGGACACACTGTGACGGTGCTGCGGGGCATCCTTGCCAGGACATAGGGTAGGCGATAGCAGAAGACAGGACTGGCAATTAAATTTTTAAAATGCCATTTCAAAAGCAATTTCGAACGGCAGTGCAAATTAAAAATGCCAACTGGGTATGTGTATACGATACGACGAAATAGAAACCAGAGCGGAAAAAAGGAGCATCTGTATGTTGTGGAGGCAGGCAGCCAGCCAGGATAGCGGCAATATTTTCGCAAATAAACGTAAATTGAATTTGTGGCCAAGAATGGCAAGTTTTGTGCGGCCGACCAGCACAAAATTGTCCATAAGAAACCAAACTGCAAAAGAAAGTTTTTACACCTTTGAATGGTTCTTTTTTTTTGTGTCATCATCGAGGATATCCGGCGCCAAGTGCCGGCGCCTTTGCGGCTGCTTTTTCTTTTCGGCCAAGTCATGTGTTTGGTTGGCTTTCCTTCGCCCTCTTCCCTCGAAGGCGCATTTTTCTCTGTTTTGCTTGCGATTTTCGCAGCTCAGCTGTTGTCTGTCCGATCCTCTTTCCACTACTTTCACCTCCCTGGGAAAAATGCAATTTTAACAGGCTCTCCCCGGGCCAGCACTTGAACTCCTTCTTGGCCCCCGTCCTCCGCCATCACTATTATGGACTTTTATTTTGGCCGCATTGCCATTTTTCACATTGTTTTTGCCACTCTTCTGGTCTTGCCTTGTAATTTAATTGGCAATTTGGACAGTTTTTCACTTTCCTGCTGCACTGCACTTTCCTCATCCATTTTGGCCAGCAGCCATGAACTTCGTCTTCGTCTGGGGCAATCTCGATTTTTACCCAAAAACCAAATGAAAACATTGTTCTTATTCGTCCTCCCTTTGGCAATTTCAGCAAGGATGGATGGAATCTTTTGTAAACTCAATTTGATTATGCACTGGACACAGCATAGACAAAAATTAAAAAAAAAAAAAATGGGAGATAAAGGGCTAACTACATTTTGAAGAGGTAATGGAACACAAACATGACAGAATTTGATTTTGACAGAGATTGCAGTTTCTAGGAAATAATATTTAAGGTTCTTTTGTGATCTATAGTGCTCTATTTTTTAAGGAAAACTGGTGACAGCTACCGATCGATCGGTTTTGGATTACTTTTTATCTATTCTCATTATTCAATTGCTAAAAATGTAGCACCCACACCTACTTCTCTTCACTTTGTTGTTGAAAATTGAAACCTCCGTGCTGAAATTCAAAAAACTTTAATTTGCAACATTGTCTGGTGACGCAATCATTGTGTAATTATTTTTTTTGCCATTTATACTACAACTTGTTACTTCCGTCTTTCTGTCTTTTAGCTAGGAAATTAAAAAAAAATATATAAATGGCTTGAACTTTGATAAAACTATGAATAAAACTAAAGAAAAAAATGGAACAAACCAAGAAACAACTATACATATTATCATCTTTAAAGCGATAGCTCAGAAAACATCTTATATACTCCAACCATGAGCTCAACTTTATAATATATAACATAGTTATTTATCAAAGTTATTTAAGTTATTCATTCCAAGAATTCATTTTTTTAAGTAAGGTCAGTTACTGCCTTAGGGAGAAACCCACTAGCCAAAAAAAAGGCCTTTAAGAAACATTTAGAAACTAAAATATTAAATTTCCTGGTCGTGAGCCCCGAAAAAACCTTCTGCTAATAATGATTAATGATTTAAACTAGAAATAAATTAAACTTTATATGGTAAACAAATACCACTTGAGAGAACTGCCTCACGTGCTCCACTATCATATGTAAATGGAAACTGACAAACCTATTATTAATTGGCTTCCTGATCGACCTGGTAAAAAAAGTCAAATTAGTTTAGGCCCTAATGAGTTGCGTTGCGTTCGGCAGTCGATAAGGCCAAACGGCTGTGATTCAACATGGGAAATTGGCCAAAAAGTTGCGATGGCGCCATTGATTATAACTTTCGAATAGTTTGTCTAACGATTCATTCTCGCCCCCCTCCCCAGAGACCAGACAAAAGAATATATATAGTCTTTGGCTTGAACTTTAACTTTTAATCTATCAACTGTTGCGCTGCGTCCCCCCGCCTCCTTTGGGAAAGACATGGGCGTGACCAAATCCACGCAACAGTTTCCCTTTTCCCCCCTTTTCCTAGCCAAAATTCGATTGATGACGCTAACGATTGATGATTCCTGTCTTTTGGGGGAATTCGTGGGGCGTAGAATTTGGAAATTCCAATCATGCCATATCCCGGTTGCCACTGTGGAATGCCATTGAACTTTTGTGGGGGAAAAATATCTAAAGTTTTGTTTATTTTGCAATATAGAACATCTGGCGCAGTTTGTTGATAGTTTGGCAAATATTATTGCAATATCTAGTGGGTGGAGGAAGAGCTTTCATTAAAATAAAACTAATCTTTGAGTGATTTTTGTTCAATATGGAAGTTTATTCTCCATTGTATTTAAGGGCATTAGCGTAATAGTCTGACCATTTCCCACTTGCTCCCATTCGGGGCCCAGCCCTTTCTAGCCCATTTCTGGCCTATTCGGACCATTAGTCACAGAAAACTAATTTGTTGTCATAAATTTTATGGACCTTGCTATAAAGTTTCCTTTCTTTGCGACAAAATAGTTCCTTAATTCGTACTACATTCAAGCAAATTGCATTGCAAGTTAGTGATATGGACTAGATATGGGTTGATAAATGTTAGTTAGAAAAGCTATTAATCAGATAATTGTGGCATTTAAGACATTACTCTTTCCATTTCAGAACATAAAGATAAAGACAATAGTCAATTCTTAATATTTATATATTTTTAATATTTAATTCATAATTTTTAATACATTCCAACTTGCTAGTTTAACTTTTTTAAACTTTAAAAGTTCTAAAAAATATTCTCTTTAAATATCAATTTTTGATGAATTATCTAGAAGCACTTAGTTTGCCACTTCATCAAGCACGAACTGGAGGCGACTCCGAAACGTTAAGAGTTGCCCAAGCGCGGCTCTTCATGTATTTGTGGCACGTTCCCATTGATTGCGTTCGAGAGCTGCCACCAAACGGGATATATGTACGAGTATATGGGACTATGCACTATAACTCACATGGCCATAAAGGCATTCAGCTCCTCCTTCCATCCCTCGATCTCTCCATCCTTCATCCGCTATCCGTCTCGGAAAATGTTCGTTAATCCATTAAATTTGAAATATGATTTTACGGGTGGCCGGTGTTGGGTGGGCCGGAATATCCTGGAATTTCCACTTACATGAAGATAAACGCCTCGGGGCTGGGGTAATGCCAATGTGTCAAGTCGGAGTTTAAGCTCCTCCTCGAAACCTGCCAAACACAAATCAAAATGGCAAAGTTTCGTTCCTTTATTTTATAATACCCTCTTTTAAATAAAAAACTTATGTAATATAAAGCAGTTGTGCAAATATTTTGAATAGAAGAACAATAACCTACTTGGCAGCTCTGACTCCTCTGGCACGTGCCCCTAACATTATGCAATTGTTTTAGCCACAAAACTCACACTTTCAAACGTCAAAAGCGAACACAAAGATACAAAGATGGCGGCGTCCTACAGATGGCTCGCCACAGTGGGCCATTTCATTCGCCATCCCGGGGGTCCACATAATAAACTAAAACACACTGAGAGCATGAGATAGAAATTGATATAAAAGTGAGTTGGTTTCATTTCTAAAACCATGTCCTTGCCACAAATAGAGCTGGTGGTTTGCCGCTTGTTGTTTATATCGTGTTCTGACTTTAATTGTCGAATGCGCTGCTTTTTTTTAGTTTAAACTTTAAACTCAAAATATTTGGTCAGAAAAAAAACTGGGTTTTAGGTCAGAACTGCACTTAATGGGTTTAACTGTTGTCTTTCGTGTCATTCTACACTAAAAGATTTGAATTGTTGATGGTTTAGGGGAAAATTATAGATGAAATATGGCACTTCCTTCTCCCTGTCTAAATTTAAATAAACTTTTTTATGCTTAATGGCACATAAAAGAAAAACATATTTATCAACATCCTTTGTCGCCTCGATGAAGACGTGACAAATGCCAACGCCTTTAATTCTGGCATTGCGTAATAATAAATGTTTTTTGATGTGCTCACTGACATTTGAGTTCCAGCATCTCTCCGGCCACCCACAGTGCTCGCGAGTGGGTGGCGGTGGTTGTGGGCGGACACGTCCATTCAAGGACATGGCTGGGGCACCACTCTCAAAATGGCATCCGGGTGCTGGAGAGCTCTCCAGTTCGGTGCAGCTTCTCGTCGCCACTCTCCACGGATGATGACGGGCCTGGGTCTGGGCCTGGCCCTGGCAATGGCAGAAATGTTCCATTGCCCGGCCCGACCCGACCCGGCCTCTTGCAACTTCGACACCCAGGCCTGCTTTTAGTGGGCTTTTGCTCTGCCAGCACTCGGCACCCACTTGTGTGGTATTTTGTTTTACACTCAACCACCCAACCAACGCTACACAGAGAATAATATTACAAATTCTAGAGATCATAAATTGTAAGTGAAAGATTTCCCATCTTAAAATACCAACCTTTTTAGGAGTCTTTCAAAATTCGCATTTTTTTCTAAATAAATATTATTTATGCTAATATTTTCTTTTAGTGTCGTATACCCATGCCCACTTGATGTGTCTCCCGTCTGGCTGGAATGCATATATTTTCTGTTGTTTCCTTTTTCCTTGCGGCTTTATTTGTTGGCCTCCTCGGTGTGTTGGAATTGTCATGTAAATGGGTTAAGTTCTGACATTAAATTGTTCTCGTCGAGATTTTTCATTTGTGCTCTTCTTGCTTTGACGTTTGGCCGAAAATCATTTCCCATTTTCGGCCCATGATCCTATTTTCGCCCATTAACCCCTTTGTCTTTTTTGTTCATTAAAACCGAAAAAGCCGAGCAATGTCTGCAATTTGTGCCATCGGGCATAAAGAGATTTGCAGTATTTGTTGATAATTGCATTTTGTGCTTCGGCCAAGCTTTCGGCCAGGCCTTTGTACAGGGCTTTCAAAATTTATTAAAATGCCACAAGATTACATTTAAATTTAACAAGATAAGACATCTTAATTGAATGGTAGAATTTAAATTGGAATGCCAGAGGATATAGTTGAATAAAAAAAATATAAAAAAATAGTTGAAACATCTCCCCGACGGGGAATTGAACCCCGGTCTCCCGCGTGACAGGCGGGGATACTAACCACTATACTATCGAGGATGTTGTTTGTTTGCCATCCAAATTTCCAATTTATTTCAAGAGGCCAAGAGAGCTATAAATATCCCTCATATATTATAGCCCTCTTTATTATTAGATTGTTGCGATGACTTGCATTTGTAAGCCTTGGAATTCTATGATAAGAATTCATTTTGAATGGCGCTCCCACAAAATCTTCCATTGGCTAAAAATATATAGTTTCTTTTGGACAACTTATCTTATCATATGAAGCTGAATTAAAAAAACTCTTTAGATAAATTATTTAACCAATTAATATATCTGTTAAACGTTTTTCTCGGTAACTATAGAACTAAAGGCCAATTAAAGACCATGGCAGAGTTATCATAATGATAATCAGTTAAACAGTATGAAAACGAGTTGGTTAAATTGCTTCCGTAACCGCGGCTGCACTTTAATTGCATGCCGTTTGAAGCCAAAAACAAAACATAAAACAAAAGCCAAACAGTAGAGCAAAACGGCGCCCAACTTTGTTGAAATCATGCAAAGTGCAGCACATTTTAAATTGGCCATTGAACTTTCATATCAAAACAACGGCCAGCGTACAGGGCGAAAATGGTTTTTAAAATGCTTAAACACGCGAGAGCTCACAGCCGCGCCCTCATAATTGGAAAAGTCTGTAAGAATCGCAACTGCTACACACAAAGTATATGTATGTAGGGCTATGTATAGTTTTATATACTATATATATTTATGTATGTATATGGTAATGGGTGGGGGAGGAACTTCCGCCAGCAACTGATAGGCAGGCACCCACAACCCTTTCCTGGTTCTTAGTAGTTCCACTTCCCCAGGCGGTTGTTAACAACTTTTCGCAAATTACAATAGGAAAGTGCAAAGTGCAGTCTAGGCGGTTAAGAGGTTGTTGCATTAAGCACAAGTGATTAGCCTTAGCAGGCACTTCCTTGAAAATATTCTAAAACACTTTGTTTTTTACTTATAATGTCTTAATTGTCAAATACAAGCTATTGATTTTTAATCAATAATGTAATTTACGAAAGAATTTCCTTAAAGATTGCCTAAAAATAGCATTGTTTGTTCTATAAACTCCAAAATTCTTATCTTCTATGTTTTGTACTTCCTCCCCATTTTATCTATAAAGGCCGCAAACCAAAAACATTGTTTGTACAAACCATAAAAAGTGGAAAAAAAGGAAACTAAAAGATAGTAGAGTCTAGACCTATTTTAGACATATTTTTGAAGAAGAGACCCCTACATATAACCACAATGCAATTTCCTGCGGGGGGTCATTCATGAATTGTATCATTCAGAAAGTGCGTGCCAATTCTCATCACTTAATTTCGATACTTGTCTTTTCATTTTGAGATTTGGCAGTACATTGCACTCAGAGAAGTAAACAAATTGGGGCAAGTAGATAGTGAGGCCAATAAATGTTGCCGTTTGGGAAAATTCCCAATTAGTTAGCTTCAGTCAGGAATGGAGTGAGGAAGGTGGCTGAAATTGTCATAAAAAAGTGATATGAACATTTGCAAAAATTTATACTCTAGCCCGAGTATATAACTTACTTATTTTTTTATTCTTAACACTTTAAAGCCATTTTACTTAATTCTTATTTCATATTTTTCCAATTTCAGTCTCCCAATGCTACGAATAGCTCTGTGAAATGTAAGTTTAAATACAAATATACCCAACAAGCTGATATCAAATTTTATTTATGTATTGTAAATTGTATGTACTTCATACAAAAGATACGATAAAAATATATACAAATTTCAGAGCTCGTTGCGTAGAAAACCGCACAGGCCCTAATCTCTGACCAGTCCGTCCCCCCGCCCTGCTACGCCCTCGCCCTCGTCTCCGTCCCGCCCCCTTCCTATCCAGCTACCAGCTTGGATATAAATCATAAATCGTGTGAAATGAAATGAAACGAATATAAAATAAAATCAGTCTCAGTGCTGCAGAGAAAAACGCTCGCCCAGCAAAGAGAGGCGAGCCAAGTTCACGGAAATAGCCACAGAAAAATAAACCTGAAATCGAAACGAATGAAATCAAAACATCAAAGTAGAGTGGCGCGACCAACACGAAAGAAATCACATAAATTTCTGCACCTGCAACTGCTGCAGCAACATTGCAACACTGCAACATAAACATTAGTGCTGCAAAAATTTCCAACAAGATGAAGCTCACATATAGCAACCTGGGGGGCAGCGGAAACGGAAACGGCAGCAAGTTGTCTCTGGGAAAATCCATCAAAATGTACCTGACAATATTCATAGCAACCACCTGCATCTACATGGTGCTGTACCAGTACCACATATCCCAGGAACCCTTTGCCGGCACAGAAGTTGTCAAGGTTAGTAATGGAACTTATTATTCATAATTTCTAACCATTTTTTTATATAAAAATAATGTTTAAATAATGTTTTCCTTTTAATATGTGTTAGGGATTTTGAAAGAGATTATTAGCTGATTTTTCATCAGAATAAGAAATATATATTATAGTTTATTGCACTCTTTTAGAATTTATATTCCTCCTATCACTTTCTCTAACATGTTGCACCAGGTGTACTTTGTCACCTATTCTTGTTGTACATTTTCAAAAGTTGGGTATAATTAAAATTACAATAAAAAGATATAGAAACCAACAAGATTGATGATCATTATATCGTATCTAGAAACACTTAGACCTTCAAATACCTCAACATGATTGATATTAGTCTTTCAAAGATAATATTATATTATCTGTTTCTGAGAAATAAACAAAAGACACTAATTTTCTGGTTAAAAAAGAATAATACCATGAGGTCAAATATTTGTTCACCTGTTGTAAACGTGAGCTTATAGTATTTGTGACTAAAGGTATACGTGCTTAAATAATAAGTACTTCTAATCTAATCTTCAAAAATAAATATTAAAAGCACATAGTATTTGCCTTGAGGTAGGTTATAATTGCTTTGTTTAAACGTAGAAGTTTAGACAAATACCTAGAGCCTGTCATCTATAGCTGTTAATCCTATTACCTCTTATTTTATAATCTAACCAAACTAGACTATTTAGTATATACTATTGTAATGTTTTCTATGTGTGTTCTTGTTCTATTTACAAAACATTTTTAATCCAAACATTGCCCATGCAGCATCAAGAGAAATCATCATCATATATCGCTTCATATTTGTGGTCACCCATTTCCCTGTTAATGGCTAACAATTCCATTTCGACCAACTCAAATCCCTTACCAACAACAACCACAACAACAACAACAACAAAAACAATCACATCAACAACAGCTCCAACAACCACAACAGCAACAATATCCAAAAAATTGGGAATATCTTCCGCTTCCATTGAAACGGTTTCATTAATTGCCACCAGACCGACTTTGATATCCTCGCGATTGGATTTGAGATCGGGATTAAGATCGGGATTGGGATCGGTGGGTGGTGGCCATCATAAGACTGTAACCATTAAGACAAGCACCACACCAACAACAACAGCAACAACATCGACAAGCCCGGCCAGTGGGCTTGTGACAACAAAATTAGCCACAACCACAGCCAAACCGAAAGCCAAACAATCCGCGGCTGCCAAGTCCACTACCGCCCTCTCGGACCACGCCCATAAGACTCGACCAACATTCGTTGCCGTCTCTCAGCCCGTAAATATATTGACATTACCGTTAACCTAATCGAAAGCACTTTCACATTAACCACCTACACTATGAGAAAAAAGGCACTACTTTAAAATCAAGAATGACTTTTTAATAGATTCTTAGATTAATAGCAATTTATCAGTCATTTTATATATATTATTTTTTAACATGATTTATTCGAAGGTTTCGGCTTTATTTTGAGAATGTCTAACACTTTTCTATAACATAAAAAAATTTTCACATTCCTCCCCATTTTTTCTAATTTGACGACGATCCCAAAAATTTTGTATATATCGGATGCAGAATTGTGGATAAATAATCTAGAAATCGTTTAAGGTATTCCACTTGAGAATCGGACGGATATTAACCGAGATATAGCCTTCCCAAGGGTCACTTTTAGACGTTCTCTAATTTGCCCCACTTATTAAGGGGTCCATCAGAAAAATTGGAAAAAATAGGATCGAAAATTATATTTTGAGGTTTAAATGCAGAATTGTGGAGAAATAAGCTAGAAATCGTTTAAGGTATTCCACTTGAGAATCGGACGGATATTAACCAAGATATAGCCTTCCCAAGGGCCACATTTTGACGTTCTCTGATTTGCTCCATTTTTTAAGGGGTCCATCAGAAAAATTTGGAAAAATAGGATCGAAAATTATGTTTTGAGGTTTAAATGCAGAATTGTGGAGAAATGATCTAGAAATCGTTTAAGGTATTCCACTTGAGAATCGGACGGATATTAACCAAGATATAGCCTTCCTAAGGGTCACTTTTTGACGTTCTCTGATTTCCCCCACTTATTACGGGGTCCATTAGAAAAATTTGAAAAAATAGGATCGAAAATTATGTTTTGAGGTTTAAATGCAGAATTACGGAGAAATGATCTAGAAATCGTTTAAGGTATTCCACTTGAGAATCGGACGGATATTAACCGAGATATAGCCTTCCCAAGGGTCACTTTTTGACGTTCTCTGATTTCCCCCACTTATGAAGGGGTCCATCAGAAAAATTTGAAAAAATAGGATCGAAAATTATATTTTGAGATTTAAACGCAGAATTGTGGAGAAATAATCTAGAAATCGTTTAAGGTATTCCACTTGAGAATCGGACGGATATTAACCGAGATATAGCCTTCCCAAGGGCCACATTTTGACGTTCTCTGATTTGCTCCATTTTTTAAGGGGTCCATCAGAAAAATTTGGAAAAATAGGATCGAAAATTATGTTTTGAGGTTTAAATGCAGAATTGTGGAGAAATGATCTAGAAATCGTTTAAGGTATTCCACTTGAGAATCGGACGGATATTAACCAAGATATAGCCTTCCTAAGGGTCACTTTTTGACGTTCTCTGATTTCCCCCACTTATTAAGGGGTCCATCAGAAAAATTTGAAAAAATAGGATCGAAAATTATGTTTTGAGGTTTAAATGCAGAATTACGGAGAAATGATCTAGAAATCGTTTAAGGTATTCCACTTGAGAATCGGACGGATATTAACCAAGATATAGCCTTCCCAAGGGCCACATTTTGACGTTCTCTGATTTGCTCCATTTTTTAAGGGGTCCATCAGAAAAATTTGGAAAAATAGGATCGAAAATTATGTTTTGAGGTTTAAATGCAGAATTGTGGAGAAATGATCTAGAAATCGTTTAAGGTATTCCACTTGAGAATCGGACGGATATTAACCAAGATATAGCCTTCCTAAGGGTCACTTTTTGACGTTCTCTGATTTCCCCCACTTATTAAGGGGTCCATCAGAAAAATTTGAAAAAATAGGATCGAAAATTATGTTTTGAGGTTTAAATGCAGAATTGTGGAGAAATAAGCTAGAAATCGTTTAAGGTATTCCACTTGAGAATCGGACGGATATTACCCGATATATAGCCTTCCCAAGGGTCACTTTTTGACGTTCTCTGATTTGCTCCATTTTTGAAGGGGGACCATCGAAAAATTTGAAAAAATAGGATCGAAAATTATATTTTGAGATTTAAACGTAGAATTGTGGAGAAATAATGTAGAAATCGTTTAAGGTATTCCACTTGAGAATCGGACGGATATTAACCGAGATATAGCCTTCCCAAGGGTCACTTTTTGACGTTCTCTGATTTCCGCCACTGATTAACGGGGACCATCAGAAAAATTTGAAAAAATAGGATCGAAAATTATATTTTGAGATTTAAACGCAGAATTGTGGACAAATAATCTAGAATTCGTTTAAGGTATTCCACTCAAGAATCGGACGGATATTAACCGAGATATAGCCTTCCCAAGGGCCACATTTTGAAGTTCTATGATTTGCTCCATTTTTGAAGGGGGACCATCGAAAAATTTGAAAAAATAGGATGAAAAGTATAATTTTGATTTTGCCAGCAATAATACCCAAACAAAGATTGTTTTCCATAATTTTCCTTTTGTAATATAGTCTTTAAAAATGCATTTAGCTTATCTGCACTTTATATCTCATTCCGCCTGCATGTTTCACTTCTTTGTGTTATAAAATGTTTTGTTTGAGTGCATATTTATCATATTCTGGAAAGTACAAGCGTTTGTATGTCTGTCATTGGCTCAGGTCCCTGTTATCGCATTTCTTGAGCTGGTTTTTCAATTTTCTTAATTGCATTTTGCAGTAAAATGTTACAGATGCGTTACTTGCTAGTCATGTTATTTTTCAAACTTAATAAACAAGTCAAGTTCTAGTACCAAATAAAAATAGTAGTTTTGTGTAGATTAGGTACATTTATTGTAATAATTAAGCCACTTGATATGGCAATCTGATCCCACAAACATTAGTGCTGAATGGCTAGTCATATTTTGTAATTATTTTTCAAAAAAAAGAAAAAAAATTAAATGACAAATGTGTTCTAGATTTAGTAGACCAACTTTTGAAGCTGGCATGTTAATTATGGTCTCGTTAAAGTCCTAAATGGGAATATATTACACAAATAATACGAATAGTACAAAGGAAGGCACAGCTCCGCACAAATTGCGCTATTTATCTAACCAACTTTTGTTGGCCGGCAGAATGTGCAAATTGGTAGCAGGCTATCTGTATCACGATTTCTGGGTTAATCACATGCATTATATTAACCAACCACTGCAACTGGTGCTGGAGGCCCAAACAAAAGATTCTCATTTAACATTTTGCATGAGCCTAATTTGAAAATTGCTCAAATGCAAAAATCCAAACACACACAAATTGAGAATCCAAGCCAAAAAACCGCAGTAAAAATTACTATAGCATTGAAAGCAACCACAGTGGAGGTGGTTTCTGGGTGGCAAGTTAAGAAGGGTGGGGCAGTGATGGTGATGAGTATGGGTGTGGGTGTGGGCTGATCTAGATTCCAGATTCATGCAAAATGCAAGCCAATTGAAAAGATTCACGCGCATTTGTTGGCTGCTTTTATTTAGTAAGTGCAATTCCAATGCCCCGACGGCTCTCAATGTCAGAGGTGCAGACAAGTCAGTCAACAGTCAGTTAAAGTAGTAGATAAAAAAAGGTACTAAAAAAATTAAATTTAAAATTGGTTTATTTGATAGAGGGCAAAGGACTCAAAGGTACACAATTATTACAAGAGAGATAGCTAATTTTGTTGAGCAAAAGTTATAATTGGATTTTATTGTATACTCTGCTATGAATTTCTTTAAAAATATCTTTAGTTAATAGGCTTAGATCATAGCTTTGGGTTATGGCTTTAGATACTTATAGCTTAAGGGATAGTATTTGAAAACTGAGTTGTTTGTTGCTTTAAATTTAAATCCATATCTCCTGAACCTTCCTTCTAAAAATCATTACCTTTTATATCAACCTATTTATTTCATACCCTTATTTCTTATACAACTTTCCTTTAATCATTTAATATCTGGTTGTGGAATTTATTTATGATTTGTTTGCCTCATAATATTCATATATCGTTTTCTTAAAAATTTAATACGAAATCTCTAAACTTATAAGAAGTATACCACGTCTATCTATGCGTTTTTATTTATATTTTTCTAAGAATATTTGATTATATTTTCTTTAAATAAATTTGAATGCATTTTTCCTTTATCCATGGAGCCCGTGGCATGGAGGGTGGTTGGGCGTTTGTGTGTCAACAATGGACAATTTGCAAAGTGAGTGCGCCAGTTTATTTATTTTCAACGTCAGTCGTTCAATGGGCCACTAGTACAAAGGCATAACATATTTATAGTATAGAAGAATGGGTGCAGCATGTGATTAGGTGCACTTAAAAAAATTAAGGGATATTATATGCCAGAAAAGAGAGTAACTCCATAAAGTGGAAAAAATATGTGTAGTCTCTGGTAAGGGAAGGTCTATATTTGCTAGCATAACTTATTACTTATTTTTTTGAGTGACTTTGACAAATGAAACGCGACCCATATTGCTGGGCCAGAGTCTAGACACACTGACTTGCGGCGCTGGGCGGATGTGGTTTGCTCGCCTAGTCAAGTCATTGGGTTGTAAATTAATTTGCATAATTGCTCATAAAAAGGAGCTCATGCTCACGCCGCATTACGCACCACCCCGCACGGGCGCCTAACGAGCCACTCGGCCGCCAAACCAACCACCACCCTCCTCCCTATCACCCCATTAGCCAGCCGTTAACCGGTACAAGTGCAATGCACATACAAACACGTATTCGCCCTGTGGTACACACTGTATTAGATAAACCAAACTGAAATGAACTCAACTCTGACCCGCAGCCGCCCCTGTACATAATCACGCCCACCTACCGACGACCCGAGCAGATGGCAGAGCTCACCCGGCTGGGCTACACGCTGAAGCACGTGGCGAATCTCCTCTGGCTGGTCATCGAGGACGCCAACAAAACGAACCCCCTGGTGGCGCACACCCTTGACCGGATTGGAGTGCCCTACGAGTACATGGTGGGTGAGTATCTGCACCGGCACCACCACCGGCATTTGTGTCATGTTCGGGACACATTCAAGTGATATTTACGAGTTATTCCAACAAAAATACGAACCTCCAACAGCTCCCATGCCGGAAAAGTACAAGCAGACGAAGAAGGCGAAGCCGCGCGGCGTCTCCAATCGGAATCGGGGCCTCCAGTATCTCCGGCAGCATGCCACCGAGGGTGTGCTCTACTTCGCCGACGACGACAACACCTACGACATTAGCATATTCGAACAGGTAGGACATACTAAACAGGTACACACCGCACATGAGTAATGGTGATTAAGGGTCAATAAGGCGCCCACCATTCGTATCAATTAGAGTGCCATTAGTCGGGCTCTCTGAATTAAAGATACAACCTCCCCCTGAAAGTTATACAAGTTTAAACTTCAAAGATAAGAACTCAAACATGATCTATCTTCGTCTAGATGCGTTATATCAACAAGGTAGCCATGTGGCCAGTGGGCTTGGTTACCAAAACTGGCGTAAGTAGCCCCATAATTCAGGCCGGGAAGCTAGTTGGCTTTTACGATGGCTGGATCGGAGGACGCAAATATCCTGTCGATATGGCAGGATTCGCGGTTAGCGTTAAGTTCTTGAAGGAACGACCCAAGGCCGAGATGCCCTTCAAGCCGGGATACGAGGAGGATGGATTTTTGCGGAGCCTGGCGCCGCTGGCCAACTCCGACATTGAGTTGTTGGCCGATGAGTGTCGAGATGTAAGCGATATTGAAATATATACGAGCAATTATCAAGTATATCCAATATTATAATCCCCAGATCCTCACGTGGCATACACAGACAAAGAAAAATGCACCAGCGCAGGCGCTAAATAGAACTCGATACCAGCATACGAACCTGGAATTCATAGACAAGCTGCTGGTGCGCCCGTAGGAGTATTTACTGTAGTTAGCTAGGCTAGGTTAGGCTTAGCTAGGAGCTTACTTGGTGGGAGGGCCAGGGCGTCTGTCGGTGCTTCTGGCGGGTTGTACAGGTATAACCTGGAGCGCATTCTTGATCAGATCAGCCGGCGGTGTATATTTGGTGGTAAAATCTAAAGAATAATTGTTAGGCTCTAAGCGCACAAATTTCTATGATAATTGATAATTGATAATGCACCGTAGACTTTGTTTGACCCCAAGAACGGCGTTATCGTAACCTTTGCATTCGTAATTCATACCTTAAGTAACGTATTGTATCATATCGCAACGTCCTCGACTTGTTTGTAAATATTATTATTCGCAATGCTTGCATTAAGTTTAGATATAAGTTATAGCTTGTGCTTTAAGTTAAGGTTGAACCAGATTAGTGGATGGATTTCCCAGCCAGCAACGAATCGGATCGGATGTTCCTAGACCAAAGAAATAACCAAATGAATCTATCCCCAGGGAAATTGCAATTACCCGGTTGAGGTCAAGGCCAGAGACACCACATCAACAATCAATTAGGGCAAAGTGTCAAAAAAAAACACAAAAACGGAGAATATAAAAACAAAAGTTATTTTGCCAAGTATTCCGAGCGAAAGCTCTTCAATAATTCATGACGACATATGGATTTTCGAGGCAGGGAGATAAATGTAGCACGGATGAACACCATGCCCCACCGAATCGCGTGCCACACCAGACCGGCACGCCAACTGGTAGGACACGGTTGTAAGCCTTGTAATAGGACTGAATGTCTCAGAAATTTCGGCGAATTCGGCAATAATCAATTCCATTCCCAGGACGCTAAACGATCCTTGATTGAACGGAAAACTATCTGAAGGCCTGCGATTTTTTGCGTATTATTTCCGTAAACGGGTTTCCACGCAACTATTTTTTCGTCACTAGGTACTCATAAGTTACGCTAACACTAAGTTAAGTTTGTGAAAAAGTTGGATATATATTCAAGTTATGAACTGCACTGAAATCGCCTACATGTAAATAATAATCACTGAATATATTGTAACCAAAACTTTTACACGTCCCGCAGAAATAGAAAATTTGCGAAGCGCAAGTGAGGAGGAGTGGAAATTATGACAAATGGTATTACGAAATTTATACAATTTATACAATTGAATATATTATATATAAAGAAATACGAGTAAGCCGCAAAGCAATTAGTTAGGTACTTACAAAATCTTACAAGAATAAACCAAAAAAATATTGAATCTTTAAAAGAAATCAACATACAATTTTTCAAAGGATATCTCAAATGTTTCACAGAATACTAACGATAATGAAAGATATGACTAAAGCCTATTTCTCTTATTCAAATAAATTACAACATACAATGTTTAAACCTGGCAGGACTAAAGCAAGGAACTTCAATCATTTTGTAAGCAAAAACCAAAATACAAATAACTTTCAATAAAAAAGATAAACTTTTCTTAACAATTTTCAAATAATTATGTCTCTGTTTTTTCTTTTTCCCAATCCTTTATTAAAGACTTTGATTGAGTGTTTGACATTAGAGTTTATATTTAAGATTAACAAAGAGTTTTGACAATATTTTAGTAGAGTGCGGCTTGGGGTTATATCGATGCATGTTGGTGATCTAGAAACAATCGAATCAAATATATCATCTAGTGGCTTCAGGCGGCAGCATCAATCAACTGGTTTAGAGTCCTGCAGTCGCTCGACTCGTAAAGAGAGGCCTTATCCTGGCAGATTTATGGAAGGTACTGCTACGCATTAAGTACTGTAGTAACTTTTCAAAAATCTGCCCTAGCTGGTTCGCATTCGATCAGATACTTTGAATATTTTACGTGTATTTACCATCGCTGTTTAGATTCCATTGTCTGGATTTTCAATCACTAATATATCTTTTTACAGCAACAGTAGAATTCTACTATGTACGAGTAGTGCTCGTGCTCTATTTAATTTGAATCTGGTGCAGAATCTAGGAAGCTTACATTTCATGGCACTATTCTATAAGTACTCTAACAGCTTGGTCTCTGGTTAAACATCTATTAAAGGTAAAATTTTAAATTTGACTTGGTTTGATAGTTGGCTTAAAGTATTTGCTTTGAGGCCTGTCTTAATTATTTCAGAGAAAGTGTATTCGATTCTAAAAAGCATTTGGGAATATTTGCCTACATTTGTTTTTACTACTTTGAAACTTACTTGATTGGGTTGCGTTGAGAATAGAATAGAAACCGTCTATATTTGTCAGTTTATATTCTTTGGTGCATTGGTCATTCGCCAAGAAAGTCGATTTATATCATAGATCAAGAGACAACATAACAAGCTTACATGCTTTAGGGATTAATTGGATTAAGTACCAGATACTAAAAAAAAAGTAGTTAGTTTAAGACTTTGGGAAGTTTTTTTGATCTGAAATCAAACAGGGCCTAGCCAATCTAACCGGAAATCCTTTTAACCAAATCAAATATTATCGGACCTGATCTGTTTAAGGAAAAGCAAAAAAAAAAAAGATCATTATAGTTATATCTCTTGCGCCAGAGTATGAATCGTTCTAACTTTAGCAAAGGATGCCCTTTCATGGATCAAAGGACACACAATCATTTAACGGCTCCTGCATTCTACTGTGTGGTACTAAAAAGATAACTCAACATCGATGGCTGCACGTGAAAGCTTATAGTTGCCTCTTCCCACTTGGTATGAATCAGACGCTGCAACGGCGTGTTGAGCGTTGACTCCTCCTTGGCGACCACATCGTTACCACCGCTAGCGCCACTAGCAGCACCACCAACACCGCCGCTAGCGCCACCCACACCGCCGCCGGCAGCAGCACCTCCACCGGATCCGGTTGCTGGCGCCACGCCAACCACCAAGGTCTCCGACTCCTTGGCCGGCTTCCCGGACATCGAGGTACTCTCCGGCGTGATTGGTTGCCGCTCCAACATGACCAATGCCTGCTCGTTGTACGTTCGATTATCGATGGTCATCTGGATCTGGTGTCCGGAGCAGCTATAGTAGTTAACATCGAATCTCGACTCGGCATGATAGTTTCGCAGCAGATCCGGGTTCTTATTAAAAATCACTCCATAGTGTCCCGTACAGCTCGTAATCCAAATGGGATAGTTGGGTGTCTTCAGGCGAGAGCCTGGTTGGCGCGATTGATTTACGGCAGCCTGGATGGGGAATAGATTCAAAAAAAGAAAGCAGGAGAAAGTTACAGCCTTCACTTACACTGGCTGACTCGATATCCCAGAGCAGAAGACCGATCATGCAGCGCTTGAGGACTCCATACTGTGGCACTGCCTGGAAAGACAAGGAAAAGGCTCAATGCCAATCATGAAGTCCTAGGGAAACGGATCTTAAAGGACACCACTCTTTGGGAATACACACATAACTACTTTCATCGCCCACATTGATGACCCCATTATGTATGTAGGGCGTGGCACGGCCCGTGAGCAGCAGGGTTACAATCATCAGGGAGCCCTCCTCGTGGTTACTGGAAGTCAGGGGTGTGCCTTTCGAGGAGTCGAGATCCGTGCGTACTCTGGAAAGCATTTGAAAGTATTTGTTGCACAAAATAGATAATTTTTATGGATTACAGATTGTCTTAAAAGGAGGACCGATTGGGGGTTATACAATTGAATTAAATCTTACTTTCCCATGGATCGCGTTAGGACGGCGCTATAAAGAAACAGCAGAGTGCCCGGCGTCTCCTCTTCTGTAAACTTTTAAAAGGGTTAAAGGCAAAACTTTTCGATTAAATTGATCTAATAAATTTGTGTGTTTCTGTTGCGGTCTTACGTAT
Organism: Drosophila pseudoananassae pseudoananassae; assembly: GCA_018153035.1. NCBI lineage: Eukaryota > Metazoa > Arthropoda > Insecta > Diptera > Drosophilidae > Drosophila > Drosophila pseudoananassae. The sequence continues at coordinate 85,378 of JAECXR010000068.1, read as the reverse complement.
TTGAAATTCCTCTTCAAAAAGTACTCCAACTCCTCATTGGGAGATAGATTAAAGACATACAGCTGCAAAGAATTATGAGTTATGGAAAAGATAATATTGGAAGAAATTTCAAAAGAAAAGTATTTTTTAAACGAAGGACTTGAATAATATATGGACTATGACTAACCTTCTCAGTGACCGAATCATGAAAATAACAGGCACTATGGTCCACGAAAGTCTCGTCCTCCGACGGCAACACAATGGTGACCTTGCCCTTGTCGGAAATGGTGCGCAGGATCTCCAGGAGTGCGCAGAACAGAGCCTCCCGCTGCATTTCAGCGGTGGCCAGTAGCGGGCTGCAGAAATGGAAACACTCACAATTACACTGATGCCAAACCGGAAACCGCAACGGAAACAGATACGCACTCGGTCATCGATGCGGCGCGACTGGTCTTCCGGGCAAAGAGCAAATACTTGAGAACGAATCCCTGGACGACGGATAACAGGCCGCGGGTGGCGTTCCGGGGCGAACGTAGCCCGTAGGCCAGTTCCTCCTTGGGCGCTCCAAAGACAAACGATGTCTGCAGCCATTCGGCGCGCATGGGAATGGCCGAGGTGCCGAAAACCAGATTCCGTAAATCCTTAGAGGGGACAAAAAATTGGGGACCTTGGGATCAGATCGCGTCTAGCGGCGAGAGAGTCTAATTACCGTGGCCAATTCGGCGGTTATGGGCGTGCCGCCCTGCGTGATGAAGTCTTTGTTCATTTCTCTAATTGGGTACTAAGTTCCGTTTCCGTTCGAGACCTTTGCTCCACTCTGCGACTCGTTGGCGAATGATTTCTCGGCGTGCACGGTTCTAAATTCCGACTCGGGGCCGGAGCTGGGATTGATTTGGTTTGAAGGGGATGTAATAGGATGGAAATGAGTGGAAAGGGTGTGGAGGGTCTGAGGTGAAGGCAGACAGCCGCCATTTCAGTCAGCCAGCTCCGAGGCATTTCACACTTCAGCATGGATTTTTAATTTCATATTTAGCCGTGGGCGCACAGGGCGTATGCGCAACTAAACAGGAGCTAGTAAGGTGAACTCACGACAACAACAAGCAGGTACAATGGTCGGAAATGGCAATAAAATGCTTTGAAATAAATACAAATTTTTTATAAAAACATTGCATGGTGTTCCCAGCACCCAGTGCCCTGGATAGAAAGAGTTTTAGGAATATACCCATCATATTCCGGGATATAGGACTATGATAAGTATATTATTCCACTGTGCTGGGCCTCAGGCTTTGGCTGAGAGGGTCGTCGCTGTCTGTCAGTCAGCGAAAGTAACTTTAAATGAAATTGAATTGAATTTAGTTCTGTGTGCGGCACACGAAACTCGATGTATGTGGCACAAGAAGTGAAAGTGTTACGAGACGGATACCCCCAAAGATTGGAGTCGGGCCAGGAAGTGACTCTTGGAACATACACATCATATATTGCCACATATACATGCATACCTATATTCTGCAGGAGTCTGGCATGTTGCAGCCTGTCAGACGCTCCACACAACCGGAAATATGTAGTTGACGCCCATTTGTGCCTATTTGGAGGCAGTAACAGCTGTAGGTACACGTTGCACGGTGTGCCTGGTTGTGTTTGTGAGTGTCTGTATTACTGGGTGTTAATATGGCCAATGATCCACCCGGAAAGGCATTCCTTTCCAATGGCCACCGCAATACTCAGGCTCAGGCTAAGGCCTAGGCACAGGGCATTTTAAATTTAGACAGCACTCGTGTTTCACTCAGTCGATTGATTTGTTGAATTTTTGGGAGGGACCCAAATGGAAGTGAAAGTGGCCCAATAACTGACTGAAGGGCTGTAACCTTGGGCAAGTCACCAGCAATTTTATTAAAGTCCCAGACATGGCAGGCATACCTGAACCTAACAGACGGGAATACCGCATTCTACATCGAGTCCCGGCATGACAGAAGTGATTTAACTTGGCCTACAACGTGCTGAAAGGTCTTCAGGCATTTGATATTCCATAAGAAACTTTTGATTACACATTTATACACATTTACAATTTTATTAAATTACATACACCATAATATTCAAACGGGTAAAGCCTCATAAAAATATAAATACTACTTTCTCTAATACCCCGACTAGTTCAAATCACTTACAAAGTACAAATATTATATCTACTAGTCCACAAAAAATGTACTAAAAACTTATAATTTGGATTTTAAACAAGGTATTGATCGCCTGGCTCACGAACCCTGAAAGTCGTCCATTGGCGGGGCCAGCATCTCCCGCATTACGGTCCTCGCCGATGCCGGAGCCCTTCCAAGCAGATACAGTAGATTTAAATACCAGTCGACCAGTTGCAATTTAAAGGCCGTCAAAAACAGGCAATACTCAAAATAGGCGCGTCGACCCAACCAACGGACGTACTGTAGCGTCGATGTATCACCATGCTGCCTGTAGAGGCACTTCTGGGCATAACGGGCCATCACACGAGGTCGGTCCACCACATCATTATGCTGACGACCTATCCCACGCACGGTATTGAGGTTGCGGACCTGGAGAGAGGTTTATATTGGAACCAAGGTGGTATTAAGACAAACCACAACTTACCACAAATAGCATGCTTCTCGGCATTTCCTTCAAAGTGCCCATAATGAGTTCAAAATTTTTCCGAGCTATCTCCTTCATATGTTTAATGTCCTCCTCCGATAGTTTGCTTCGAACGCCGCCGCCTCGAGCACGAATCGGTTGCTGGAAGAGAACTTCGGCGAAGCGCATGTAGTCGCCGATTCCTATTTTTTTGGCTGAGGCCTGCATTTTGGCCTCGTCTCGCAGCACGGTGGCCTCCCAGAATTCACAGAGCGGTCCACGTACATTTTCCGGCAACTCCTCATAAAGGCCATGGTCCAGCAGGATAATTTCCGCTCGCCCGTTTTTTACACTTCGACGGACGAAAACTTAAGAATATATATATTAGAAATATGTATAGAGAGTTATTGGCGGATATCCTACTGTTTCCAGGATGCGGATCGGCGTGAACGAATCCCGTGTAGAAGATTTGTTCGGCAAAGGCGTTGAACAGCTTCATATCCACATCCTTCAGGTTGAGTTTCCAACTTTCTATGGTCTTCAGGTCCGTCACCTTGCATCCGTCCATCCACTCCAAGGTCAGCACGCGCTAAAATAGACCAATAGAAGTATTATGGTTGTTATCTAGCAACGGAATTAAACGTACCGTCTTGGTATGTGACCAATGAACTTTGGGCACATGAACATATTTCAGTTTTTTCATATCAGCAGCACAGCGCTCTGCATTTCGGCCCTCCTGCTCAAAGTTCAGCTCTTGCACCAAATTCTTTTTCAAGTCATTGAGTATCCATCCAAAGTTGTAATTTTTAAAGACGAATTCGACAATGTCCTGCAGAAAGATTATGGTGCCCAGGTCGCTGATGAAGCGCTTTTGCAAGTCGTTGTATTGCACCTTGACGGCCACTTGCTCGCCTCCAGGTAGTTTTGCTTTAAAAACCTGGGCCAAACTGGCAGCGGCAACCGGCTTGTAGTCGAACTCCTCATAGATTTTTTCGGGCAGCTGGCCAAATTCCGAGAGAAAGACCTTCTGAACGTCCTTTTGTGATGTCGGCAGGCACTGGTCCTGCAGCCGAGACAGCGTTTTCGTGTACTCATCCGGCAGTATGTGGTTAATGGCCGCAAATCCCTGGCCAACCTTAATGTACAAGCCACCGTTTAGCAGGCACGTCTCCAGCAATCTTTCGGCACTCTTTTGATGGATAGCCTTCAGCTTGGTGTCGTAGTCCTCGTCGGTGTCTTTTAGCTTCATGTAGTCCACGGCTATAAAAGCGGCTGTTTTCAAGGAGCGTACAAAGCGAACCGAGGCCCCACAATAGGTGAAGTCATTGGCGATTCCATCGTATGCGATGGCACCGGTCCCCACTGCCAGGAGAGTTAGTCGAACTAGTGAGGGCGAAGACTTTCGGGTGGACGTATCCCGTCGTGTGTGTAGGTTTCGCCAATTCCAGTTCCTCCTACCTCCAGCGCACAGCAGCTGGCGCACTCGCTAGATGATAAATAGTTCATCGCATGGTAACATTGGGTCAAAGGTCATTCTAATAGCGCCGGCTTACCTGGATTTGCTGCATTATTCGACCACCCGCTCATCAATACTCGCGAACTCCACATATTCTATCAGCTGTTGGCCACTTGTGGCTCAACATCAGCTGATTAAGGGTGATCTGGCCACACTATTCTGCGTTATACGACCGCTTCGAAAACTTTGCTCGAAATTTTTGAACGGGGAATCATAATTCGCAGTCCCCATCTTGATCTTGTCGATCTTGCCGGTCAGAAGAAAATTTCTGCATCATCAACAAATACATAAAATATACAAGGTATGTACCTGTGAATTTATAATTGGAAATGCTGATTCATCATCAGTATTGTTTCTTTTTGGGAATTTTCTTTAAAAAAAAATCTCAAGAGTCTTCAAAAAAGTTGTTTTTTATTAAGTTTATACATTTAAAATATAAAAAAGAAAGGACTAAACAAAGCCCAAGAATCTGATTTGATTTAAACTCACAAATCTTCTTCATCAGAATCAGTGACCAGGAGACTATATCCACTTGAGATCGATATGTCGGGCACCATTCTTGAAAACCTAAGCGGACTGAAGCTCTCCATATTGGTGGCCAGTCTGCTTCTTTGCCAAGTTTTCTGCTTCCTGCTGGGTGGTCTTTACGCCCCCTTCCCCGCCGGACATGTGACCGTACTGGGAATTCTGTGCCGGGAGGACCATACCCACCAGAATGACACCAGCTTCCTGCTTTACTCCCGCGGAGCCGGCGCCTGCATTCCTGTGAGTCGTGAGGAAATGGAGCGAGACCCCATGAAGATGGCCAACGAACTAGTGCATGTTTTTCAAATGCCGTTGCCCCGGTATTTGCGGGACCTGGAGTATTCTCGATGGCAGCAGAATCTCATCGGCGTTCTTCAAGTGGAGTTCGGATACGATTCCTCATCGGAACTGCGCGAACCACCCAAGAAACTACAGGTAGCCATCGACATGAGACTGGCATATCGTAATAAGGGAGATCCCGATCAGGATTGGAAACTCTACGCCCATGGAGTAGAGCAGCGTTATCTGGACTGCGATGTCGCACACGTTGGATCAACGGAGACGCTCTATTCCTGCGACATGATTCCCCTATTCGAACTGGGCGCTCTGTATCACAGCTACTACCTTCTCAATCTGCGCTTCCCATTAGATACACCCCGGCAGATGAATTTGCAATTAGGACACATCCACGATCTGACCCTGACGGCGATCCATCAGAACGGTGGCTTCACACAAATCTGGATGATGTTGAAGACAGTGCTCTTCCCCTTCGTAGTAGGAATTATGATTTGGTTCTGGCGTCGAGTGCACTTGCTGCAGCGTGCTCCTGCTCTACTGGAGTACATGCTTATCTACTTGGGAGGCGCTTTGACATTCCTTAACTTGCCACTGGAGTACCTGTCGCTGGCCGTGGAGATGCCATACATGCTGCTTCTGAGCGATATCCGTCAGGGTATCTTTTATGCTATGCTGCTCTCCTTCTGGCTGGTATTCGCCGGAGAGCATATGCTCATCCAGGACGCACCCAATAAATCTACCATCCGGTCGCGCTATTGGAAACACCTTTCGGCCGTTGTTGTCGGCTGTATTTCCGTGTTCGTCTTTGACATCTGCGAACGGGGCGTACAGCTGCGCAATCCCTTCTACTTCACTTGGGCTACGCCGCTTGGTGCCATGACGTTCATTGTTCTAGCTGGAGTTTTAGCATCCATTTACTTCCTCTTTCTTTGCTACATGATCTGGAAGGTGTTCAGGAATATTGGCGACCAACGACGTCTGCACTATGAGGGTAAGAATTTAGCAACCTGTGTATCGTCGAATTTTAATATATATATGTACATACATATGTATTTCTTGTTGAAGGCCTCATCTATCGTTTCAAATTCTTGATGCTGGCCACTTTGTTGTGCGCCGCGCTGACTGTTGCCGGATTCATAATGGGACAAATGGCCGAAGTCCAGTGGCAGTGGAACGACAACGTCGAAATCCAGCTGACTTCCGCTTTTCTGACTGGCGTCTACGGCATGTGGAACATCTACATCTTTGCGCTGCTTATCCTGTACGCCCCCAGTCACAAGCAATGGCCAAAACACAGCGACGAGACCACGCAGTACAATGAGAACATTGTGGCCTCTGCTGCCAGCGAGGAGATTAACGAGAAAAAATAAACAGTATTTTTTATTTAATCATATATGTAACTCATTAAAGAAATTATTACCTTTTGTATTTACATATATATTGAGATGATCAACTATTTAGAAACATGAACAAATATCTAATACAAATTTAAGAATCAATAAGCGTCGAAAAGCTGTAATATTCCAAAGAAATCTTTACGTATCTTTTAAATGTCATACTATTTTTGAATAATTTATTTATTATTATTTATTTATTTATAAATTCTAAAAAAAAAAGAACGACAATTTTTATTTTAAAAAATCAGAAAAAAGTCGAAAAACACAATTTTCAAAACATTATTGCTAGAGTTGCCGTACCGTTTTTCTGTTATCGATAACTCCGTTCTGTATACAAACGCCGCTTTGTTTACGACCAATAAAAATAGCCATCTTTATGAAAAATAGCTAGATAGGCAGCACTGCTTGTTTGTTGCCATCTTGTTGATTCTACCTTGCGGCATCGGCGCCTTTGAAGTTTTTTATTCCCTGGTGTTGAAAATTGTTTACATTGCGTCTATCTGCGACAAGGAACTTGCGCCGGGCAGTGAACTCCACTTGAGATCGAGATGTCGGGCACCATACTTGAAAACCTAAGCGGACGGAAGCTCTCCATATTGGTGGCCAGTCTGCTCCTTTGCCAAGTTTTCTGCTTCCTGCTGGGTGGTCTTTACGCCCCCCTCCCCGCCGGACATGTGACCGTACTGGGATCTCTGTGCCGGGAGGACCACACCCGCCAGAATGACACTAGCTTCCTGCTTTACTCCCGCGGAGCCGGCTCCTGCATTCCTGTGAGTCGTGAGGAAATGGAGCGGGACCCCATGAAGATGGCCAACGAACTGGTGCATGTTTTTCAAATGCCTTTGCCCCGGGATTTGCGGGACCTGGAGTATTCTCGATGGCAGCAGAATCTCATCGGCGTTCTTCAAGTGGAGTTTGGATACGATTCCTCATCGGAACTGAGGGAGCCACCCAAGGAACTGCAGCTAACCATCGACATGAGACTGGCGTACCGCAATAAGGGAGATCCCGACCAGGCCTGGAAACTCTACGCCCATGGAGTAGAGCAGCGTTATCTGGACTGCGATGCCGCACACGTTGGATCCACGGAGACGCTCTATTCCTGCGACATGATTCCCCTATTCGAACTGGGCGCCCTGCACCACAGCTTCTACCTACTCAATCTGCGCTTCCCATTGGATACTCCCCGGCAGATGAATTTGCAATTCGGACACATCCACGATCTGACCCTGACGGCGATCCATCAGAACGGCGGCTTCACACAAATCTGGATGATGTTGAAGACGGTGCTCTTCCCCTTCGTGGTGGGAATTATGATTTGGTTCTGGCGCCGAGTGCACTTGCTGCAGCGTGCACCTGCTCTGCTGGAGTACATGCTGATCTACCTGGGAGGCGCTTTGACATTCCTTAACTTGCCACTGGAGTACCTGTCGCTGGCCGTGGAGATGCCATACATGCTACTTTTGAGCGATATCCGTCAGGGTATCTTTTATGCTATGCTCCTCTCCTTCTGGCTGGTATTCGCCGGAGAGCATATGCTCATCCAGGACGCACCCAATAAATCTACCATCCGGTCCCGCTATTGGAAACACCTTTCGGCCGTTGTTGTCGGCTGTATTTCCCTGTTCGTCTTTGACATCTGCGAACGGGGCGTGCAGTTGCGCAATCCCTTCTATTCCATTTGGACTACGCCGCTTGGTGCCAAAGTAGCCATGACGTTCATCGTTCTAGCTGGAGTTTCAGCAGCCATTTACTTCCTCTTCCTTTGCTACATGATCTGGAAGGTGTTCAGGAATATTGGCGACAAACGCACCTCGCTTCCGTCCATGTCCCAGGCACGACGTCTGCACTATGAGGGTAAGAATGTAGCAACCTGTGTATCTTCGAATTTTAATGTTTAAATTCTTGATAAAGGCCTCATCTATCGCTTCAAATTCTTGATGCTGGCCACTTTGTTGTGCGCCGCGCTGACTGTTGCCGGATTCATAATGGGACAAATGGCCGAGGGCCAGTGGCAGTGGAACGACAACGTCGAGATCCAGCTGACTTCCGCTTTTCTGACTGGCGTCTACGGCATGTGGAACATCTACATCTTTGCGCTGCTCATCCTGTACGCCCCCAGTCACAAGCAATGGCCAACAATGCACCACAGCGACGAGACCACGCAGTCCAATGAGAACATTGTGGCCTCTGCTGCCAGCGAGGAGATTGAGTTTAGCCATCTGCCGTCCGACTCCAATCCCAGCGAGATCTCCTCCCTCACCTCGTTCACCCGCAAGGTGGCCTTCGATTAAACGATGGAATAATCCAGCGCCTTGATGTCGATTTCGAACAGGTTGTGTGCCAAATTGAGAGCACGATTCTGGCCTGCAGCCGAACTCTCCAAGTGTGTGCTCAATATATATTATGGGTAGACTTAGTCAGTAGCATTTCTTGCCTAGTTTTGCATTCTCTGCATTCGACAACATGATCAGCATTATAAATTATCATTAGTGGATAGATTGTAGCTTCTCTCTCAGCATGCTCAAAGTGTTTACGATTTTATCAAATGTATTTTTAACAAAGGCCTCGGCAGTATTATCTATTGAAGTCCAATTTCTTAGCTTGTAAGTTTTTGTATTTATTATATAACATTTTACACACAATGACATATGATCATCACACAGAATCTTAAGAGCAAAAAGTAATCCTTGTCTTTGAAACTTTTTAGTTGAAAAGACAAACTTGTCCATAGATTACGGTGTGTCCTTAGGATTTGTATTTATTTTTGCTTCATACGCAAATCACGACCCGTCTTTATTAACCTATCCATCACAATTTTTTAACCAAAACGTAGAGCAATTTCTCACTCCAGTAGCAATGCATCGAATAAAAAGCAATATTGAAAATGCAGACTTGATTTATTTGGTTAAATGCTGGAAACGTCAATTTAGAAGGAATGCAAGTGTTTGGGGTGCCTACCAAATAATCCTCTGGGCTGAGCGATAGTTTGGCCAGTAAAACTCCTTGGTAAAGTACACATAGAAGGTAGCCACGTTCAGCAGCAGATGGACGCCAAGTTCCATCCACTCGGCGAAGCCCTTTCTCGTGTGTCGCGTATTAAGCCGAAATAGGATATATGGAACCAGGAAATAGCGTAGTTCCAGGAGTCGTTGGAAGCATAGCACCAGTAACAGGCTGACCGGGAACATGAGCTTAAAGCTATCCGGCATGTGTTGTAATCCGCACAAGAGAACACAAATGGATAACAGATACACCGGCGCCATGGCATATCGGAACCACCAGAACCGACCGTAGAGACGACTCCACACATAGAAGGTATAGTGGCGATTATCTGCCAGCAGATATGGATGCACTTCGGTGTTGAGGTGCACCACCAGTAGAATCACCAGAAGAGCTAAAAGGGAGAGAGCTCGATTCCGGCGTATAAGCTCTGCTGCCGGACGCAACTGTCGCAAAGTATTTGAGATCCCGAAGCTTGCTGCAAACAGCGCGAAATAAAACAACTGCGGCAGGTGGAGAGAGGCTTCATGGGCACTCTTATCGCCCACCACAATAGAGCCATTAATGGCTAGGAACCCAATAAAAGGAAGGATTATGGAAGCGTAAAAACAGCACTTGGCCAGTATGTTTAGGATCCAATTGCACAGTAATTGGGGACTGGTAAATAGATTCGCCCATAACTGAAAGAAAATAATGTTAATTAGAGCCAAAAAAAAGTAGATATTAAAACAAACCTCTGTTCCCAACAATCGAACCTTGCCTTTAGCCACAGCTCGAGACCGAGCACATTGCTGGACGATGGTGTCCAGCACAGTCATCCCTGTAGCCATACAAACCCACACAATATTGGTTTGACGCATGAGAACACTGGCAGCCCCGAACACTGCCGCTGGCAGATGGGACTCCTGCAGCCAATAATTGTAAAACAGAAGCACCATGGTCAGGGACAAGGTGTCCGTGTAGTACAGATGACTAAAGAAGTACAAAGGCGGCAACACCGACATAGTGATTGCCTCATGGGCTGCATAAGAATTGCCTCCTGAGCCAGCCAACGTACGCCGCCGTATCTTGTAGAGCAGAAGGATGTTGACCCCGGCACCGGCTAAGCTAAGTAATCGCAAGCCCGTTACAGAGCACAGATTAAAAGGACTCAGTACGAGGGCTAGTAGATACAGGCCCGGAAAAGTAGTTATTTTAGGGTCCCACTGAAAGAAGTAACCTTACGATATAACGGATATCACATTGTAAGCAGTATCTTAACTAACCACGTCAAATTGTTGACGACAGAAGGCCAGGCCCTGGGGAATGTGGAACTCCTCGTCGATCACATACTCCGAAGTTCCATTCACGCGCAGGAACAACGGAAGAGAGTAAAGGACGAAGCCCACGGGCAGCACCAACTTCCAAGATCCGTTCATGGCAGGGACCAGTGCCGTCAATACCAAAGCTAAAATTCGAAACCCGCAGTGTTTGTTTATTTTTGGACCCAACCAGCCGGCCTAGAGCTGGGCTTGTTTCGATAGAACTATCGATAAATAATTTATAAATATATCGTTGACCGTTATTATACTATCGATTTTAAAAATTGGTATAAGCTTGAATTTTAATCATTTGAAGAATATGTTTATAGAAATCATTTTCGAGCCATTTTTAAACCACCTAAACTTTTAAAATAATAAAAATGATTTTTATATTTTTTATTTATCATAAGTATTTGAATATACATTTTGAACTTTAACATATAGTAAATACAAACAGAATGTTTAACAAGGAGTACGACTTAATGACTACCAAAAAAATCCAGGCCCACCAGCGACTGGAAGTACTATTTACTCGTAATATATGCACTAAGTAAAACGTGTGATTAAAACGGACTGCTTTGATTAATTTGTGTGTTGTGGGTGGTATGTGGCTTGGATGATGTGTGGCTGAAGCTTTCGGCTCGGTCGGCAAATGTCCGGGTCACAGTGAAAACTCCACCTTCCGCTGTCGTTGCTACTTGTTCACACTCCGGTAGATCATCGGAGCGGATCGATCGTTAGTCTTTGTGTGGCGCAACTTTACCGTGGCGAACTGGGAGGCTCTGCAAAGATCAAGGACTCGTCCAGTGGATGAGGAGTTCGCCCACTTTTCAAATGTGGCCTATCTACTTACGGGTGGTGGCATTGCAACCTAATACGGGGAAAGGTGGGGATACCTGGACTACACGGACTGGCTACTGGTCAGTAATCTATGGAGTAGTTGCGGTAAATGCCGCGTCGTCTAAAAAAGCAAATTACACTTGCGTTATACAGACTAACTTCAAATCAGGCAATAAGATATTAAATTTAATGATATGTGGTGTGTCTCAAAATATAAAAATGTTTAAATGGGGAGCGTTTAACTAGAGGTCTTTGTTCTATAAAGGTTTCTCTATTTGCTGATGCTATGGATTTTACTTAATTAGAGCATTTCTTGTTCCATTGTTGGCTTTAAATAAATTTTAAAATTATAATAAGAATATATACATAAATCAAACAAAACAAAGGCTGTTTTTAAACTATGGCTACGACATTTTACAGGTAAATATTGCTTAAATCGAAAAGAAAAGGATTTTGGGATAAGGGGATTGAATAAAGGATAGACGTTTTCCATAAACCCCAGCACTCTCTCTCTCTGCCCATTTTCTTATCCGGTAAGAAGACGGCGAAACTCAATCCTGATCTAAACTAACCGATCCTTGATCTTCTCCGGTCTTCCTCCTACTTCAGCTTGGCACTTGCCGACTTCTGCCCGGTCATACCGTGCTGTTCCTGATCCCAGAAGTCATACCAGGGTCCGTAGCTTTTGTTACCCGCCATGTTCTTGGAGTTTCGCTCCAGCGTGGCACTGCTGTTGATGTGGTTGTTGCCGGAGGAGGTGGCGGAAGACTTGAGGAGTCGGGTGCGCGGCAGGATGGTGGCTGTCGGTGCACCTGAACTGGCCGTGGAGTTGCGGGTCAGGGTGCTATCCTGGTCCTTGGAGGAGTTCTTCTTCAGCGTATTCGTCGCCGTCGTGGATGTGGAGGAGCGGAAGGTGTGGAACTCCATTTGCTGGTGCTGCTGTTGCTGGTGATGATGCCGGCGCATCTTATCATCCTTGCGCACCAAATGATCATTGATCACTATGCAGTCGTATGGATCGGAGCTTGTCGACTTCAGCTCCGTTTCGGAGTCCTCTTCGTCTTCACTGGTATAGTACTGTTTTAATATGTCCTGGCGCTTCACCGTCTTCATCACCAATCCGTGACCATGTCCATGTCCGTTGCCCTTGCCCTCGTCAAAGAAGTTGTTCACGTCGCTAAGCTTCAGGGTCCCATGGTCGTCGCTCTCGCCCTCATCCGTGGACTGGGGGAACTGTTGGTGCTGTTGAGTGGGCTTGGAGCGGCTGAGGGTCTGGGAGTTCTGCTTGTCCAGTTTGCGATGTTGCGGCTGTTGTTGCTGCTGCTGCTGCTGTGGCTTCTGCTGACTCTGACCACGTCGCATAGTGCTTATCCTTTCGCTGTCTGTGGGCTCTTCAATGTCAATCTCAATGGTCTTCATGATCTTCATACGCGACTTGGGAGTATAGCTGTTCCTCTGCTGTTGTTGCTGCTGCTGCTGCTGCAACTGTTGCTGCTGCTGTGGCTGTTGCTGTGGACTCACTCCATAGATGTTATCGTCCTCGTCGCCGTACAGCTCCGTGCTGGTCAGGCTGTCCTTGCGTCCCCGCTTCTCCTGCGAGGAGCTGGAATTGTGCGACTTGGTCAGCGTGCCGTTGCGATCCTCGTCAGATCGCCTTTCTAATTCGTCTCTGTCGCGCATCTCCTCCAGATTCGGAGCCGCCACCAGGTCGCGGTGCTGCCAGAGCGACATGCCCGCCAAAATGTCCTCGCCACTGCGTCCGCCACCGAACTTCCAGAAGGACTTGGTGCGCTTCAGTCCCGCACTGGAGGCCTGCAGGATCTCATCGTCCGAGGCAATCAAGTCGTAGCGCATCTTGCCCCCTGTACTTTGCCGGCTCAGCCTATGGAGACTCTTGTCGTCGATCTGGCTATCCACACTATTCCGGAAGTTGCGGTTCAACGTCCACGAAGCCACGTCCCGGGGCACCGTATGGGTGTGTGAGTTGGTGTCCGCCCGACGTCTATTTTATTGAAATATTTGTTGTGTGTTTGGGTGTTTGGTTGGGTATTGGGTGTGCATTGTTGGGTGGTTAACACAAAGGATGGCAACATAACGATACATGAAATCAAATAAGAACGGAAAAAAGCAAATGAAAATAAATCAATCATTCAAACTGAGGAGAAGGCAGAACAGGGCTTCTAATGAGCGCGGATGAGGACATGCATTCCAGGATTAGTCACAAAATAGGAAGCACAGGCAAGGATGTCATCATTGAGATATATTTTTCATTGGAAGAGATTCCAGAGCTCCAAGATGACTCCCATTAAAAATAAACACCACCTACCGAATGGGCACCCTCTGGGTAGCTGGCTCCTCGTCGGAGTAGTCCACCTCCGGCTGTGGTGGTGGCTCATTGGCGAATCCACTGTCGTTGCTGCTGTGCAACGAGGTCTTGGCCGCCACTCCGGACTTGCCAGCCGGATGGCTCTGCAGGAATTAAAGCGATTAATTTGAATCTCAAAGAATCCTAATCGAACTCTCACCTGGACTCCGTTTAGAAGCTTTTGCTTGCGACGTTCCACCGCCGATGTGACGCCTCCGTTGGTGGCACAGAAACTCTGGGAACTGTTCAGCACTCGGGACGATGACTGCTGGCCGTTGGGAACGGGTGCGGGTAGAGTCGGTGGTGGTCCTGGTCGTGGATTGGCTCCGGAGCCGGAGCGGTACTTCTTCTGCTGCTTGATTGTGTCCCCGAACATGCGAGTGGGTGAGGATTCCTCGGCACTGTGGTTGCGACGCCGGCGGTAGGTGGCCTCATGGTTCTCCATCAGCTCCAGCTGAGCCTCGTAGTCCTGCTGCTGCTGGGACTGATAGCTGCGCAGACCGCCGCCCGAACCCGATCCAGATCCTCCGCCATTTCGTTCGTAGCTCATTAGCATGTTCTCGTACCGCCGTCCGACGGCAGAGGAGGTGGCCTCCACGGACTCTGCATTGGTGTAGGCCACCGGGAACCAGCCAAAGTGCTGGGTGCGCAAATTCTCTCCAAACTGCCAGCCCTTGGCCTTGCCGCCAACCAGGGCGATGCGGTCACCCTCCTCGAAGGACAATTGATTCTCTCCGGACGGCATGTAGGCGTAAAGAGCCTTCACCAGTGGACGCTGGTCACCTCGCTGGTCGTCGCCCAGTGTTGCCAACTGCTCCTCAATGATCTTGTGTTTGTTGCCACCGGAACTGGGGCCAGAGCCCACTAGTGCCAGATTGAAGTCGGACTTGGCACGCGGCAGCGAATTCTGGGCATAGTGCGACGACCCAACACCTCCCATATTTTCGCGCTCGTGGAGGGTGCGCATGTCCCCATAGGGGGCGTCGATACTACGCGACTTCTTCAGCTGGGCTCCCAGGCCCTGGATCTGATCATCATCGCCGTCCTTGATTCGTTCCTAAAATAGAGTTTAAAAATTTAATAGATTCTCCAGCTAGTTTTTTTTTTCTCTGCATAGGAAATGGAATTATCCAGCTAACAAAGTAGTTAGCAGGAAAAGTTAGGAATATATAATGATGGGCGGAGGTGACTTACCAGGCGACGCATGTTAGTGCTGTTATTGGTGTTGTTGTTGTGACCGTTGCTGCTACCATAGCCGCTCTCATAAGCAGCCGGGGGAATGATCTCACGAGATGCGGCGATCTCTTGCCAATTTTCGAAATTATTATCAATTACCGTCTTGCCGGTGGTGTGGTAAACCATCCAGTGTTTGGCGATCGAGCACTGGCGCTCCAAGACGAATCCATACCGACGTCGCTCCTGTGTCATGGCCTGTACATCCAGAAACGGAAGTGGGGGCAACACGAGAATCCAACAAGAACGAAATTGGTCATCTTCAGTGGGAATTGGTGGGCAGTCAATGAACTTACATTTTTATAGCTCTGATCACAAAATACATCCAGTTTCTTCTTCTGATCCTCCAGCACTTGCAGGCTCTGTGTGGGAAAATATGATTTTGGGGTTTTTTTAGGGGTTTTAAAATAAGAAGTTGGTACACCTCACCCTCAGCTCCTTTTCGGTGTTCTCGGGTGTGGCCTTTTTCTTGCGCTGTTTCTTCATTGTGGAGACGGCTTTCTGGTAGCTCTCCATGCGAACCTTGTGCTGCTGCAGGAACTTCTTCTGCTCGTGCTGCACCACCTTTGTGTCCTTCTCCAGGTTTGTCTCCAATGGCACCAATAGATCCACGTAGAAGGCTTTTAGCTGCATGAGAGTTAAGCCTATTACATCCCAGGAAGAAGAAATAGCTCCTAAGCTACTTACAATATTCATTTGCTGTTCCTGAATTTCCTTATTGACATTTACAACGCTCATCAAAGCCGAACCTGGTCAGAAGAACCCAAAAAGAAGTGTTAAGATCGAAAGTGTTGGATTTGTTTATTATGTATGTTGGCCTGGCTAATAGAGTCTTACCAATATCGCCCGTTCCGCTCTGTTGGGCGTTCATCGCAATCTTGGCCAATGCTTCATTGAATAGACGCGAGGCGGTTGCAGCACCTGTTGCATGAAATGGCACGGAATGCATTGCAAATTAGTTAACTGTACTCACAGCAGTCGATTATGGATTGAAGTGGAATATGCATGTGGTACACACACAGGTCCACTCTACTCACCGTGCAACGCCTTGAGGTAACTTTTGCCCGCCGCGATTAGCTGCCTGGCACCCGGATTGAATCTATCGAGTATATTCTGCAATTGAGATCGGAGATCGATTATGTTATTAGCTGCTGGGCTATATCTCTGCTTATCGGGTAGGTGATTAAATGTAATTTACGAGCCAGCATGCCCCAACATTTCAATTTCATTAGGCACGATCCGTGGCTTATGTTTACTATTTATATACACACATATTCACCCCATGGATTTATGGGGTATGGTAATGGTTTTCCCCGTTTCGCCGCCGGCAGTAAAAGTCTCCGTTGTATAAGATCTGAGACAATGTTGTGGTCAGTCCAGCGACATCATTAGTTCCGTGTAACCACCTAAACATACTCGCACTCGTAATGCTAATTGCCCGCTTAGCAATCTTTCACAGACATGATTTAGTGGTGAATGTAAATGAAAGTTATCTGATATATCCTCCTTAAGATCTCTATATTTTAATCTAATGCGACTAAATGGAGTTTTGAACCAGTCCACTTAGCTTCAGCTGGGATTAGATCTAAATAATCTTAGAATTTTCCAACCAGTTGGTAGTCAATTAGGATTGGTATTTCATGCAGAAATAACGTTGGAAGTTATGGCCTGCAGTTTTTAACGGCCGGCAGTAAAACTTTAATTTAGCAGCAAATAAGGAAGAGCTTATTTATTTTTGGGGTTTATGGCTCAACCTGTTTTTTTAAGAACTTGTAAAAATCTTTAATCGATTCTTTTCTCAGCTAATTGAAAAAAAATATTCTATCTTTATTCCAAAGTACCTAGACTCTAAATTTTAGAATCCAAAAGATCATCAATCACCGATCATTTCCCCACCCTAGGCTTAAAAGACCTTAACATCATTGATGATTTATCATTCACGTAACTCTGTCAATGGCAAAGATTTTAATTAATTACGAATTACCCCCATCCACAGGCACAGTTATCTAAATCTGTAGAAATGAGTCAGAACTTAGCTAATATTTGCATACAATTCAAGATGAAATTGCATTGCGAAGGCATGTCGTTAAGGGATAGCTGACATCATTAGAATGCTGACACCATTAAAAAATTAAACAACAAACCTTTAAAAAAGAAAACATGACAAAGACATACTCTCTGGTCCTGGGCTTGGCCTAGACTTGTGTTGTTGGCCAGACAATGCCTGAGCACTTAACACGCAATCCCCCAACATAAGCCCGAAAATTGAAATTCTTTTCGGCCACAAAGCATTTGCATTGTGTGGCCTAAACCGAACAATGGCTTTCCAAAGCCAGGAGGAGAGCTGGCCAAGATCATGTCGGCTAAGAATAATTGATTGTTGTTCCCGTAAATAGCCGAGAAATATTTTGGCGGCCAATCACTTCCGTCAATGAAACACTCATGCTCGGCTACCGAATCTACTATTTGAGTTCCTTGGCCAGACCAACAATTAGCAAGAAAACGTCAAAACCAAATGATAAACAACACATTCTTTGTGGAACAGTTCGCTTCGCTTGTGACACGGATTATTGCCAAATGTATTTGTTTTTCTACAAAATTTATTGGCTGCAAATGTGGCGGCGAGGCGTGGGAATGAATTGAGACAAGATACATACTTGTATCTAGTAGATACTCAGCCGTCAAGGTCGCAGCAGTTTAACGATTCAACTGGCTCGAGCCTCTGCTTTAAGTGTTTGCTTTTATGATCTACCAGCTGGCTGATTTAGATACCCAGGCACAGATACATTTACATATTTGAGATACTTCAGCTGCGACTGCATTTCGGTCCCGTTTCTTCAAGTGCACTCGTCCGCGCTGCTGACCTCAGTTCAGTTTATTTAATTTAGATACAGATACAGATACTTTAGTAACAGATGCAGATACTTAATAGTCGAGAGTGCCTCTCAATGGCTCAAAGCTTATGGTTATATCAATGTTAATTGTTTCGTTTTGGTATGCCATTGTGGCCAGCATAATTTGTGGTTTGTGGATTAATCTTTTGGATTATCTATAATAGCCTAAGCCATTTGGATTTACCTTCCACTGGTTGATTGAATTCACCCTTGGAGATAATTGAGAGGGAAAATTTTAAGAGATATTCACCGAGTTTACGTAAAAACTCAGACTTTCATTCTCGGCTATAAAATTGCCCCAAAACCCATGCCAGGTTCCTTTTTGCCAAAGCGATCTTATCTGTCCGTGTAATTGGCCTAACTGTTTAACAAATTCCTGCTCGTTCGATACCAGCAATTAGCTGGGCCCCTCCTTAGTCCCCTGTTTTCAGGCCCTCACCCACTCTTGGCCAAAACGCTGACGCAACCGCTTATCAAAGCCCGCAAATCTGCAGCCCACCGACAACACTTAACCCAAAATTAATTGAGGTAGTCTTTCCCAGTGTTTAGTATCCAGTACTCAGTATACCCAACCACTACCCAGATCCAAATCCCAACCCAGGTGACTGGGTCTCTAATCGTCGCTTAACATAAATCGCCACACATATATATGTAATTTTTTTAAATTAAAACAGAGAGACTAAATGCAAAGTATATCACGAAAGCCTCCCTCTTGGCTAAAAAAAAGAAACTACGAGGTGGAATGCTAAAGCCACACAGGGAGAAAAAGATAGTTAATATTTAGGGTAATATATGAAGATCCTTAATATTTAATACTAAATTTTTTAGTTAGCCTCTTTAGATTATCAGTAAATATTTTTTATATTTTTTTAAACTACCCCTGATTGAATTTATTAACAAACTTGAGGTAAGGAGCTCCCTTTTTGTTTAGGCCATAATTTAAGCAACGCCAGCGAGCGACACACCCACCTGAGAGCATGCGGGAATGCAGCACCTAACCGTGGCAACAACAACAAACCAAGAAAAACAACAGCAAACCGCAATTATGCCAATTAGAAACCAACAAATGCAAAAAGCAACACGCAACAGGTTTGCCAAGCAACAAGAGCAACACTATCAAGCAGTCGTCAACTGTTGACAAAGCTTCAGCGAAGGCGTCAAGGCGCAACCAGTCACGCCTTCTTTTGGGTTGGGGGCACGGTTGGGGGTTTAAGGAGTGGCTGACCCCCCTGCTTGAAAACCACAGCATATCCCTCCCCCCGGGGAGCTCCATGTCCGCGACAGATGAGCGCAAAGTGCGTGAAAAATGCTAAACGCAAATAATTTTCGCTTGCGTGACTTCTTCCCAGGCAGTTAAAAAAAATAAGGCTCAAATGAAATTGTCATTTTTTCTCAACGAAAGTTTGATGTCCTTGAAGATAGGCACAGGACATGTCGTGTTGTTGGGCAGTACATTTTTGGAAAGAATAATAAAATTTACTAATTGTTTTGTTACAAGAAATTAAAATACTTTCTAAAGTTTATATTCTATGCCGTGTTTTTAATCTAAATCTCAAGCATTATATTATACATAATATATATATGTATATAACAAAAAAACTTATAAAAATTAATCAACTCATAAAATCCCCTGCTCAGTTAGGGTATATGGGAAATGGACCCAGTAGTGTCCATTGGTGGGGCTTCTCTCGGGCGAGTCGGACGTTAACCCAGTTCCATTTACCATGGTCATACCCATGCCCATACCATACCCATACCCATGCTCATATTGAGGCTCTGTCCCCCGGAAAGCCCCCTCCTCCACTCGACTTAGCCAAGGGGATGTGACATCGTTCCAAGCGGCGGCGGCGGCCTCTCTAATGCAACAGCAACAGCAGCCTTAGAAATGCCACAGACATGGCAATCAACTACAGTTCCCCTCCAAGTCCACAAAGTCCATAGTGTCCCATAGTGTCTGTTCCCAGCTCACCCAGCTCCCCAAATCCCCTGATCACCCGGACTGTCTGTGGGCATTAGGTGGCTGCAATTTTAATTTATTTCCACAGCTCTTTCTTTTTTTTTGTAGTTTCTATAGTTTCAGCACTTCGGACACCTTCGTCCCACATTGTGAGCCATGCTGGGTGCACAACTCTTGAGGGGCTTCACCTCCTCATCTGCTCCTGCTGCCAACGCTAACCCCTTTGGCAGGTTGGCTTTTGTGTGGTCAGCTGGACGTCATTCTGATCTGATCGGCGTCGGCAGGCGGCAAGCGGCAGGCTCTTTCAGTGGCTTCAGTTTCGATTTATGTATGTTGCAGAGAATATGCCATAAATCTAAGCGAATGACAAACAATCCGAAGGCATTCATCGCCACTGGCAGCTGTTTGGATGAAATGCGTTTTTTAACATCGACTTGACAGGCCAACTTTGTTGCGGTTTTTATTCACTTGCATATAAAAAATGAGAATGAGTTCAGGAATTTCGAGTAGCTCTTAACAAGTCACTTTTATGGTTAATATAAAAATATATAATTTTAAAAAGAATTAAACAAGAGTTGAGTTATAGTAAGAATATCCTTTAATAAACTCCCTAATTATATCAACAAAAGTAAAAGTGAAAGCCTCATATTTTTTGCATTCATCTCTTGAGTACATCTCTCAACAATTTTTACCCGTTTGGGGTTCGTCTTACGAGTTATATCGTTAACAAGGCCGAAAGATTTATTGAGGCAGCGGGAGCAAAAAATTAAGCAATTATTGAAGCCTTCATAAACAACCACAAAACCGGTGAAATTACATGGAAATTTAAAATTACTTAAGACGGCAAAATAAATCATTTTTATCGCCTGGTTTGGGTTTTATTTTTAGGTCTTCCTATATATTAACTTGTTTGATGTTAACTTGTATCGATCACTTAACTAATGGCCAATAAAATACTCCATTTCGGGTTTTGAAGAACTAAGTGTGCCAATTTTTAGAAAGGCAACATTTTGACTCTAAAATGAGATAAGCAAAATCTGCTAATGAGTTTAGAAAAGTGATATCGCATTAATTATAACTCGTTTAAGACCTTGCCCCAAAGAAGTAGATTCTCACAGTTCCAGAAACAGAAAACAAGGCAAGTCGAGTGTGCGATATGACAGATTGAATATTAAAATCAAATGTTGATATAATAAATCGATGGATAGACCAGTTCGATCCGGACAGCCACAGACAATTGCTTATACATCAATGGGGAATTAAATCATAATCGTGTACATGTTGAGGAAGTGACTTAAGTTGATTGATGCCCGGTCATTGAGATTCCAATTCCGATTTTTTCCTCTTTTTTTCCCTGTCACACTCGCACAGCAAGTTCGTTTCCTGAGTCTTTCGTTTGTCAAGTGCCCGCCGCGCCACTAATTAAAATCAAGTCGCCAGCTTCCACTCATTCAAGTTACATTGTCGCAAATAAACAATAATAGTGCGAAAAATTACAACAACTAGCGGGGGAAAAAATGCTAATGGCGGTCGCGAAAATTCAGCCATGTGCAACATCCAAGGAAGAAACCCAAAAACAAAAATTTCCGCAATTTCAAGCTGCAAAAAAACACAGAAACCGCAAATAGCAGCAGTGGCAGCAACAGCAAGTTTTCAAAGAAATGAAACAAAAAAAAAACTAAAAGTTACATAATGAAATGGATGCGCGAAATGTGCAATACCGTCGCCTCCCCACACACCTTTCAACTTGCGGCAGATGCAACCGCTGCAAAAAAAGAAGCCAAAACTTGCCAAACTCTCAAGGCGGAGCCGTTGGCTGTCTTCGCCGTTTTTTTCAGGAAAGAGGAGGCTTCCCAAAAAGACAACAAACAAACAAATCAAATCTCCAATTGAACTCGTTTGTTAGGTGGTTCGGGGATTGGTGTTTTTGGCCAGAAAACTATGCCGAAACTAGAAAACCACCGTATGTCGTGACCAAATTTGGCTATGAATTTACAGCAGCCCAAAATAACAAGAAAAAAATCTACTTTCAAATATTTTTGCCATGGTTTATCTTTTATAAAAAATAATATAATATATGGGTTTCTGGTTAAGATTAAAAACACACACTTCGAAAAATAAGTAACCTAAATTGAAAAAAAAAACTAAGAAAGATGCTGAAAACTGCTGTAGAGAAACCTAAACCTATCTATTTTATAAATTGCTCTCATTTCTTAAATTTCAAGGGTATCGGTTAAAGCCAAACTTTCAAGTCATGGCTTATTGTTTTCGTTTTGTAGATTAATATTTTGTTGGGGGCTTTCGTTGGCAGCTGCCGTTTAAGGTGATCGCGTGTGGCGATAAATTTAGTTACAGAAAGAAAACATTTAAGGTTATAAATTGTTTTCCAAAAGGGTAAACATCGTTATGAACGTGGCACTGAATTAGTCGCTAGTGGCTAATAGAAATGGCCTTCATGCAATAGCAGCAGCGTTAATGTTAAGGTGTCAGAGTGGGGTTACATAAGTTTCGATTTGACCCCCAAAGCTAATTGGAGCTTGTGATTAAGTTAAACATTAAGATTCTTGTGAAAATTGTTAAGTAAATAATGACTTTTTTACACCACAAAAATAAAATGCATTTCTATCTGCATTATTATTATTTTTAGTCCCCTCCTTACATATCTTATTAAGTCGTTCAATCAATAAAACAAATAAATTATTTCGTAATAACGGATATATGAAAGAAAACAAAAAAGACTTACCCGGTACACGCCATCGACAAGTTTTGTAACTTCTTCGGCCTCCATCTCTGGGGTGCACTTCTTAGCCGGGCCCTCCTGCCGATGAATGAAAAGTAATGGGCTTCAAGTAGCCGAAATCTTCAGGCTACTGATGAATTTCCAATCGAATCGAGACCCCCTCCAGAAAAATAAATTCACTTTCAACTGCAGCGCCCCAGACTGCACTCGATTTTCACTTTCTAAAGTGGCACAACCACACACAAGCACACACACACGATCCAAAAAGGCCTTAAGACGTTGAACCGGGCTCCAAAAAAATACAGACTTGTATTTGGAGTAAACTTGTAACTTTGACTTTCGTTGCAGAATCTTGGAAATCTTGTTTCTCGTGTC
Source organism: Drosophila pseudoananassae pseudoananassae (assembly GCA_018153035.1). Classification (NCBI taxonomy): domain Eukaryota; kingdom Metazoa; phylum Arthropoda; class Insecta; order Diptera; family Drosophilidae; genus Drosophila; species Drosophila pseudoananassae. Next base: position 62,358 of record JAECXR010000068.1, on the reverse strand, counting down.
GTGACTTTCTTTTTGGCGGGCAGAAGACGAACCGCTGAACCGCCGAAACACCGAACCGCACCACGTAACGCGAGTCAGGTAAATGAAATGCCAACTCGATAAACGGGCCAACTCAGCCAGCGGTTTTGTTTGTTTCTGTTTTTGACGGGTTTTTTGGGGTCTTCGGGTCTTGTCGACTTCTCAACAACTTGTAGCTTCGGCACGTGATAGAGTCGTCTGAAAAAGAGAGAATCGGAAGTAGAATTAGTTCCTGGCAACCACTTTGTTTAATCAATATTTGTAAAAGTTTCTTTTTTACTTCAAGAAGGAAAATCGTATATTAGACAGTAATTATTTTAAAAATATCTGAACTTTTATTAAAAAATGGACGACCTGCTGAGCAAAAAGAAAACGGTGGTCCCCGTTTTGGACCTTAGCCGTAGCAATATCCAAACCATCGAGGAGTTCAAACGGGTAATGGAAAAGGTGCCCGACTACAAAATGCGGCCCGTGAAGGTGCGCGCCGAGGAAATAAAGATACGCGAAAAGGACTATGCCTTCAAAATGCCCAAAAAGGAAATGCGCAAGCTGATGAAGGCCAACGGGGAGCGGGAGGCCATGTACGCCTATGCAGATCCTGTCCCCAGCGAGATGAAGGATGTCGTCCTCATGGAGCTCTGTGCCGTGCCCATTGACTGGAAAATGCTGACGACTTTGAGACCCAAAAACAAGCAGGAGGAGGAGTACTTTAGCCGAATGGTCGAGATGGGCAAGTTGGAACTTAAAACCGAGGTATTATATCTTAAAAGCTTTTTAATAAACTTCAACTATATAATATATTATATCAAATACAGGCTAGAGATCGTAGAGAATTTGCTTTGAACAACTGTGTCAAGAAAATCAAAAACAAATCTGGCATTGTGGAAACTCGTCTGATGACCTGCGAGTCCTGCGGCGAGGAGATGTGTTGCGGTATTTTTACTAAAATATTTTAAAGAATTCCTAAATAACTAACCTGAAATACTATTACAGGCAAGACTTGTGGGGATTTTAATTACGATCTCTATATCCGAGTGGAGGCCAGAGTCGTTAAACCAAAACCAGCGACCATATCCTCTAACAAGGCCAAGTTAAATGGCCGCAAAAAGTCAACAGTGGGTGGGGCCAAGATCAAGGTGAAAAAGTCCTCAAATAAAACCAGTTAAAAGAAAACAGACCTTTAAGAAAACTGATCTACAAAAATAACAAACTTTCAAAGGCCTTTTTGGATAAAATTTTCCAAAAACATTTATGTCGCATCTTTTATTCAATTAACATCTTTGGAGTCGCACAGCTTTGAAATGTATTGCTAATTAATGAACCATCTTTATGATTTTTTATGTATGCCAGGTGTTAAATATAGCTAAAAATATACGACAAAAATAAACAACTTTGTTTAAATGAAATCTCTAATGAATTCCAAGAATGTGCATTAAAGTATGTTTCCAAAACTAATGCCTATTCTTTATTGATTTTTTTTTGTAAACACATTCCAACATGACATGAAACAGCTTGAGAAAATGTTGTAAAATGCTAAAATAATGATCAAAACTCAAATGCAAAATAGTAGAAATTTTGTAGGGTTTTTTTGGTTTATTTTTGAACACCACAAGCGACACTCGAGTATCTTTGCCGGCATACTGAGCTCTCAAAATGAAATGGCTAAAATATTTAAATTGCCGCGGCAACAGAGACAACAACACGGCTGCTTTTGGCCATTAAGCCAAAGTCAACAAGGTAACAGGGTTCTGAGCTCGGTGGTCTGGAGAGACTTTTGAATTGGAAACCTGGTACTATATACTACGATACATAGAGAAAAAAAATATATTCATAAAATTAATTGAGATCTTTGTTACAAATTTTGTCATATCAAAAAAATATAATCAATCAAAAAACACTATTTTTAGATTACCATTCAATGCAGGACAATACCAATTTAATGATCATTTCGAGTGACATTTTTTCTTTCCATGTGATAAGTGGAGCGGTGGATACCGCTTGGATACCGCGTTGGCGACACTGCTCCAGTGGCAGGCAGCCACTTACAGCCCACGAATCGCCGCGGGGCTTGTGCAACAATTTGTGCAAGTCTACGCTCTCGGCGAGAATTCAATGGCCCCGTCTGTCTCCAATTCTCCGAGTCTCGGAGCCCCACTTCTTTACGACAACGATGCGGTGGCGCTGCACAGCTTTTGATTACTAATGAGTCGAGTTCGCTTTTGAGCTCTGTCAGCTGCGGTCCCAGCTCTGATTTATGCGGTTTATTTATGGAAATATCTATCCGCGTAGAAATTGAAAATTTACTTTGAATATCAAATTTGTGGCCAACGCAGCCGGGGGCTGTATTCCGAAGCTTTGATCGGAATCCTAATTTAATATTGATTTTCTTACAACGAAGTTGGCAATTAATTGAGAAAAGAATTAGACTTATAAATAAGACTAGACTTATAAATTTTTAATCTAAATATATCTTTCAAAGCTCCTTATGTTAAGTAAACTTGAAGTACCTTTTACGCTTTCTTTGTCGTATTTTTGTGAGGGCTTATCTCTTCTCAAGATTTCATGGTATTGTCACGTGGGTCTAGATTACAACTTCGAGCCAAATAATTATTATAATTTCAAAGTAAATCTCTCTGCTTCCACAGATCTGCTCAGTGTGTTGACTTTTACCAATTTAATTATGGAATTGAGAGTGACATACCATTCAATTCTGTTATTGTGAGCTACCTAGGGGGTAGAGAGGCGGAAGAAGACTTTCCTATCCGGCGGGGTCTTTCACCCGGGAACAACAAAGACGTGTTCGAGCGATTACGTAGGTCTCAGTTACAGGTCGAAAGATTTCCAAAACAGCCGAATGAAAACGAAATCGTGCCTGAGATGAAACGCATTCAAATCTCACGAAATGCTCGATGTCGCATCCCAATATTTATGCAGATGCAAGATAAACACATTCCAGATAAGCTGCCGAAGTGAGAGTGGCGAGATGAAAGTTAGGCCTTATAAACATTTTTTTAAGACATTCGTCTACGTGATGTCTGCTCGGGCTACGCCCCATTGCCTCGATTAGAATCGAAAGACTTAGGCAACAAACTTGACGGCTGCTGGCAGCATTCTTGTCATGCCGCTTGCCGGTTGCAAGGTTAGCATCGTCACTGCTGCGGTCAGCGAGGGAACCCGATATTGCAGTGGACGCTGGCGTTTTAATTATGCATCTGCCATGAAAATGTATGCAAAACTGCGCTTGTCTATTAAGAACAAGGCCAGCATCCCCCGGCCGGCCAGGTTAACCCAATGCAAGGCCTCCATTCAGTCTCTGGTGTATGATTATTGTTCTGTAATTAAGTTTCTCAATTGGCTATTTATAGAGCTATGAAAGCAGACATCTTTATGGCCACCTTTGATCCCCACGCCCCAGGACATCCACCCTATCTGGGAATCGGCGGAGAGAAAACTTTCCCTGAATCGAAGATGGCTGATGAACAGTCAACGACCATTTGTCTGACAGTCAAAATACATGCGAATAATCGGCCAAACAACTTTAAGCAGCATGTCCAACATCAGTTAAAATGTTGTAGGGAAGCGTGATGGCTGTAAAGAGGGAGAAGCAGACGAGTCACAGTTGCTATTATCAAATGCTCATCACTAACATTTGCTGCCTGCTGTGGCTGCTGCAATCTCGCCATGACGATCAAATTGCAGCACATGTGAATGCACGTGTGTCGAGGTGGTTGGCAAAAAGAGGCGCTCGGGTGGGCGGGCCAGCAGGCAGACACTGGCGGAGACTGGCAGAGAAGATGTTGCCGGTGGTGTTGTGAAAATGAAATTAAACTAAAGGCCGAAGACAATGCAGTAAAAAAAGCAAAAACCACTCGACACACACTATTATCTGTGCGCTAAATTGCAGCCAGATACATTTGCAAATGAGTCTTAGAGATACAAAAGCACACAATAACATTGTTCACTCATTCCTCAAAGATCTCTGCCCCAGGCCCCCAGCCCCCATGTCTCTGTCCATGCAAATTGAGAGACGCGGCCTGTTCGTTCAGGCAAATTGGCAGTGAAAGTAAAAGTTTAAGTTATTTTTTGTTTCTACTCTATGGGCTGTCGAACCGAACCAAAACCGAACCAAACGCACCAGAAAAGCTGACGACTGACAGACAGCTCCTCTGACACTTGCCTGCCATAAAGAGATATAGTCCATGGTGTTGTCTGATCCAGTTTGCCCCGAACTCAACCGATTCGAGGCGCCTCCACGGCCCCCCACTGGTTGAAACACCAAAAACAATTTGCATTTTGCAATTAACTTTTAACCGGAAAATACCTCAACACTCAGGAATTTTTCTCCTAATGAAGAAAGCTGATTATGGACAGAAAGATTAATATTCGATTTTTGAAAAGGTTAAGAGTTTTGGTTTCCAAAGATTTAAGGTCTGTCTTTGGAAGCATTTTCAATTAAATCTTATTACCAGAAAATTCAAGTTTCCTGCTCCATTAACCCACTAAGAAAGATTTCTTTTTATCTCAAAGTGGCTCACCCCCGCTCGTGTATCTGTATCTGAAAAGTCGCCACTTTATTTAGAGTTACTCCTCACGTAGTGGCCTCACCCATTTATTGCGATTCTGGCTTCATAAATTAAGTGAAGATGGCATCTCAAAGTGCCGACTCCAGTTTTCTTTTCTCTTCGCCAAGTAAACAAGTCTCCTATATTCTAAACTTAGTTACCAGCTTGTTTCTTTTTTTTTTAAGAAATATCGTTTAACGACTAAATAGGAGATACTACACCTGACTGATCAAGAGGCACTTGTCTTGGGATATTCCCAGGTTCCGTTTCATTTCAGTTCGGAAGCTAAAACCGAAACTCATTTGTCCGCCCACACAACGAAATAGAGATACTTGTAGATACAAAATTGTATTGGAGGCAGGAATACCGAATACCTGAAAAAAATATTTAAAAAAAAACGACTAACTGACGAACTGCGTCAGCTGCAAGGAATGCGACCTTGAGCTGTCGTCGGCTATACGGCTATATAGCAGCTATATGGAGCCGCTTGTTCAGATGTCGTGACTGCCCAGGCCCAGAAAAACAACAACAACATCGAACAGACACAAGACCATAAATACGGGCGGACATGGATGGCACAAAGAAGTAGTAGAAGTTGAAAAAAGGGGGCCCAAGCCAAGAGGGGGCAGATCATCAGAACCCACTTGAGATGAAAAGACAAGACGCAGAAAATAGCGCAAGTATTCTCATACAATAATAATAATAAAACACGTTTGACGAACGGTTTGATGGCAAAGATGAAGATTGAATATCTGTCAGATACGTAGATGGCAAAGTACAGCAAAAGTGGAAGCAAAAAAAAAAGAAACTGCTCAGGCGCTCACTTTTATTTTCAGCATTGCAACCGCACTAACCGCAACAGCTTCGTAAATGCCATATAACAAGCCAAAATAACAAAGATCAAACCCCGGCTGAATGAGAACAAAGCCGCGGCAGTAACGAGAAAAATATCTTGGCCAAGAAATTATTGTATTAAAGTATCTGGTAGTAGCATTTACCAAGCCCCAAAGTATTTGTACGCTCATTACTTGAATAAATACAAATAAATCGCAAAATTCGGAGACTGATTCTATAGTATAGTATATTTTAAGTCGAAGTAATCCAAAATAAATATTTATTCGACTGACTAATGAATGCCAAATGAGACGAATACTGCACAAATAAATATTTTTTTACGTATTCCTATGGTTTCTGACCATATTTAATTCAAAATGATTTATTGGCTAAAATAATAAATTCTAATTAATTCCGATTCAAGATATACAGAGTTCAGAAGAGTCAAGGCTTTGGTGATAATATATATTTAAAAAAAAAAACATCCACACCTTTCACTCAAAACTTTCCCACTGCCAGACTGATTCTCTTCCAGATTCCTTCTGTTAATCGACTTCAGAAAGGTGGCACAGTTATAAACCCAAAACCATGAAATCATATTAAAAACCAAAGTCAACGAACTTTTGGCTCCGCTTAGAGTTTTTATTTATGCAGTCGGAGGTCCAATTAGTTATAAGAACAAAAAACCAAAAGATATATTCGATTGGCCGAAAACCAACCTTCTTATTCGCAATTCAAAATATCTGTGTAATTCTTTGGCGCATTCTTGAATATTTGACACAGTTTTGATTAGAAAAACCTGTTTCTCAGTATCTGCTCTCTGCTAGAATTTGTATTTAGTTTTTCAGGCTTGTCTTTGAACTATAATTTGTATTTTTGTTTGGGCTTGCATTCCTTCGATTCTGAAAGACACGAAAACCAGTTACAGAATATTTAATCTTGCTGAAGTTACATTATGCAAATCGAAATTTGCATTTTGTGGGTATTCACTGAATTTCTCCGTTTCCTTCATTTTGGCCAATCTGTCAATTTCATTATGTGAAAATTTAGTATTGAATAGTTTTTGGGAGGGAACATGGAACTCTAAAGATTTCTATTCACAAAAGTTCAACGGTTAGCTGGAGAGTTCAAACGATTTGCATAAATTACACAGAGAATTGGCTATTCAAGCGGGCAAGCGGAATACTTGAGCAAAATCTTTGTTAAACCCTCGTCTAAATCTTATGGCTAACACGATTATTACATAAAACTTTGATTTAAATAATATTAAGCCCGGGTTCTCTAAGAAAAAACAGACAAGAAACGATTGCCTAAGAGTGCCTTTCTCCAGATTAACAAAAAACTAGGTTTGTAAGCCAAATGAATAAGGCATTAAATCAAAACCATACTCAACAAACTAACCCCAATTATGCTCGACCAGTTTTATGATAAACATTTCGGGCTTAAATTAGTCGTAAAACAAAAGACTCAAGCAACGAACTTGAAGCGTAATTACCACTACGTGCCGAGAGTTATTAAATATTCCACTGATCCACCGGTAGAACAACAAAGTTTAACCAAATAAAAACCAAAACAAAGTGAACAAATGGCACATTCAGGTTTAGTAGTTTTTTTTTGGGATCGGCCGTCGTAAAAATCACTCAATAAACCGCAGGAAATGACTTGCTCTCCATGCTACTACAGAGGCGGTGGAAACAAACGCATCTTGGTCTATACGAAATTTCATAATTAGCCACAGTGGAAAGCCCCTAGGTAAATCACATTATCCAAAGAAGCTGGACAGAAAAAAATGTTGAGATAAAAAGTTGTGAGGCTGGGCCAGTTGTTCGTGCATTTAATTAGCCATTTTCACACATTTCACTTTCAACAAGCTGCCAAATTGTGAAAAGAAAAGATACTGCTGCCGTTGGACTGCTTGATGTTGGCTGCTTTTTTGCTGCGAGATCTCTTCAATGAAACGCAAAAAAGCCATTAGCCGGTCAAGTGCACAAAAGCGTAGGTTGGGTTGACAAGACTGCCTTGCCACCATCCATCCAACCATGTATCTCGGTGTATCTGAGTATCTGTGTATCTTTGTATCTGGTCATCTGTCGCTTCCTCTGTTTCGTCGGCGGTCGGTTTGTTGCTTTCAAGTGGCCAATTTCTATTTTTCCCTCCGTATTTACTTTTTCGACAGTGTCTTTTTTTTTTTTTTGGAAAACGTTTTTTTTTCGTTAATTGAAATTTCCCATCGCATTGAACTTGAAAGCTAACAGACATCGGCATAAATCTCAATCCGCCTGCAATGGCCAAAAATTGCCGATTTCCATTAGACAAAAAGCCCCATTGATTGCCAGCCGACTTGGTCAATTTTTTGGCTTTCCTTTTTACTTCTTCACTTTTTTTCTAAACGAACTTTGATTTCTACCTGCGTTATTAGCATTTTTGATTTGTTTGTTTGTTGTCGTCGATGATTTGCATGTGATTCCCTACCCTTAAGTCATACTTAAGACCCGATTAAAAATAGAAATTGCGCAGCCCCAAGAGCTCTACTCATCTCAGCCAAGTTCAAGACATTATAAGCCCTAACTGTAACTCAAAAAAACTTATGTATCTTTTAAAGGATAAAACTGAAAAGAAGTAAAAGTAAAGAAATATATATAGTTTAAGTGCTGGTAGTTTAAATCCCCATTGTAGAATTGTGAAAGTTATAGCTCCTCTTACTTCTCATCCCAAGATCTGCAAATGAACCTCTCTAAGATCATAAACTGTCTCGAAATAAAACGTTTTTTTTTTGCAAATGCATAAACCGCAAAACAAAATTAAACAGACCACTTTTACTTTGCAATAGTCAGCTATTTATTTTGCTAAAAAAAAGAGTGAAAAAATTCGAGATTATGGGATGGAAAATATAAGCGGCAATATGCAAAACGAACATCTCGGTAAGCCAATGAACGTCTACTTGGCAAACGCAAATTGACCGTAATAAGCATTAGCAGCTTCACAGAGCTATCCATTCGGGCCATAAAGCCTCACTTATTGGCCACTTTGTGAAACAGAAAGGCAATTAAATCAGTCTGCTGGCATTACTGTCTTGGTCCGGTGCATGATATTGATGGAAAAGTAAAGAAAAATTGAATAACTGCCACACTAATCATTTAATAACAGTGTCTCGAAGCAAGCATTGGCTTAATTATATGTTCAGATTATGAACACAAATGCTATTTAAAGTTAAGCAACTTTGTAAATGTAAATAAAAGATCAATATTAAGGATTTTTATAATATATTTCTTCTAAACAGTTCTAAGCCCAGACTTAAGACTTTAGAGTCCCAACTTTAGCATAAATTTCGTATAAAGATCCATCTTTTTAGCCTGCCAAAAACCACATTTCAATTTAATTTTCTTTTAGCCTATTTCGAGTCTCATTTGTTCGCTTCGGTCATTAAGAAATCGTTACAAATTATCTGTGGCGTGAGTGCGAATGCCGGCTGCCGTTTGCAACATTTGCCTTAATGCGATTTGCATTGAAAATTGGCACAAAAGTCGATTTGCTGGGGTAGGCTGGGCGGGACAAGGTAAGCCTGAGCAGAAACTGACTGAAATTGAAACTGAAAACGAAGTGAACTGTACTGGACTGGACTGAAAAAAAATAAACTAAAAAAACAGAGCGAAGTGAGCTCCAGCTTAGCGTGGGGGGCTATTCACCTGCATTTTGGAATGCTCGTGTTTGGCCCAAAAAATCGTGGCAAAGGCAAAGCCTTTTAGGTGTGAACTTTTTTTACTTATCCAAACAGCTTGAATACGGCGGTTTGAGGTCATTGGATCAAGCTACAAACTACAAACCAGCTATGTAAAATGTGAAAAGATAGTATTTGGGTCAACATGCGTTTTATTATATGGCGTGTTTGGAAAATTACATACAATATTCGATGAGGAAACAGTTGCGAATCGACGAAAATTACATTTCCATAATCAAATTGTGGCGAAGACAGGGCGTATTCGCAATTTCCAATTGTCTCAGACGTTTTGGCATTTTTTAATGAAAGTTTTTGTTGATCGGTCGCGGACTCAATTGATTTTCTATAGAAATAAATCATTGCATAGGAAGTCCAGGTGGGGCACGCCCATCTAATGATTGGCAAAAACCATTGAGCAATTATGTTTATTGGCTGCCGGCGATTATTGCCGCATTCTTTTCATTTCATAGAAAATCGACCCAATGCTTTCGATTTCACAATCGAAACAGAAAAACTAGTTCTTTAAAAGCATAAAAAGCTAAAGCCACTGAGTGGAATGGTCTACAAACTGAGTTAATAAATAAAAATGGAAAATTAACATTAAACTATGTAGATGATTAGATATAGTCTTAAGCAAGAAAGGAAAGCTTACTTCGGGTGGAGTCGATGTTGATACACTCTTATAAAATTATAAAATAATATAGAATAGGATATTATAATGGAAATTTTGGATATAGTTGGCAATCCAGAGTTTCATTATATTTTGATTGATTTCTTCATTTCTTCATTGAGAAAGGAAAACCTTAAAGAAAACATTTTAGAAAATTTCCGCATTAACATTTTCTCTTTCTAAACTAATTTAAGTGAAACTTTGGCTCGAATCCGATTCCCTGTCTGAGTTTTTCAATTCCAATTCAGTGCAGATATATACTGGCAATATGTAGTAGTAGTTACTGGCTGTGTCAAGTGCCTGTCTGGAACTGAACCAAAACAACTTTCAATGCAAATGCAAACTTGTGGGTGAGAAGGGGCTGGATCGTGTAACTCGACATATCGTTCATTTTAGCGGAATATATGTATGGGCCTGAGTGGTGGAAAAATGCGGTTAATGTGGTTAATGCCAATTGTTGTTGCAGCCTTAAGGTTCAACCTGTGTGCACTTGTAAAATTTCCTAATTAAGTCAAATGCCCAGTGACATGTTTAGTTATTGTTTCTTATGGTATTGTCTGCATCCATGTGGAAGATATGTTCAAGTGGCTGGTAATTTATTGAGAGCAAGTGAAAGGTGCAACCTTGATGCTAGAAAATGTGGTATCTACAGGGGAGTTACTATCTTCCCTCAGGACTTGTCCCAATAAAATATTTAAAAAAGCAGGAAAACTAATCAGTATTCAATTAAAATCAATCCATAAATTCCTTTTTTTTCGGTAGCCACTTGAAAAACTTTCATGCCACATCCATTGCATAATATTTAAGTAATCTCTTACCATTTCCCCATTGCGTTTTACGCCTTAAGGAAGTGATCACTTAATAGATTTCACATTTTGACAGTTTATGCAAAAAAAAGAAAACTAATTCGCGATTCTCGGGGCGGAGACGCAAATATAATCCGTGTGCGAAATGCAACTGCAAGTGGCGCTGATATTTCGAGTGGTGTTCGGGGAAAATGCTTGCCACTTCAAAGAAAACAAAAAATTCCCCACCGCCCCTGACCATTGCCATTAGAGCCAACTTGGGCCAATGTGGCAGTTTGTTTTGGTTTTGGTCCGAAGCTGGCTTTGGCCAAAAGTTGATGGACTCGTTTGGGGCGCCTACAGCAGCAGCAACGGCGGCATTAAAAGTGAATGGTAGCGGAGAGGGGGGGTCGTTGCCAGCCAAGGGGGAGGAGTGTTGCAAACACTTGGGCAGCAGCAACAGAAAATCGACGCTTTAACAATTTGGCTAAAGTTTAATAAACTTTATGAAATGTTGTCTTGAGTGGGAAATGCAGTCGGGCCCGAGTGGAGTCGTCGACTTCAATGACAATGATGCGGAGGACCATGTCCCCAAAGGGGGGCCACGGCGCTGCAGAGGGGGTGGTGCTGTCAAGTGAGTTTTCGGGGCGATAATGTGCATGACAACAAAAAAAAGGAAATCCTAGGAAAACCATGGGACATCAGGAAACAGACTGGCCACGTTAGAAAGTGCCCATTATTTGGATGTTTTGTTTTCTTTGTTTTCAAAAGTTTTCAATTCAAATTTTAGACATTGCATTCATCATTTCTTTTTGGTTTTTATTTTTTGGGGCTTCTCTAGGATATTACGCAAGCAAAAAATTGTCATTTGTTTCCCTTTTCTGGTGACTAGTTCATTGATTTTTTTTATGCTGATGCAATTGCTTGAAATATTTTATGCCATGGAATGCAACTACATATGTAAGTATGTGCTATTTTTTACATACAGATTTCTGGTTCATCTAACAACATGCCTCTTTTCTTTCCAAAAGATAAAATCTAACAAGGATTAATTGCAGATTACAGACCACTTGATGGAGATGAAAAATGAACTGAAACTTCAACTGGTTCTGGCCATAAAAACCCCTTCTCACACCAATAGGCCTGAAATTGAAAAAGCCAACACTTAAGGAAAACCCAATTTTAAAACCACAACAATTTACCAATTGTTATGACGATAACAACTAACAACATTTCAAAATTAAAAAAATATTAAACAGTAAGGCAGGTAATGCACCCACCAAAACGGCCCACGTCAAAAACCCAATTTACAAATCAAAAACCAAAGTTTCTTTAGAGCACTCTAACAAGGATTTTTTCATAAAAAAATTTTTATACGTTTTTATAAAAGGTATTTGCATAAATTGGCCACATTGCTTAAAAATCGTTGTAATAACAAAATTAAAATCCTTCGTCAACACAACAAAACATCTAAAAAGTCAAAATTAAGTACGCAATAGTCGCTAAAATCACACAACTTCAAAAAGTTTAAAAAACCTTTAAAGTTTAAACAATAAAACAGGGAAACAATTTTTTACTACAGGAACATCGATTCCAGGTCCATAAAGGAGGGTTCTGCTTCCTCACGGTCCAAAAGTCTTTTAAAAAAATTTAAAACGTGTTTCAACATGTATCAACGGTTAGACACGTCGACGCGCTGGGCTTAAATTTCTCCATTTCTACAGTTTGCTCGGATCGACTGAAATTTCAAAATATTCCTAATAGTGTACAATCGAATAAAAAATTAAAAAAAACGATTTTCAAGTGCCAACCCCGTAACCCCTTAATTGCTGATGGCTTTCGCAAAAACTAAAAATAATAATCAATATCTTTCTTCTACAGCCATCTATAGCTTGTCCAATTGAATTGGGAGTATGTGGTGGGCTGGGGGAGTAACCAATCCCAGGTCCGGCACTCAAGTGTGGTGAAAGTCGGGCTCCGAGGGTTATCATTAAGTACTCATATGCAAAGGCGATCTGACAATCTGGCGGATGGAGTGCCAGAGCCAGAGCTAGTGCTAGTGCCAGAATGCAGTAATAACAGTCCAAGCAGTGCATCCGATAGATACAAATTTGATTAATCGGCGAGAAGGAGAGCAAAGAAATTAGAACGCAACTGGAATTCGATGAGAGTGTCCAGGTAATTGCTGGTAGAGACTCCGGCTTTGTAATGAACTGATAAGCGAATAATTAACATGGCCACTGCACCAGACCAGGGTGAGGTGGTTGGTGTCTTAGCCATGGCATCCACCTGGCCAACTCGAAAACTCCCATGTGCAACAGAAATATTTGCTGTGGAAGCATTTTTAAGGCGTGTTTCTCTGCCGTTTTCAATAGATTTTTGTCTTTAATGACTTTTGGCTTCAGCAGCGACGGGGAGTTGGCTCGCATCTTGGCCAGGCTTAATGGCTTCGATCGTTTGGCTTTTGTTCTGCACAGAATTGGCTTTGTGGCTTTCGCAAATGGTTTTTGGGTTGGGTTTTTTGGGGGGTTTTGTGGGGCCTTACTCTAAACATAGCCGCCCTATCTTCACGTGTCGGCATCTTGGCTTTGACTCGAATACCGCTAAGTCGCATAATGAGCCCGGCTAGCTATCCGGTAGATCGAACACCTGTCGGTTCTCCGGTGTTTTTTCTATTTTTTTTTGTGGCTTTTTTGTGCAAATGGGTCGCACATGCTGGGGACTGAGACTTTTGACATCAATCTATGATATGTGAGAGTTGAAAAGGTTATTAATTTGCTAAAGAGATAATTATGTAGTTGTCTCAGCAAGGAGTATGGTTCCACAAAAGTTATGAGTCATTTAATTATAACATAAAGCCAAGTCTATAGGCTTTTGGGCTTCTTAAATAAAAATAAATTTTAGAACATAGGGTTAGGAGTTCCAAAATCTGTGGTAATCACAAAACAAAATTTTTCTCATTCATTAATAAAAGCAAATATTTAACCGACATCGGAAATACCCATAAAAGTCAAATCCACTTGCTAATAATTTTGTTTTCAACCAAATCGCTACAACGCTTTAAACCTATTGAACAAACAGGGCTCTGAACAATGCAAAACAAAGGTAAAAATACCGGAGAACTCATTAAATAAAATGAGAACAAGCCGTTTGGCAAACAGAGAAGGCAAGGAAACAACGCAAAAACAATCAACAGTCTCCAAAACAAAAACAACATCACAAACAACAACACAACCACAAGAAGTTGGTAACAAAAATAAAGTTAAAAAAAAACGACTTACAACAACAACTGCAAAAAATAAAGATATCCAAAGATGAAAAGTTCAATGCACGGAAATCGGATTAAGAAAGAAATTAAGTAATAGTTTGGTATTTTGTTGAGAAACCATTTGAACTCCAAATGGGCCTAGAAAATAGACAACTCCAAAGGAGGTTCTCCTAAAAAAACATATCTCACCTTTAATCCTTCAGTGGACTGCTAGCAAAGGAAATCCAAAAAAGTATGTTAATCCAAAATTAATTTTAAAACAAGTTTTTAATATGTCACAATTATGTTTTTTTCTTAAAAAGCTACATATAAGAGCTAGCACTGAAAACCGAAAATCAAATTTCTTGGTCGAAAATTGCGCAGGCGTTTCGAGTTCAAATTGCACCAAACCGGGTCTCCCAAAATCTCGCGTAATCGGTATCGGAATCGGGTAGAGCGGGTCCAACCGAACGCGTCGAAGCTAAAAACTCAAATAAATTGAAAAATAAAGGTAAATTCCCACACACAACAAAAGCTCACGACTCTGAGCTTTCGACAGGTGAAAAACTCAAAGCGCTTTCTTGGCCATTTGTACTCAGCTCGAAAGTCGGCTCCATCTTTCGAATTACTTTATACATAAGTCTTTTAAGATATAATATACATATAAGACATTAAGTAGACAGTTTTTTCCATATTTTGAAAAATGTTTTGTTTTCAGAATTCCGTTCCAGAATCGGATGACTATTGGCCGAGATATGGCTGTCGATGTGGATCGTTTTGTCCTTCCCTGCATTTTTCCACATTTTAAAGGGGACCCTCTACAAAATTTGAGAAAAAATCTAAAAAATATTTTGTTTTCAGATTTCAATGCAGAATGAAGGAGAATCCATTAAATCCATAGAAATGACCGTTTTGTCCTTCCAAAGGTGAAAAATTAAAAAAAATTTAAAAAATATTTTGTTTCCAGATTTTAATACAGAATGATGAACCTCAAAATCGTAATGATGAATTATTGGCCAAGAAATGGCTTTCGATGTGGACCTTTTGTCCTTCCCTGCAATTCTCCACATTTTAAGGGGACCCTCTGAAAATTTGAGAAAAATCTAAAAAATATTTTCTTTCCAGATTTTAATGCAGAATGATGGAGAATCTATCTAGAAATCGTTTAAGGTATTCCGTTCCAGAATCGGATGATTATTGGCCAAGAAATGGCTTTCGATGTGGACCGTTTTGTCCTTCTCCTGCATTTCTCCACATTTTTAAGGGGACCCCCCAGAAAATTTGAGAAAAATCTAAAAAATATTTTTTTCCAGATTTTAATGCAGAATGATGGAGAATCTATCTAGAAATCGTTTAAGGTATTCCGTTCCAGAATTTCCTTCCCTCATTTCCCCATTTAAGGGGACCCTTCAGAAAATTTGAGAAAAAATCTAAAAAATATTTTGTTTCCAGATTTCAATGCAGAATGATGGAGAATCTATCTAGAAATCGTTTAAGGTAATCCGTCCCAGAATCGGATGACTATTGGCCAAGATATGGCTTTCGATGTGGACCGTTTTGTCCTTCCCTGCATTTCTCCTCATTTTGAAGGGAAGCCTTCAGAAAATTTGAGAAAAAATCTAAAAAATATTTTCTTCCCAGATTTTAATTCAGAATGATGGAGAATCTATCTAGAAATCGTTTAAGGTATTCCGTTCCAGAATCGGATGACTATTGGCCAAGATATGGCTTTCGATGTGGACCGTTTTGTCCTTTTCCTACATTTCTCCACATTTTTAAAGGGACCCTCCAGAAAATTTGAGAAAAAATCTAAAAAATATTTTCTTCCTAGATTTTAAAGCAGAATGATGGAGAATCTATCTAGAAATCGTTTAAGGTATTCAGTTCCAGAATCGGATGACTATTGGCCAAGATATGGCTTTCGATGTGGACCGTTTTGTCCCTCCCTGCATTTCTCCTCATTTTGAAGGGGACCCTTCAGAAAATTTGAGAAAAAATCTAAAAAATATTTTGTTTCCAGATTTCAATGCAGAATGATGGAGAATCTATCTAGAAATCGTTTAAGGTATTCCGTTCCAGAATCGGATGACTATTGGCCAAGATATGGCTTTCGATGTGGACCGTTTTGTCCTTCCCTGCATTTCTCCACATTTTCAAGGGGACCCTTCAGAAAATTTGAGAAAACATCTAAAAAATATTTTGTTTCCAGATTTTAATGCAGAATGATGGAGAATCTATCTAGAAATCGTTTAAGGTATTCCGTTCCAGAATCGGATGACTATTGGCCAAGAAATGGCTTTCGATGTGGACCGTTTTGTCCTTCCCCTACATTTCTCCACATTTTGAAGGGGACCCCCCACAAAATTTGAGAAAAATCTAAAAAATATTTTGTTTCCAGATTTTAATGCAGAATGATGGAGAATCTATCTAGAAATCGTTTAAGGTATTCCGTTATAGAATCGGATAATTATTGGCCAAGATATGGCTTTCGATGTGGACCGTTTTGTCCTTCCCTGCATTTCTCCACATTTTGAAGGGGACCCTTCAGAAAATTTGAGAAAAAATCTAAAAAAATATTTTGTTTCCAGATTTTAATGCAGAATGATGGAGAATCTATCTAAAAATCGTTTAAGGTAATCCGTCCCAGAATCGGATGACTATTGGCCAAGATATGGCTTTCGATGTGGACCGTTTTGTCCTTCCCTGCATTTCTCCACATTTTGAAGGGGACACCCCACAAATTTGAGAAAAAATCTAAAAAATATTTTGTTTCCAGATTTTAATGCAGAATGATGGAGAATCTATCTAGAAATCGTTTAAGGTATTCCGTTCCAGAATCGGATGACTATTGGCCAAGATATGGCTTTCGATGTGGACCGTTTTGTCCTTCCCTGCATTTCTCCACATTTTGAAGGGGACACCCCACAAATTTGAGAAAAAATCTAAAAAATATTTTGTTTCCAGATTTTAATGCAGAATGATGGAGAATCTATCTAGAAATCGTTTAAGGTATTCCGTTCCAGAATCGGATGACTATTGGCCAAGATATGGCTTTCGATGTGGACCGTTTTGTCCTTCCCTGCATTTCTCCACATTTTGAAGGGGACCCTCCACAAAATTTGAGAAAAAATCTAAAAAATATTTTGTTTCCAGATTTTAATGCAGAATGATGGAGAATCTATCTAGAAATCGTTTAAGGTATTCCGTTCCAGAATCGGATGACTATTGGCCAAGATATGGCTTTCGATGTGGACCGTTTTGTCCTTCCCTGCATTTCTCCACATTTTGAAGGGGACCCCCCAGAAAATTTGAGAAAAAATCTAAAAAATATTTTGTTTCCAGATTTTAATGCAGAATGATGGAGAATCCATCTAGAAATCGTTTAAGGTATTCCGTTCCAGGATCGGATGATTGTTGGCCAAGATATGGCTTTCGATGTGGACCGTTTTGTCCTTTTCCTACATTTCTCCACATTTTGAAGGGGACCCTCCACAAAATTTGAGAAAAAATCTAAAAAATATTTTGTTTCCAGATTTTAATGCAGAATGATGGAGAATCTATCTAGAAATCTTTTAAGGTATTCCGTTCCAGAATCGGATGACTATTGGCCAAGATATGGCTTTCGATGTGGACCGTTTTGTCCTTCCCTGCATTTTCCCCATTTTAAAGGGGACCCTCCAAAAAAAAAAATCTAAAAAATCAGATTTAAAATGAAAACCAAAACTTAATATTCCGTTCAGACCGATCAAATATCTTTAATTGTCCTCCTACATTTCTCCACATTGAAGGGGACCCCCACAAAATAAAAAACTAAAAAATTTTTTATTTTAATCAAATGAGGAATCTATCAAATCGTTTAAATTTCCAGATCCGAATATGGCCAAGAATACTTTCATGCCTTTTGTCCTTCCCTGCATTTCTCCACATTTTGAAGGGGACCCTCCACAAAATTAAAAAATCTAAAAATTTAATTAATGCAGAAATGGAGAATCTATCAAAAACGTTTAAGGTATTCCGTTCCAGGATCGGATGATTGATGGCCAAGATATGGCTTTCGATATGGACGTTTTGTCCTTCCCCCATTTCTCCACATTTTGAAGGGGACCCTCCACAAAATTTGAAAAAAACTAAAAAATATTTTGTTTCAGATTTTAATGCAGAATGATGGAGAACTATCAAAAAATCTTTAAGTGTTCCAGGATCGGATGATTATGGCCAAGAATACTTTCGATATGGACCGTTTTGTCCTCTCCCATTTCTCCACATTTTAAGGGGACCCTCCAAAAATTTGAAAAATCTAAAAATATTTTGTTTCCAGATTTTAATGCAAATGATGGAGAATCTATCAAAAAATCGTTTAAGGTATTCCGTTCCAGGATCGGATATTGATGCCAAGATATGGCTTTCGATATGGACCGTTTTCCCCCCTACATTTCTCCATTTTAAGGGGACCCTCCACAAAATTTGAAAAAAATTTCCAGATTTTAATAAATGATGAGAATCTATCAAAAATCGTTTAAGGTATTCCGTTCCAGGATCGAGATTGTGGCCAAATATGGCTTTCATATGGACCGTTTTGTCCTTTCCTACATTTCTCCCACATTTTGAAGGGGACCCCCACAAAATGAAAAATCTAAAAATATTTGTTTCAATTTTAATGCAGAATATGGGAATCTATCATGAAATCGTTTAAGTATTCCGTTCCAGGATCGGATGATTGATGGCCAAATTTTCGATATGGACCTTTTGTCCTTCCCTGCATTTCTCCACATTTTGAAGGGGACCCTCCACAAAATTTGAGAAAAATCTAAAAAATATGTTGTTTCCAGATTTTAATGCAAATGATGGAGAATCTATCATGAAATCGTTTAAGGTATTCCGTTCCAGACCGATGACTATTGGCCAAGATATGGCTTTCGATGTGGACCATTTTGTCCTTCCCTGCAGTTCTCCACATTTTAAGGGGACCCTCCAAAAATTTGAAAAAATCTAAAAATATTTTGTTTCCAGATTTTAATGCAAATGATGGAGAATCTATCATGAAATCGTTTAAGTATTCCGTCCAGGATCCATATTTAGCTCGACTTTCATAACCGTTTTTCTTTTCTCCACATTTCCTCCCAAATTTGAAAAAATTTTCTTAACAGAGATGGAGAATCTATCAGAAATCTTTAATAGACTCGGACTGGCCAAGATATGGCTTTCATGTGGACCGTTTTGTCCCTCCAGTTTTCCACATTTTGAAGGGGACCCCCAAAAAAAAAAATCAAAAAATATTTTGTTTCCAGATTTTAATGCAGAATATGGAGAATCTATCAAAAATCGTTTAAGGTATTCCGTTCCAGGATCGGATGATTGATGGCCAAGATATCTTTCATATGGACCTTTTGTCCTTCCCCAGTTTTCCACATGAAGGGGACCCCCCAAAAAAATTGAAAAAAAATAAAAAATATTTGTTCAGATTTTAACAAATAGGAAATCTATCAAAAATCGTTTAATATTCCGTCCAGGTGAATGGCCAAATATGGCTTCGATATACTTTTGTCCTTTTCCAAACATTTTAAGGGGACCCTCCACAAAATTTGAAAAAATCAAAAAATATTTTGTTTCCAGATTTTAATGCAGAATGATGGAGAATCTATCAAAAATCGTTTAAGGTATTCCGTTCCAGGATCGGATGATTGATGGCCAAGATATGGCTTTCGATATGGACCGTTTTGTCCTTTTCCTACATTTCTCCACATTTGAAGGGGACCCTCCAAAAATTTGAAAAAATATAAAAAATATTTTGTTTCCAGATTTTAATGCAGAATGATGGAGAATCTATCAAAAAATCGTTTAAGGTATTCCGTTCCAGGATCGGATGATTGATGGCCATATGGCTAAGACCGTTTTGTCCTTTTCCTACATTTCTCCACATTTTGAAGGGACCCTCCAAAAATTTGAAAAAATAAAAATTTTGTTTCCAGATTTTAATGCAGAATGATGGAATAAATCGTTTAAGGTATTCCGTTCCAGACTCGGACTATTGGCCAAGATATGGCTTTCGATATGGACCCTTTTGTCCTTTTCCTACATTTCTCCACATTTTGAAGGGGACCCCACAAAATTTAAAAAATCTAAAAATATTTGTTTCCAGATTTTAATCAGAATGATGGAGAATCTATCGATTAAGGTACCGTCCAGACGATGTGATGGCCAAGATATTTTCCCGTTTTGTCCATCCACATTTAGACCCTCCACATAAACAAATTTTTCATTTAACAGAGAGAAACCAGAAATCTTTAAGTATTCCGTTCCTCGATGACTATTGGCCAAGATATGGCTTTCATGGACCGTTTTCCCTGCTTTCTCCACATTTTAAGCCAAAAAAAAACCAAAAAATATTTTCTCCTAGATTTTACAAAATGGAGAATCTATCTAGAAACGTTTAATATTCCGTTCAAATCGATATTATTGCTCAAGTTTCCTTTATTGATCGTTTGTCCTCATCCTACATTTCTCCACATAAGGGACCTCCACAAAATTTGAAAAAAATCTAAAAATATTTTGTTCCAGATTTTAATCAGAATATGGAGAATCTATCAGAAATCGTTTAAGGTATTCCGTTCCAGACTCGGATGACTATTGGCCAAGATATGGCTTTGATATGGACCGTTTTGTCCCTCCCTGCCATTTCTCCACATTTTAAGGGGACCCTCCAAAAATTTGAAAAAAATCTAAAAATATTTTCTTCATAGATTTTAATGCAGAATATGGAGAATCTATCTAGAAATCGTTTAAGGTATTCCGTTCCAGGTCAAGATATGGCTTTCGATAGGACCGTTTGTCCTTCCCTGCAGTTTTCCACATTTGAAGGGGACCCCGAAAATTTAAAAAATCTAAAAATATTTTGTTTCCAGATTTTAATGCAGAATGATGGAGAATCTATCAAAAAATCGTTTAAGGTATTCCGTTCCAGGATCGGATGATTGATGGCCAAGATATGGCTTTCGATATGGACCGTTTTGTCCTTTCCTGCATTTCTCCACATTTTGAAGGGGACCCTCCAGAAAATTTGAGAAAAAATCTAAAAAATATTTTGTTTCCAGATTTTAATGCAGAATGATGGAGAATCTATCAAAAAATCGTTTAAGGTATTCCGTTCCAGGATCGGATGATTGATGGCCAAGATATGGCTTTCGATTGGACCGTTTTGTCCTTTCCTACATTTCTCCACATTTTGAAGGGGACCCTCCACAAAATTTGAGAAAAAATCTAAAAAATATTTGTTTCCAGATTTTAATGCAGAATGATGGAGAATCTATCAAAAAATCGTTTAAGGTATTCCGTTCCAGGATCGGATGATTGATGGCCAAGATATGGCTTTCGATATGGACCGTTTTGTCCTTTTCCTACATTTCTCCACATTTTGAAGGGGACCCTCCACAAAATTTGAGAAAAAATCTAAAAAATATTTTGTTTCCAGATTTTAATGCAGAATGATGGAGAATCTATCATGAAATCGTTTAAGGTATTCCGTTCCAGGATCGGATGATTGATGGCCAAGATATGGCTTTCGATATGGACCGTTTTGTCCTTTCCTACATTTCTCCACATTTTGAAGGGGACCCTCCAGAAAATTTGAGAAAAAATCTAAAAAATATTTTCTTCATAGATTTTAATGCAGAATGATGGAGAATCTATCTAGAAATCGTTTAAGGTATTCCGTTCGAGAATCGGATGACTATTGGCCAAGTTATGCCTTTCGATGTGGATCGTTTTGTCCTTCCCTGCATTTTTCCACATTTTGAAGGGGACCCTCCACAAAATTTGAGAAAAAATCTAAAAAATATTTTGTTTCCAGATTTTAATGCAGAATGATGGAGAATCTATCAAAAAATCGTTTAAGGTATTCCGTTCCAGGATCGGATGATTGTTGGCCAAGATATGGCTTTCGATATGGACCGTTTTGTCCTTTTCCTACATTTCTCCACATTTTGAAGGGGACCCTCCACAAAATTTGAAAAAATCTAAAAATATTTTGTTTCCAGATTTTAATGCAGAATGATGGAGAATCTATCATGAAATCGTTTAAGGTATTCCGTTCCAGACTCGGATGACTATTGGCCAAGATATGGCTTTCGATATGGACCGTTTTGTCCTTTCCTACATTTCTCCACATTTTGAAGGGGACCCTCCACAAAATTTGAGAAAAAATCTAAAAAATATTTTGTTTCCAGATTTTAATGCAGAATGATGGAGAATCTATCATGAAATCGTTTAAGGTATTCCGTTCCAGACTCGGATGACTATTGGCCAAGATATGGCTTTCGATATGGACCGTTTTGTCCTTTTCCTACATTTCTCCACATTTTAAAGGGGACCCTCCACAACATTTGAGAAAAATCTAAAAATATTTTTTTCCAGATTTTAATGCAGAATGATGGAGAATCTATCATGAAATCGTGTAAGGTATTCCGTTCCAGACTCGGATGACTATTGGCCAAGATATGGCTTTCGATATGGACCGTTTTGTCCTTTTCCTACATTTCTCCACATTTTGAAGGGGACCCTCTACCAAACTTGAGAAAAAATCTAAAAAATATTTTGTTTCCAGATTTTAATGCAGAATGATGGAGAATCTATCAAGAAATCTTTCAAGGTATTCCGTTCCAGAATCGGATGACTATTGGCCGAGATATGCCTTTCGATGTGCACCGTTTTGTCCTTGCCTGCATTTTTCCCCATTTTAAAGGGTACCCTCCCTTCAAAAGAAAAGGTCGACATCGAAGGCATATATTGCCTGTTAAGAGTAAAACCATTATACTATAATAATATAATCTCTGCAAAACCTGGATACAATTTATTTTAAATTTGTTTTTTTGGCCCTAATTTTTGTTGCCTATTGGCCTCCGACTCAAAAACGTTTTATTATTTTATAAATATCTCCATTTAGCCTTGTTTAATTTTAAGCGAAAAACAACAAATACTTTTTTTTACTAACAAAGTTTGGAACAAATTGTGTACTTCTTTGTTTTCATAACCTAGTTATATTCCGAATTAGATGACACTTTTAGAATCGCGACGAAGCACACATAATACAGGTTATAATGAAATATTTGTTTAAAACAAACAAGCTAGTATCATCTTCCAACTACTTCGGTTTTGGTATAAATAGTCATATTTTGGCCAGAGAAGGCACATCAGTCCCAGTACTCGAAGATACACCACAAGATGCGATTCCAACTGGCTTACTTCCTTGGCTTCCTGGCCCTTGTCGCCACTATCCTTGCCCAGACGCCTCCCACGGATCCCACTGCTACTCCTCCGGCCACTCCAACCACGCCCCCCGCCACGACCCCCACCACGCCTCCAACGACGCCCACAACCACGCCGCCTGCTACCCCTACCACACCTCCTGCATCCACTGATCCTACCAGCAGCACTCCCGCATCTACTACTGCCTCCACCACCGCTGCTCCATCGAGCGGAGGAGGCAATAAGAAGCATGTTATCAGGTCAAGGTGCAAGACACACAGGGGCGGAAGGAAGATCGTATCGCACCGAAGGAGACCACGCGGACGCAGGTCTTCCCGGAACTAAGACCACTCAAGTAGTCAGACACTCGCAGACCCAAGCACCCAAAGCTCCTGGATTACTCGCAGACCCAAGCACCCAAAGCTCCTGGATTACCCATTGTTATCTTTTTTTAAAATTAGTTTAATTCCTTAATAAATATGAAAATTCGCAAAATATTTCAAGAACCCTTTCTAAAAATAACAAGAGGCTTAATGTCATAACTTGGTATTTATTTCTCATATATCTACATAGTGAAATACTTTATGATGTGGCTCTCAATGGAATGTGAAAAAATCGGACTGGAGAGCTCACAAGTTCATAGAAATATGAATACGGAACAAAAATCAAGTAAAGAAATTAAGAAACCAAGAAAGAATACATTTAGAGTGATACAAGTATTTAAGAAACAATGCTTTTGTTGTACATAGTTTGTATTTTATTCAAGTGTTTTGCTCTGTTCTATTGATTGGTGTAAATTATAGGTTGAAAAATATATCGAGCGGATGGCGACTAGGTCTACAAACGGGGTTTCAAATGCCATTCGGTTGTGAACAAAAATCGCAGTGTATCAATATTGAATCAAATCACGACATGCTTGGCGTACACGTATTAAATAATATTAATATCAGTTAGCATCAGAGACTTTCTATGAGCTAAGTACAATGCTTTTAGTTAGGCGAGTAATTTTGTTAAGATTCTCCCACTTTGTCTTGTGTCTTCTCTGGCGTGTTTAATCTTAGGTTTTGTGTTTTCCAACTTGTACAATTACGAAACATTATTAGCATATATGCTATTACAATTAATAATTGAATGACACGCTCTGATCGCAGCCTCCGGCCTCTAGTCCCGGCCCATGTCATCCACGGCGATCGCACAGAGCACGTACATTATTCCGGCACTAAGCAGAGCCGTAACCGGCACCGTCACAATCCAGGCATAGGCGATATTTCGGAACAGATGCCAATCGACACTGCCATCAGCCAGAGGCGTTTCATTCGGCTGGGCGGCCTTCTCCTCTTCCGATCCTTCCTGGGCCTTGGGCTGATCCTTCTTCCGTCCGGCTGCACTAACATGACCGACGAAAACCACCGAACCGACCTTGCAGTGAGTAGTCGAAATGGGCAAACCAATTTTGCTGGCCAGCAGTACGGTGATGGCCGCTCCGATTTCAATAGTAAAGCCACTAAAAAAAAAATATTACAAATAAAGTTTGAGTTTATAGTGGGAATAGTAAGAAAACTCACGTCGATGAGGTGATTTTGGTGAGGTCATTGCCAATGGTCTCGATAACACGTCGGCCCCACAGCCAGAGGCCCACGGAGATGCCGATGCCACCATAGATCAGGATATAGATGGGACTCTCCGCCTGCTGCATAACCGAGCCCTCGCGGTAGATCATATAGAGGGCGATTAGGGGACCGATGGCGTTGCTAACATCATTGCCGCCGTGGGCGAAACTGCCG